>VZTJ01003169.1:1366658-1456162 GCA_013397795.1 Orthonyx spaldingii
GCACGGCCCCAGCTCCCGGCACGGGAAAGGCTCCAGCCCGGCAGCCGCCGTGCCGAGCCGTGCCGTGCCGAGCCGTGCGAAGCTGCGATAACGCTGCTGGCGGCTGTTCCGTGGCGGAGGCGAGCGGCTGAGCGTTCCGTGGGCACTCTTTGTCCAGTGCTGTGCTCTCGGCTCCGTACGGCTGCGAACGCAGGGGCTGGCGGGCTTCCTGGGCATCCTCATCCCGAACTTACAGACTTGCAGTCTTCCAGTGTCGGACCTCTACGTTTTGTGCTCCGAAACAGGTTTTTAACCTATGTTAGGTAGCTGGAGTTAGGTAGCTGGTTGTTAATATGAACTGCACTTTATTTTGTCTCTTGCGTCGTTAGCAGAATTGCTGGAATTGGTGGCTGTCTCCCGGGTGTGAGATCTTAACACTGATGTGAAGACTGGGAGAATCCATGTGATCTCAGCTTCTGTGCAGGAGTGACGTGAGAGAAGTAGTAGGGTCTTGTAAAGGGTCAGATCCATAAACTATTGTAGGATGAAAAGACATGGTGTCATTTCTTTCATGATTTTTTTGCTGATACACTTAATTTCTTGATCTCAACAAAGAGCTGTATGCAGGAGTAAAACCTTAAACATGAATTTCTTATGATAGCTATGCTTGTCCAAGTCAGAGCGGCTTATGTAAGGGCAAGTGCTTTCATCCAGGTGACAAGCTGCAGACAGGGTACGAACACAAAACATCCAAGAATCCCAGCAAACCACCTCCAGTCTTTTCCATTTTCTAGTTCAACTCCTCTTTTAAAAATGCCATTCAAAGTGACCCTTTCCCCTTCCAGCCCTTGTGCTGTGTCCTTGCACCACATCCTATGGAGAGCTCTCTGAGTGGACTTCACCGCCCAGATCCATGTACTCAGCAGAGCTTGTCAGGTGCAAGTTTGGGATGGGGTTTTAGTCATTTCAGACCTGGTGTAGCAGACTGGGGAAATTAAGAGTTAGCCTAGCACACACATTCTGATCTACTTGGGACTACAGTTACTGTGATCTTTTACACTTCGTGCTGTCCCTGGTATTTGACAGAAACTGAAAGCAGTTACATGTAACTTGAAGTGTACTGTTCAAAACCTTTAAAACAGAAAGGCAAGCTTGGTGGCCTTGTCTTTTATTAACAGCTTAATGAATGTGAGTTTTCTATTTCTTTTTCTCTCACACGATGTAATAGATGATAATTAGAACTCCAATACCTTTGCAGATCTGTTGTAAGATAGGAAATGCAAGTATATATCTGTCTTGCTCCTATACAACAAATACAATGAAAGCTTAATCCAGTGATTTCATAGGCATGCAATAACTTTTTGCACTGTTTGCTCAATTGGTTGTTTATAGTTTGGACTTCTAGCTGTATAATATATGGACCAGTACATTGCTAGTGCTTTAGGGCAGTTCCTGAAGAATATTGTACCAGAAAATTTACATTGACTTAGTAAAGTTGCTCATCTGTTTCCAAAGGATGTCAGTAGATGACTTATCGTAAGTAGTAGACTTATCAAGATGAACACAGCTACACTTCTCCAGACTGAGCTCCTACACAATCACAAGAAAATGCAGCCCTATCATGCTGGCAGTGTGAGGTTTGCAAGGATTCCAGAACTGTCCGGTCCAATGTAGAATTTTAGTCCATATCTGCAAAATCGAAAGGTGATTCGGTTCTCACTGTAGTATAAGAAAGTGCAAAGCACTTTTTCTTACCTTGGACTTGACTCAAGTTTAGAATATATTTAGATGTTTAGGACATTTATTTATGTATATCAATGATTTTTCTAGTATGCAAACCTAAATTACTTGGATGCTATATGAACCAAAAGTAAACCCCTCCATTTTTTCAGATCACTCTGAGTTGGAAGACTTTTCCACATAAGCTGTTTGCTTATGATTCTGTCAAAGATTTGATGCAAGTTTTCTGAAAATGAAAAGTCACAGATTCCTGTGACCACAGAGATGGAGATATGCCCAATGCAGATTAGATGTTTCAAAACTCTTTGTCCTTTGGAACCCACAGTACAGGGTTTTTGGCTGTATTCAGACATTTGGGAAGTAGATCCCCTTTTAGACTTATTTTTAGTTTTTCTGGGAGCAATTAAGTGCAGACTTACCCATCAAAAGTTAAATTTTATCACTTAAGAAGTTTTACTGGCACTGGCTTCTGTTTCAAAGTTAATATTTCTTTCCACTTGTAATGTTTCTTAATTTACCAGTCAGGGAATTTGCTTCACAGAAAGGCACAAGTATGTTTTCTTTCACCAGAAGAAGATGTATGGCAGTCAGAGAAGAAACAAGGAGTTGTACTTGGTCCAAAGACTTGCTCAATACAGGCCCATTTATTTAAATTCTAAATAAGTTTATTTAGAGATCCATGGTTACTGAGAATATGTCACAAGAAAGCAGTAGCTGCAAGTGCAAATACTGGGATCTTGCATAAGCATTAAGAGAAGGGCTAAGATGTTACTCAGTTTTGAACAGCTGTGAAATGGGTACTTGGGGAACAATACTTTGTGTGTGTGTGAGTCTGATACATTTAACACCAACAAACACATCTTTAGTTGTTCCTGCTTAATCTCTGCTAAAATCCACTACGACTTTGACCTGAATGCTTCCTGTATCTGATGCTGTTGAAGTGTGTTAGACATTCATTCATAGGTATGTATTGATTTATATGAAGTCTCTCTGTATATAAATGAAAAGAAAGTACACACGGTATATTAAACTAGGGAGCTGATTTTTTTTTTCTGCTGAGGATTTTCTGTAATCCTTATGTTTGTACTGTGGTCAGCATGCATGGTGTGGCTGGTCTCAATATCTTTAGTTATGTAACATAAACATCAAGCTGTGCTGTAAGTCAAACAGGGGACAAAGCAGCGTGACTGCAGTCCCTGTGGTACATCAGACTGCGAGCCGACTGCTATGATCTGAAGAGCTGAATTCAGTGGAAAGGCTGTCATTGATTTTAATGAGCTCTGGATATGGCCCAAACCCAAGAATCGGTGGCTTGGCTTTATTGGAATGCCACCAGCATCATGTTGACTCATGCGTGCACAGATACACATACATCCTCTTAAAGTTTAAAATAGCTTTCAAAAGGAGTGCCAATGCCACAAGCATAGATGCCATTTGTATTTCATCATTTTCTTCTAAAGGAATTCAAACACATTGCCTGAGATTTTGGTACCTGACACCGGGTTTAGTGGAAATGCAGTTCCCATCATTCCCTCAGATGGGTTTCTATGCCAGTTCTTCTGTCTGTTTAAGTTCAGTCTATTGTGTAGTTTAAACATAAATAGATTTCTCTCCATTTGGAGAGGTTTATCTGCATATCTTCAGCTGACAGCTTGTATGTGTAATGGGAAGGAGTGCTACAGGTTAGAACTTGAAACCTCCTCTTTGGCGAGCAGCAGACACTCGCTGATGTTATTAACAAGGATTGTTTCAACTACTATTCATCCCTGACTCCTGCTGACTATTGCAGTTCTCCCCAAAAATCTCATAAGATCTCATCAGATCATAGCTCACACAGCCAAGTGATCGTACAAGACTCTGAGCATTTTTTATTCTGAGCAACCAAAACTGCAGCAGAACTACCAAAATACATACTTGTCCGCAAAGCTTGAAAGCAGGATCTTTAATGACTCAGAAACTGAAAACGAAGACAGCACCAAATATTATTTCCAATATACTCACTTGTTTAAGCTGTCTGATAGTTTTGCTGACTCAGGAATGCTGAATTTGTGGTGGTTGCACTATTCTAAGCTTTTTAAACTGTAGGAATTAATGAGGATCTTACTTCCTCCTGAAATTGCTGCTTAAAAGCCTGTGGAGGTTAGTGCACATACTTATTTTTCTTACAATTTTGACACACTCTGTAGGGCTAACCTCAGCAAAAGGGCACGTCCAGGAGTCACACAGCTTATCCTGCCATTTCACTGCCGTTCTTTTCATCTGTTCTTCCACTCATTTTTCTTTCTACTGAACATTCTTTTCTTAGAATTAACTGATATTTGCCTTAAAAGGGGCTACCATCATTCATAGGAGTCTGTTAAATATTGTTGGTACAATTTGCAGCAGATCACATTATAGTACCTTGTGGTCAAAAGTGTCCTTTCTTTTCTCCCTGTTAATACTTGATGAGACCATTTTTGTATACCACTAGGTTAAGTGAGAAGGGTACTTGCCAGCACACAGAGGGTTAATGCTGCTATATTTGACTGGTTCTTTGCCAGTCTTTGCTCTTTTGAGTGCCAAGACTTTTCTTTTGTAATTTTTTTTCTTTTTGAAAGATGTCTAGCTTAGTAGATGTGAGTTGCAGCCCTTACCATGCAATGTGGGGATATTTTTCTCTGCCTGAATCCTGGTGTCTGGCAAACTGACCTTTTTTTCCCAGTTCTGTCACTGACTTGCTACACATGGCTGCAGTCAGGTAACAGAGATTTAAGGCTCTTCCTCACAATGTCAGGATAAATTTTATCCCATTGTTCAAGAAACTGTTTGTATATTCCTGAGCGCTGGTAATGACAGGAGGGGAAAAGTTTGGAGAAGATGCATTCTCTGATCCTGTTGTCTCTCCAAGAGTGTCAGGATTTCGGAGCTCTCCTGAATTTACCCTGGTTTTTTATATGATAATGATTTCATTATCTCAGTAGAAGGAAGTGAAAGGACAAGAGAAAGAAAACAGGAGAGATACGCCGTGTGGTTTACTTGATGTTTGAGAAACGATCCAAGGGTTTCTCTATAAATTTAAACTGCAGACCCAGAGTGTAACTTCCCAGAAATGTGCTAGAAGCACGGAGTGTTTATCAATGATGCTTGCTTGATTTGCTTGCTTTTTCTATCTGTATGTTATCTATGTCTGTCTTCAAATGATTTAACATGTTGTAGGGAACTTGTGGATTATTTAATTGACTCTTTAAATCTGAATTTAAAAAGGCAGAGATGTCAACACAGTGTTATAGAGAATGAGGCATAGAAAACCTCCTGTGCATTAACAGACTAAACTTGGCTGGAGAGGCCATTTCAGAATTGCCTTGCATACAATGGTAATGAAAGTTTTTCCAAAACTTTTTGTTCTTTGTTGGTAGATAGATTAAGAAAGACCTTATTTACACATGCATAAAGCTTTAATTTGTAAAAGATTTTTGTGCTTTGAAAGAGACATAGCATGCAGCATATCAAAATAAATTTCAAAACCACAATGCAACCTGTTTGTGTGCTCTTAAGGGTTCAAGAGCAGTACAATGAACAGAAGAACATGAGAATGCTTATACACCTGTTGTTAGCTACCAGAATGTCCTTCTTTGAGCATTTTTTGGTTGCTTGTTTTCTTTTTGGAATCCATCATCTGTACATTATCACTATGTTGCTACTGAAGACTATGTGCTGACTGAGGAGTGAATTTAATGAGTTGAACTCCAAAAGCTGTGCGTTCTGGAAGAATTAAAATATATATCCTATTGTATAAGAAAATACATTAAAATGTTAAAGTTCTTACAATAAATCAGCTTAAAGCAAGAAATCTGAGCCAAAGAAAGACTATCATTTATCTCAGTTCTTGCCTTGGTTGATTTGTCAAGCTTCTAGGCTACGCAAAATGTTTTATATTATCTTTTTAATTCATATCAATGTAAAATGTTAAGTAAAGGAAAGAGGAAATGGGAAAACCAGCCATTATTATTGTGATGAGTCTGAAGAAACGGTGTTATATCAATATCACCACAACTTTTGTGGATTGGATAGAGGAAAAAAAGGAATACAAGCAATTTACTTGCTCTGACTCTGATGATCACGTTCCTTCTGCCCTTCTGGTCCTCAAACTATGGCCATTGCATCTCCTCTTCACTCTGCAGTTATAAGAAGGTTAAAAACAGTCATAGGGTGTGACTTAGATTTTATTCTACCCTACATTGCTCAGCATCAGCCCAATCATGTGTCCTTATTTCTCCAAAGGGAACATATTTCAGATTTTGAAGAGATTTTCATTTTGGTGGAATGGGTGTTACATTTCCATGGTGTATCTCTTCAGAGATAAGGTGTTTGCTGGTTGTGTAACTGATTCTGATCAAAATAAAAGTGTAATCATATAATCAATAATACCATTGTAACTGGTGACCAGTAGTAATTCTGCAACAGTCAGTGGCATTTCCTTTAGATGGTTTTGAGTAATATCCCATTGTACTTGGCAACTACATGGTGAGAAAGCTTTGCACAAGCTAAGAAAAATATCCAGAAGTCTTATTGTTTAGCATTTATATGTGGTTGCATTTGCCTTTGTGAAAAATTAAATCTTGTCTGTGGTGAGAAAATATTACAATATCAGTTTTGTGTAATCAGGAAAGCAGTCAAATCCATCTTAACTTAGCTCATCAATTTTCAGTAGCTTTTAAATCCTATCTAGTCTTATGTACATTAAATATAATCAGTCCTCAATAGAAGGAGGGCTTGCTTAGTATTCCCATGACCAAAGGGAGCTCTCAGAGTGCAGGACAGGCAGAGTTAGTCTTTAGGCTTCACAGTAGCTTATCTCCAGGCAATGTACAGAGTCCCCTGAGGACTCAGTTAGCACCATGCCCGGCAGTATCAGTTATATTGGCCTCTGTGTTATATCCAAAGGAACTTTTTCATGAGAGAAGCTGAGTTTGTGTTCTTGGGTAGGTGTTGATAAAATCTGTACAAGGAGTAGGTGACTTTTCAGCTCCGTAGCGCATGGTGACCACTGCTCCACTTTCTGTTTGGACCTGCAATGTTGGCGTTTCACTGTATGAATACCTGGGTGGAAGGATCCACTTAGCAGCAAGGATGATTTAACACCTGATGCCAACACCAGTGCAGCTCAAGTGTGCTCTGTTTAAAGGTTAGCTATAGGGGCCGGAGTGGTGAGGCTGAGAGCGGCATTTATCCCAGGAAAGCTGTAGGTATCCCCTAAACTCTATGGTAAAGCAGGAAGGTACTAAAACAATGGACTTAAGTTTGGCATGGCTCTTAACTGCAGCTTTTTTGGATACCACTGATCCTGGGATGATAGATGTCAGCTGACCCATCAGCTCAGTGAATAGCTTAAAGTGTGTGCCAGGCTCTGTGGCTGGGAAGGACCAAGCAGAGATTCAGTTTAAGCATGTGATTATGTGACTTAGTGACACAGAACTGTGGTTTATTCAACAGTTTTAGGTAAAATTCTTCTGCAATTAGCTTATTTCCTGCCTCTGGATATTTATTAGATATTTTCCCTTTCCAGTACTGTGGGAACAGCTCCAGAGTATTTAAGAGACAATTGAGAGCACACTGGGATATTTAAAGATTGCTGGAACTTGAATCTGAGTAGTGTGTTAGGCTGCTGTGTAAGGACTCTGATGTGCTATGCATCTGTTCTGGTGAAATTGGCTCAGTATGAGGTATTTTTTATTATGTGATGATTTTAAAACTCTTGACATGCAGGGCCAAATCAAGTTGTGCAGTCACTGATTTCTAATTTAACTCAGCATTTTGATGCCAGTGTTCCTGTAAGAGTTCCCACGGCTGAAGGCTGGCTAGTGAACTTAAAGTTTTCTTGGATATTTATAGGGTGCCTATTCTTGTATGGTTTTTCTGGCTGTCCTTATTGAGCAAGGAAGCATGGGGAAAGACTCTAAAATACAGTTCTAGTCACCAGGAACTTTTGAGGTCAGTTGCAGTTTATGGGTTCTGAAACAGTCACTGAATTACTCTTCCTCAGTTCTCCCCACTGTATCTGCAGTACGGAATAACATATTCTGTACAGAGGGGCACAGGTCTGATATCTCACAGATATCAAGTGGTAGGAATAAATGTATTATTATTCAATATTTTTGTATATTTTGGTGATTGGGGAATGAACTGTATTAGTGCCTTTATACAGAGGAAAGGTAACAGAGAAAACACTGTGTTACAATTGCATTCTCATTTGAGTTAAACGTCAGCAGTATGCAGTTTTGACTTTTATTTTTCTGTTTATTTCCCCTTGGAGCAATAAAGCCTGCAGGCAGGACATTCTGGGACTTCCCTGCCCTTCTCTGAAGGTTAATGGTCACCTTATCTTTAGCCTTGTGTTTGCAGGCACTGGAGTCAGACAGCCTTTTCCCCAGAGCTGTGCTTCCGTGATTTCCCGTATTATCGCTTCAGTCGACAGTCACTGAGATGGTATCAGAGATGACTTTAGCTTTTGGATCTTTATTGCAGTTGCAGCTGGAATTCAGGATGTTGATGGTTTTAGGAATCTTATTCCAGATGTGTGAGTCCCTGGTTCTCCTCTTGCTTGTACCTGTACAAACAAATCAGAAGTAATTCTGTTGAAGAGGTGGGCCTACATTAGTGCTAAACTAATATACATGGGAAGTCATTAAACTTGATTGCTGTTCACAGCACAGGCATTAGTGGCAACGTGGTCTGATCTGTCTCCAAGGGAGCTTGGCAAGGGTGTTTGAAGGACATTAACTGGATCTATCCCTAGAGGGAAATTCGGGAAGAATGGGGCGTAGAAAACTCAATTCATTATCCACATCATCTCAGGGTATTTGTTTAGACTCAGTAACTGTTACCTCTGATGTTCGACATTTAGACTAGGCACTGGTCCATGTGCCTGTAGCTACATACTGTGTTCTCACATTTCTTTCCAGATGGTCTTGTGCATTGGTGCCTGCCTGGACACCGAGAAGGAAAAGTTGTGTTGTTGGAACTTAATATTTTTTAACATGATATTTTCTTAAGTCAGAATGTGCAGAAATAGAGCTCCTTTGTTCAAGTTCTGCACTAACCCCACCAGGACAAAAGAACCACAGTTTCCCAGTATATAAAATATTGACCGTGCTAGTATTTTCACAGGAAATACCAGCTCTTCCACTGTGTCAAAAATAATCTGCTTTTCATTCAAATTCTTTAAAATCGTAGATTTTAGACTTATGGTCCTGGACAAAAAAAGCAGAGACGTGAGAGGCAGCACATCCTGGTCTGTGCATACAGGGACACTGTTACTTACCTGAAAATAAATTACATATTTATATGCAAATAAATCCTTGTAGATTTGTAAAATGTCAAACAAACAATTCTATCTCTGGACCCATACTATTTGTTTGGCAATTGATATTTTCTGTCACTGAAGTCTGAGGTTACATCTGTGATCCTGTTGCAAATCTGCGGGAAATTACCTTTGGAATGACACATGGCCTGACCTTCATCTCCAGTTAACCCAGGAAGAGTTCACATTTGGCTATGGGTACACAAAGGATAGATTTAGAGTGCCAGTATTTTTCTGGCCGTATTTTAGAATTCAGTAATGCACTGGATACCCCACACCAAAGTTTATGTTCACTCCTTCCTCTAGAGGTGAAGACAGTGTGTTTGTGATAAACTGCAGGAAACAATGAAGACTCAGAATTACCAAACACTGGAATCAAAGAGATTATATGTATTGCTGCTGTCTTTGAAACATTCTTATTATTGAAGGAGATTGCAGAAGTCCCTCTAACAGGGAATGACAACAACAAAAATCCCCCAAATCCCACACATTGTACACAAAGTGTGAAAATACACACAATTAGATCAGCATAGAGTAATTAGACTCCAGATTAAGCATCATGGCAAATTCTTCTGACATGAAGAATTTTTTCATACATTTATAAATAAACGCACGAAGAAAAAGCTGAAATAAATGCATAGTTGGATGCCTTCAACTATACTCTCTACTTTCAGTTTCAGAGATAGGCCTTGACCCTAATTTTCCTCCTAATTTTAATCACAGATGGATGTATAAAGTCTGCAAGGCAGAAATCCTCTTATCTCCACTTCTTTGTTGTCTGTAGACCACTGTGTTTGTTTCTAACCCTGTTTGTTTAAAGCTCTGATAGTGCAGCTTTTAGCAGTGATGCGTGTTTAGTTGTTTCTTTAGAACTGAAGGGTTTTCACAGAAAATTTCTAAACCTGGCCAATTTGCCAGCCTGGGAATTTCACTTGTAAGAAAGCTGAATCCATTTCTTCTTCAGCAAAGGGTTTCTTGAGAGTCACGTTTACGTTGGCACACAGTTGCAAAGTGTTGCGAGGGGTACAAATGCAACATGCTTGGAGGGAAATACACAGAATCTTCATGACATAAAATCCAGGTGCTCAAGGATCAGTATGTGATGGCTCACCCTGTCACAATGTGACATTTACCTTGCTAAGAAGTCAGTTCAGAGACATCAAAATATACAGGCAATCTGAAATGCTACGGTCTATTAGTTTGGTGTAGGATTTTTACTCCTACCTCTAAATTTGTTCAGTGAAAAGCTCAAATGAAACTTTTGTTCCTTTCTGAAAATAAATTTAAAAAAATATATAAACCAAACACCCCTGTTTAAACACAGTTTGTGAAACATGTGATTTCCTGACTGTGTGACATCTGGTCCCTTCCTGCTGCTGTGCACTGTGTGTCCTGATGCCAGGCAAGCCAGCTTTGGATGAGTATTTTGTGAAATGTGAAGTGTTTGCAGTCAGGGAGCTGGGGAGGCAAGGATGTGGTTAGCCCTTAGAGATCCAGGTCCAAGAGGCTGCAAGAAACACAGTGGCTCTGTTGGACATGAAACATATTCAGAATTGCTGGTTGTGTGTGTAGCTCCTAACACCTCTGCTCTCGGGCTGCTGGCAGGTACCCTGGGTATTTGTAAGATGTGTGTATTTGAGTTTTCTCCACTGGATTAGTAGTTGCTGGTGGTTACTTAAGTTGAAGAGGCCTTTTTCACAATGACACAGGTGACAGTGCCTGTAAAACAAATAGCTTGATGATTTTAGGAGCTGTATTTTGGTGCAAGGATTTCTCAATGGTTGGGTGGCTGGACCTTGCTCAGACTTGTCTCCCTCGTTCCCTTTGGAGAAATTAAGAAACTTGTTGGGAAGTTTAGCAGGCGCTGGGAGCTCTGCTGCTGGTACCACTGTGGGAGGGCAGGTTGCCCCTGGGACTGCTTGTTCTCCCTGCCGGGGAAGCGAGGCAGATTTGGATGTGCAGTGATTTGGATGTGCAGGGGGTGGTGCAATGTTGGGCTGTTGAGGGAAAGCCATGACAGTGAGTTTGAACAAAGCCATGATTTTCAAATGAAAGTAGGCCTAGACTGGGCTATTTCAATCAAACCAAGCCACAAACTTTAGAGGAAATCCAGATCTGATGGAAATTTCAGGTGTTTAAACTTGCTGTCTTCCCTATCTTTGAAGAACCATCTTTACTTTGCCAAAGTTTGTGGTTATTTGGTGTTCACCTACCTCCCAGCTGAAAACAGCTTCAATTAATTAACTGGCAGTAGAGCAGCCCATCCACTTTAGTGCTTGACAAGTGAGAAACAAATGTCAGCACAGCAATGGCTGGCTGTCAGAGCAGGGTACAGCACATACCTGCTTGCTTGCACTGGTTTGCCTGTGGACATAGAGCCATGATGTTTATCAGCATCTAAGATTTTGGAGCTGTACCCACAAAGCTTAGTGCGCAGCCATTTGAAGCTGTGCTAGTGATAAAGAGACAGAGCAGTGAATAATAAATCCAGCATGAAGTGTCTTGGAGAGTGATATGAAGATAGACAGTCAAAAAGTATTAAATCCTGAGGTGGGGTAATTATTTTTAATGACTGTTTACTAGTCTGTGCTTTGTGTATTGCTAAACTGCCAGTTACTGTGAACAGGACTATGTTTGACCTAAATGGAAGCCAACAAGATGAAGTTTTGCATATTCAGGTAAATAACTTCAAGACAAAAATGCATGAAAGAAAAAAAACAATATTGAAAGGAAGCATATTTGGAAGGCAAACCATTTGAGGAGGTTTGGAGACAGGAAATCTGCTTTATGTTAGCAAAAACCCTGATTTTTTTAAGCTTCCGTGCTGTGTTCTACACCAGTTAAAGTGATAAAATTCTTTAAAAGCTATCAGGATTACACCCTTCCACTACTTTTAGGGACTGTTCTTCCCACTGGAAGGCCATTTGATCTTTTTTTGATTTTAAATATAAATGTGAATTTCTCATGAGGTCTCCTTCATTTCTTACTGTAGTACAAATGTTTCTGTTGGCAGCATTTTTCTGAACTAAATGCCAGGCAGCTTTCAGATGCAGTCCTACATCCAAGGTTTTGTGCATTAAGCCAGTCAGAAGGTTTCTCCAGTAATCTCCAGGAATTCCTTCCTGGTGGTTGTTGCCCAATAACTGAAGCCCTGATTTTGCATTTTTTTTTCCTGTGGGCTTTCTCTGATGGATGGAGATTAATGCTCTCTAGTGACCCTTTTTCTGCTGGGATTAGGAGTTCAGCATGAAGTCATCATGACAAGTGCAGTAATTCACAACAACAGTGAAACCCATTTGAGTAAAACTTCAACCAATGCTACTGTATTTTTGCTGCTTTTTCTTCTCCCAAGAGACAGAAAGGGCATCTGCTTGAGGTCAGCTTTGATTTATGAATGCAAATGCACTCTGTGGATGACATCGAAGTCGGCTGCTTATGGAGGCTTTTGCTTTCCAAGCTAAGTGGGAAACTAGACTGAGTATGATTTGTTTCCTGTTTGTGATGGCCCTGGCACTTATTGTCATCTATTATTTGTGTGACAGCTTTCGTTTGTGTAGGGGCCTTTATAGAAAATTGAGAAATGGAGTTGTCCATTCACAGATGTCAAACTTGTGCACTGTTAGAAAACTGCTGTAGCTGAGCCACTTACGGGACTGCCCACCAGAGGTCCATTTCTTCAACTACATGTCTCTCTTATGAGAAAGGTATTAAAAGAAAGTATTTTTTCCAAGTATTCTAGAAACTGTAGAGCTGTTATTTCTACTAAATGTCTTTAAGAAGCTCATACAAAAATACTTAATAATACTCCCTCCTACTGGCTTGCCAGACCCAAGTATTCAAACACTATGTACCAGCTGAGAAATACAAATAAATGTGGTTTTCTTCTGATCTTCTAGGAATGACTGTAAATCTTTCCTTTGCTCTTATGAGAGTTATGAACTTCCTACTTTTAAACATGCATGCAATTTTTAATCAGGAGCTGATATCCTTAGCAAGCCATGCGGCTCCAGGAGCAGGCTCACACTGTGGCACTGGCTGCTGCTGCTCCCTCCTTGTGTGCAGGCAGCACAAGCAACGTCTTGCCCCCTCTCTGCTGTTATCTCAACAGAGGCCATTGATAGCCATGATGCAAATTCATTTCCATATGAATTTAATGCAATGTAATGTCAGAAATGTGTATTGCTATGTTGTCCCCAGGACTTGGGTCACCCCTGTGAATGAGGCTCCTTGAGGTTTATGTTCCCCAGCGTTTACCTGTTTCCACACCCAGAGAATGCCTCCTTAGTGGTGATAGTGAGTAACAATAGTTAGTAAATTGTCAGAGGTCATCACCAGGCAGTAATTTTGTCATATGGGTGTGCTGGCTAATTTAAAGTCTAGAGCTTTTTACCTGACCTTGCAATATTGCAGGGATGCAGTTGTTTGGGTTTTTTTCCTGTTCATGTGCAGAATAGCTTGTTAGAATAGATTGTGATTTACAGTGAATTGGGATAATGCCTGTTTTGAAAGGTCGTGTGCACCCCTTACGTGCTGGAGAATAACTACAGTTTTTAGTCATTATTTCAAAGATGTTGCAAGTATTTTCTGTAGCTTTCCCCGTCTAAAAAATAACAATAACAATTAATCTCCTCAGGGCTTCTTCACATCCTGATTACAACCAAGCCTCTCATTAGTCCCACAGGGAGACAGCATCAAAAGCCAGATGGTATTTTACACTTAGGATGCTGCGCGTACCAAGAGCTGGAAGGAGACAGGAAAAGGGGGAGTTAACAATTCATAACCATTTATGGAGCAGGCACAGCCCTCCTTGGACCCGGTTCAGCAGAGTCTGAGGGCCTCAGACGAGGAACTTTATCTGGGCAGCGATTGCCGCGCACGCCGCTGTTCCCATGCGCGCGTGTGGGCGAGCGGGGAGCGCGGTGCGCGGCCGCGGATCCGCACACAGGGAGGAATTAAATGCACACACGCCTCCCGGGAAGCACCATGGCTGGGTTCTACGGGTGCCTGAAAAGTAAAAAGTAAGTGCCATGCTGAGCCCTCCCCTCCACCTTTCCGAAGGGAGCGGAGTCTAGTGGGTGCTTTGAAATTCTTTGTTGTATTGCAGCTGCAGCGTTGGACGAAGTGGTTGTGCCTTGGGACTGAAGTACCAGCTTGAGCACAAAAGTCAGTCCTGGCTAAAATATTAATTAAGTGAAAATTGGTCATGGTGTTTCTTCCTTCAGAGGTATAAACATGAAATATTGAAAAAGGAATTAAGAGCCTTTTCCTGTTTAATTATAGCAAGAGGAAAAAATGTCCTTTTCCCTAGTGATTAGCTATATTGTTTATACATTAGCACATAAAAAGGAGAAATACAGAAATTCACATTGGCTTTTAAAAAATGTTCAGCTAGAAGTCTGGCAGTAAATGCTCTTTAAGAACTTTACGAGCTCAGTTTTTCTATAAGCAATGTGAGGTTTGTTTCTGTAATTGCTCCCTGTTGAGAGATTTGGTTGTATTTAAAAGAATTATTTTTTTATTGCTTCACTGGGTTGTTCTGTTGGAGTACACAATCAAGGTAAAAGACAATGAGAGAATGCATGTTAGTATTTGTGTTTTAAACCACCATGAAGATGCATTCTGTTTTTCCTTTGATATTCTCCCTGCTAAGAAATGGAACAGAATTTCCTGCTGCCAAAGCTGAGGAGTGGTTTGATCGTGTTTTGCACCAGCAGACTGCAGAGGGCTCTGTTCTTGCACCCGGTGTGGGATTACAGACAGGGAACATGCACAGTGGAAGGCAAGTGAAGTTGTGTCTTGAGGCTTAAGATGTGAATGCTGATAGTTAAATGTGTGGGTAAGTCCTGGATAGCAGAGGGGAAAAAGTAGTTCAAAAGTGGAGCTGGCAACTGGCTCTTTCTCCTTTTCCCACTCCTAAAGGTTGTATCCCTCACACCAGCAGTTTGTCTCACATTATTTTGGTGGAAATGTGCATTTTCAGAGGCACACAACTCCTACTGGATTTCAGTTAGCATTTCCATCCCATATTGACTCCTTTATTCCTTTGAAATTTGTAACGGGGAATTCATATTTGGCATAGGAGTTTGCTTTAGATAAAGGGAGAGTATGTCATCATAACTAGCAAAAGGGTTATGAGTGAGTTCTGATGAAGGTAGGTGGATTGGCACTTGAATTGACAAAAAGAAGTCAGTTTACATTGATTTTTCCCCCCAAATCCTTCAGCATCTCATGCTTCAGCACCTCATGCACTTAAATTTGAAATTCAGAGAAGCTATAAAGGCTGGACAGATGAAGCTTTTTCACATGTGGTATACCATGTGTTCTTCCCTGATCAATCTCCACCTGACTTATGAGGAACAGGGTTTTTTTTTTCTTCAATAGATTCTTCTTTCTTGATATTCTTCAGTTAGGTCTCTGCACCTGATATATGTACAGGTTATATTTCTCAGCCTGTTATTTCAGCTCTGTTATGTGTTCCCAGGTGAATTAGTGCAACTACTAATCCTTTGCAGTCTTCACAAATTTTATATGCTGCTTTGGCTGTGGTTATTGGCAGTTAAAATGAGTTCAAGACACCACTAATAGTGATGTTTTCAACACGAGATTAATTTTTAATGAAATTGTTGGAGTTTAACATGAAGTATTTGTCTTTCTGGACAAATGTGTCATTGAAACAGCTTCCCCAAATTCTCATGCGGTCATTTGACCTGTAAGAGTTAGTTTGAAAGCTCTTTTGGAATGAAACTACTTTTATGTTTTAAGCAATTGGCTTGGGTACCAGTAGGAATTTGGCCAAAGTGACTTGGAGCTCAGTGCATGCCGTGAAACCTGCCATGGGCACTGGGAAAGGGTTCCCTCCAGAGCTTTGAGATGCTGAGTCCAGCTAAAGCACCTGGAGTGTTTTAAAAGCTGCTTTAGGCCATGCTCTCCTAGGCCAGGCTGTGCTGCTGTCACATTTACCCCACTCCCCCACATTTTACAAGAGGAAGCAAAGGCTCTGCCTTGGTACACTCTAATAATGTGTGGCTGAATCTGATCTTTGTACACATACTCTTGTCCCCGTGCTTTGTTAATGTCCTCTTATGACATGAAAAAAAAGAAGCCAAAGCCTAATCCAGGTAATTCTTCATCACAGTCCCAATCTTGGCTGCTATTTCACTGAAATAAAACTTCTATATTGCTTTCATATTTCCCTTTAACCAGCATATGCAACCTGAATAATTTTGAATTGTTCTGCTAAGTTGATAGCTCATCACCCTTGTTGCAGAGTTCTGTTTCTTTTCTTGCTCCAAGTATGTGCTAGAAAAAAAAAAAGATACCTGGACTGATATGATAAAGTTTCCTAAAGCCTGTGGAGGAATCTTTTTGTATGCTCCTCAGTTTTAGGGACTAGACTTGTATGTTGTTATGAGCTGAAAATGTGGTTGCTTGAATAGTAAGGTTCACTGATGGTCAACTCAAACTGCCAATTTCCAAAGACAAATATAGTGTGTTAGAAGCTATATAAAATATTTGGCTGAAGGCTTTGTGTGCCAGCTCAGACTGGTTTCTATAGCAGGCTATAAGAAAATGTATTTAACTGTATTTAATGTGGTCACTCAGGATTTCATGGTGCCTTTCACAAACAATCCCGAATTATGGACATTTCATCTTGAATGTCTTCTGCTTTGCCAAGCTTTGCACTTCCAGTGGGGTATTGTGTTCTTTTCCTATATACCATAATTGTCCAAAAATGCTGATGTGTACTTTTATCCTGCAAAGAAGTTCAGTATTTGGGTAAAGCAAGTTGGTCAAGGAATGCATCGGTAGAATTTTCAATATATTTCTAGATTGTTTGAGATTAAAGCAACTGCCAATGTAAAATGATATTATGATCATGAAATTGAGTAAAATATGTTTTCTGGGTTAGGTGCTGTTGCTGTATTTTGTGTTGTTGCCTGTTCAGAGAAGTGTCAGGAAGAGATTGTGGTGATTGCTGGGCTTATTCCAAAGATGGGACAGTGCTGTCCACCTGATGGATAAGCTGTGTGCCACTGCCCCCTGCACCTTCACCCCAGCCTTCTTGTTGGAGAGGCTCATAGAAGACAGTGGAAAACCCATAAATCCCTTTGTCCTTGGCACTAATTACACTTTTTACAGATTTTATATGTTTGTGTGGTCCGTCGAGCCTTTGGCTCCCCACCCACAGCAAGCAGCAGCTGTTTTAGCTTGGACACTGACAAGTGGATTGGAAGTGGTTTAAAGCTCCACCAACTGCTGCTGAAGTAGCAGCTTGACACGTGGGGGACGGGGCAGTCTGAGCCTGTTGGCTCCTCTCTGTCAGCAGCTCGTTCTCCTCCTGTGGCCTCTCTCCCTTTCAATTATTGCCACGGGGCTGAGGAGCTGGGTGCTGACTGACTGCAGTGAGTGATGCTTTGCTCTTTGGCACAGTTTTAGACATGAAGCATCTCTCCAAGACTCCAGGGCTGTTTGAAGCGAGACACTGAGTTCCCTGGCCATCCATCCCTGGCTGAGGCATCCCCCAACATCGTGTCAGCTCAGCCGTGGTCCGTGGGCTCAGTGCTGCTGGCAGCTGTCAGAAGGCTGTGCAGCTTTGAAATCAGTGCAGGCTTCCTGGGAGCTGTGGCGGAGTCACTGCTCCTGTGGTGATCTGGGGATCTGTCTGTGTGGCTGATGAATTCAGGAGAGGTGAAATGTTTCCCATAAACATTTTGGTATTCTGAAATGTGTCTGTTAATCTGTCTTTTTATTGTACATCACTTTATAATATTATTTCCCAACAAGAGCAAGAATCACTCAATAATAGCTGTTCAGTGCTAGGGATTTTTTCAGATGAAAATATATGAGTATGATAGGTGGTTTCTGCCCAGCAAAGCAAGTTCACCTGTGCAGAGAAAATCCTTGGATCCACAGGGGTGACAATATTGAGTTTCAACAAACAGCTTTATGGAAAGCAGGGAGCTCTTCCTGCTAGGGCCAAGTCAGAGAGCATGAGCTGAGGTGAAAAGACTCCTCAGGTGTTGTGAGTCTCTTGGAGGAATCTTTCATGACACAGCCTATGAACATGTTCCTGTATTTGGCAATTATACAGTGTTTGGACATTTGTGAGCATTTTGTCTTCAGCCCACAGGAGTCATTCAGTGCTCTGTCTAGTATTAAATTTGTGGAGGCCTAAGTCCTGTTTTTTTATTCAAGAATAGCAGAGATGGTGAACAAAAGCAGTCAGGAGGTGTCAGAGCCATGGCACTGCAGGTGATTGGGCACAGTTAGTACAGTGGTGCTATATTATTAACAAAAAAATCAACTTTCTCTTTGTGATTCATTCCATTTGACTCATCTCTGTGCAAGAAGTTCAGTTCTGGCTTAATACACCAGTGAGTCACTCCCATCTCCTCATTCTGTTCGTGCTTCTCTTTGGATGGTGTTTGTTTTAGCAGCCACAGTGGTACAGTGTGTTTGCTGGCTGTAGGCAGAGGAATTCCAAGCAGGCCGTTTATTTGGTTTCAGCAGAACAGCCCTTTCGCTATCACCAGGGTTCTGAGTATTTGACAGATATGCTGTCAAACTGACCTCTAATGCTGCCTGTCCTACCTCTCTTGCAGTGAGCAGAAGCTTGAGTTGGCACAGTCTGCTCAATGTGATTCTCACTCTCCTGCATCATTTGACCTCAGGTTTTTTGTCTATGTTATTTTGCCAGACTGAGCCATGAAAACATCTTGTCATAATTTTCCCTTGTGTTCTTAGACAGAAACTTCTGCTGCTCCAAGTATCTAGCTTTGTACCCCTAGAGCCAACTGGAGAGACTAATTTGTCATTTCCTTCTTGTGCAGAGGTCTAGAAAGTTTTAGGCTTTCACATCTGCTGTGATGTGAAGGCCTGGCATTGGATGTAGAAGCTGAAATCTGGTAATATATGGGACAAAAATGCAGTGGGTTCAAGTTGTACTTCCAGTAGATAACCTACCTGAGCTGGTGTAGGGCAGCTAGAGCTGATTACCAGACAGATTTCAGAAAATCTGAGATAAGTCTATCCATGGGGAAACAGGGAAAAACCCAAGGTAACTCCAAGGTTGATTCCCTTCCACCCCCCAGATTTCTCCAGCTGTAAGAAAACAGTTGAGCACAAGGTGTTCCACACTAATGTGATTCAAGCTTATAGTTCTGCATTACATCTGTTGTAGTCTCAAGGTTGGTAAAACTATTATGGATTAAGTAGTTTTAAATATTACTTTGAGTACAGCAAATACTAACTGCAAACTCTCTTATTTCATCTATCTTGTTATTTTATTCATAATTATTTGTTTCAAGATAGCAGGTGGCCTCCCACTCCACTGTGGGAGTCACTGTATAAACAAAGAAAAAAAACTCCAGCCAGTTGATATCCTGTCTGATTTTGCTTGCAGATGCTGAGCTGTCACTGTTCATCTCTGTGTTAATAGCCAGGGTTGTGCCAACAGCCCAAGGTTTCCAACACAGTGTATGTGAAAAAGGCATGACCTGGGCCACACACAGCATTATTCATTTCTTTAACTGCATTGTTATACCTGTGTGTGCTGCTGCATTCAGATAAGAGTACAGGTGCCAAGACATTCTGTGGCCTGTTGTATCCTATCTCCATGCTATAGAATGTTGGTATCTTTGTGACTGTTGTACTTTAACCCCAGCAATTAAGCCTTACCACAGCCACTCACTCACTCTCCCCTGGTGGGATTGGAGAGAGAATCCAAGGGTAAAAGTGAGAAAACTTGTGGGTTGAGATCAAGACAATTTAATAGATAAAGCAAAGGTCATGCACACAAGCAAAGCAAAACAGTTAATTGATTCCCCACTTCCCAAGCGTGTTTAGCATCCCCAGAACAGCATGGCTCCACGACGTGTAATGGTGACAGGAATTCAAACAACATCCCTCCAAATGTCCTGCCTTCCTCCTCCTCCAGGTTTATATGCTGAGCATAAAGTCATATGGTCTGGGATATTCCTTGGGTCAGTTGGGATCAGCTGTCCTGACTGTGTCTCCTCCCAGCTGCTCATTCACCCCCAGCCTCCTCTCTGGTGGGGTGGGATGAGGAGCAGAAAAGGCCTCGGTTCTGGGTAAGCCCTGCTTAGTGGTAAAGGAAGCATCTCTGAGTTATCAGAACTGTTTCCAGCACAAATCCAAACCACAGCTCTTTACCAGCTGCTATGATGAAAATTAACTCTGCCTCAACCCAGACCAGAGTGCTCTTAGAGGGAGTTGTAGCACTCTCAGTCAGAGCAGGGACAGTTGGCTGTGCAGAAAAAGCTGCCCGATCTGGCTTTGTAACCATCCATCCAGAGCCAAGGTGGCATTCCAGCTTCAAAATTTTGTGGTGGTTGTTCCTTTTGGCCTCTGAGATTCAAGGATCTGGTGCTAATTAGTGAACTAAATGTTTGACTTGTATTCATGATTAATTCATTTATGCTTATTCATTCTCAAAAATATGTAACTGTGCACTTCTGCTGGGTTTCCGGGTACCACTCATCTAATAATACAGTTGTGATCCACACAGTAGTTCTGATGCAAATGAGATGTGTTTGAGTGCTCTAGCTCAGAATTAGGATAGAGACATTGATGGTAACCATCAAGCTATCTATTTACATGGGATAATACAGACCTGACAGAGGTGCAGAGGAATTGTTTGCTGGTTCACTCCAGCAGTCCCACTGCTTTCCATCATTCCACTTTAGTGAAAAGAACATTTCAAATGCTTAAATTAAAAAGATGCAAATTGTCTTATTGCTTCCTTTCTTGCAGCCTTGGCCTGTGAAGACCTTACAGAATGTCTGTCCCCATCTGATTCCCTCCCCCATGTGCCTGCTTGTCACTACCCCATCTTGCAGTCCTTGTTGTCTTTGGTGTCACACTGCTGGGTTTTTCTGCTGTCATGTGCCAGCTCTGCTCCCCGATGCTACTGTACCACTGCCTTAAAGCACAGTTGAATTCAGCTTGATACTCATTGTCGCAAAACAGCATTAGCTCAGATAATCTTATTTTAGATGATCCTGTTTTAGAGAGGTATTTGTGTCTGGAATCCCGGAGAAGTCGGATCCCTTTTTAGTAGTTGTTCATACTAGAGTGAAAGGTCAGGAGCTACCCTTGGGACAGAAATGGCTCAGGAACTGCTTTGAGCACGTGGATGATCTCCCTTGGCTCCAACAGTTCTCCATGTGCTTCAAGACCAACTCCACTTCAGGAGCTGCCTAACTTGAAGCTCTAGAGAGAGCAGAGCAGGGACAGCAGGAGGTTTTCTTTAGAATAGAAGAAGGGAGGGAGACCATCAAACTTCACACACAGCTGCAGAAGAGCTCCTCTGCAAGCACGGAGGCTGCCTCTGGCCTTCCTTGATCAGGAGCCAAAATGGGCTCTGAATTGCAGAAATGCCCACGGGCAGTGGGAACCCGGGGTTAGCCAGCCAGACACAGTGTGTTTCAGCATAGGAAGAAGCTGGCCTTGTTTTTATTTGTTGTGTGTGCAGGCAGTAGATACTGACACAAATAGGTTTTGGGATTTCACATGAAGAGAGATTTCCTGAGCTTCCTGCCAAAGGCAGCTTGTGAGACCTCAAAGCCTGTGTTTTATTTTGCTCTTTTATAGCCAAAAGATGGCTGACTGGTTTTATGGTGTTTTGATCTTCAGAGTGAAAATTTGTAACACAGTTCATCCCCGGATTTTCTGTTTGCCTCCCCTTTTTTTTTTCCTGTGTACTTTGAATTCTTGGCCATTAAATGTCTTTATTATCTCTTGGAAGAAATATGTCCGGAGAAGTTTCATCTATTTGAAGATTTAAAAAAAATTTTCCCATCCTTAAGCTGCTCTTTAACCAAAAATTGAGGGATAAGTGACTGTTTTGGAAAAACCTTTAAAAAAAGAAAGCCTTTAGACATAGCCTAAAGCTCCGTGTTTCGGTTCTGGTGTTCAGTTCTCTATTGTTTCAGCCTCATTTCTCCTGCAATGGTCAAACAGCTTAATTCGGTAAAAATGCCTCCAGACTCTTTTCTTTTGGGCCCAGGATATAATGATTCTTCCCATTTTCTGAGAATAACATCTTGGAAATCACTGTGACTCAAGTATGGGGGCATGGCAGACATGCAGATTACTTTTGTGAAATTTTATGGGTTTTTTTGCTGTTTACCTCCTGTGTGGTGGTAGCACGTGTGTCAGTCCATACAGTTCCAGCGTGCTGGTCTCCTGTAGCAGAGGGGATACTGAACTTTTCCATAGGACTCATTAAGCTTTCCAGGAATTCAGTGTGACCATTGTGATTCCACAGGTAAAGAAACTCATAGCTGAATGATAAATAACTTGGCTCTTGTTAGAGAGCCAGTATTTTGCCATTCTATTCAATGATGGAGCCAGGAAAACCAGTCAATTTACTCAAGTCCCAGCCCAGTAGTCTCCATCTGCTAGAATGTGTTTAAAAGACAAGCTCTGTCTCATAGATTTTGCTGTCTAAACTAATACTTGTCACCTTCAGAATCTGCAGATATTGGCAATTTCCATGAAGTTTTCTCAGGCCCACAGTCTTTCAAGCCCCTGGAGAGCATGTTGAAGCCAGCTGATGGCAAACCTCTTTCCTTAGCCACCTTTTGCTGATCCCTGCAAAGCAGCCCTTAGATTCCCAGGGCTCTCCACACCACAGGTCAGGTCCCAGTCATCTAACTTTATGCTTGAAGGCTCCGGGTGAAACAAAATTAATCAGGAGTTTGGAGAGGGGGTAAAAAGCACGTACACAAGCTAGAAAACAGCGGCTAAAAAAAAGTTTTTTACAGAAAGAGTGATAAAATATTGGAATGGTCTGCCTGGGGATGTGGTGGAGTCACCATCCCTGGACGTGTTTAAAAAGAGATTGGATGTGGCACTCAGTGGCAGGGTTTAGTTTAGTTGAGGTCTTGGGGCATGGGTTGGACTCTGTGATCTTGAAGGTCTTTTCCAACCTGGTGATTCTGTGATTCTGTAAATATGCCCACCACCAGAACTGGGATGGAAGATTACACTTCCTTGTTGAATTTGCTACTTGGAGAGGCAGAGACAGTAAGCTTGACTTTTATTCCCATACTTGACTCTCTGACATCTTGACTCTTCTGGCATGAGGCATGTCTGCTCTTCAGTGATAATGGCTTGACATTTCCTGTTGCTTTGCCTTGAAACCATTTCCGAAGGCGGTAATGCACACTGGGAGCAGCTCCCTAACTGGCAGAGGCAGCCTTTGGTTACATCGCTGTTGGTTTTTAAATGCACGTTCCCCCTCCTCCGCAACTACTTCAAATGTATCCATGTCAAGTGGATCTGAGAGTGTGTCCTGCTGCTGGCAACTGGTTCCTTTAGTGTGGTTGCTGGAAGACTTTGCTACTTCTTTTTCTTTTTAGGAAGAGTGGGAGAAGATCCTCATTCCAGCTGTTCCCTGAAATGTCCCTAGTGTGTTAGTGTGAAGAAAAAGAATTACTGCATGGGAAAAGTGGACTCCTATGCTAATGCCAAATGGTGGGATTTAACTGGGTCATTTAATGTCCATTCCTTTAAAATGGAGACAGCCTGGGGCCAAAATCTTGCTGTGGTTTAGATCATGACTATGTTAGAGCCAGTCTTGATTTGGGCAAAGTTCTGTCATATTTCTCCTGATTGGTACTGACCTGAAAATGCACTGTAAAATCCCTGTGATAAATTATTATTAGGGATGGGCTATGAAGAACCATTTTCCTTAACTTTTGGCAAACAGGTAGATATTTGCTCTATTGTCTGAGCTGATACAAACTTGCAGCAGAGATTTCACACAGCAGCTACCCAAGGTCATGCTAATAAGCACAGCAGAGTAATTAGGTGCATGAGGACAGCTTGACGTGGCACCAAACCAAGTTAATCTGCCTGGTGTGGGTGCCAAGCGTTGCAAAGCTCTGGTAGCTGGGACTCCAGTTTGGCCTCTGGAGCTGAGTACAAACCAAAGCTGCCCTGCTGCTGGTACCTGCCTCAGGTGTGGGGTAGCAGTCTGTGTGCTGCAGTCCAGTCCCCACGAGCAGGGACACAGTTCTGAACCAACAAGTGGCAGCAGTGCAGGGAGGGAGGGAGTGGAGATGGGGCAGCAGTGCAGGGGCAGAGGCATTGACTCTCTCAGCTCCTGGACTGGTAATAGAGTGCTTATGAATTTTTCCCATTTACCCTTCCCCCTTCTTATCCTCTCGGCTTCTCACACAATTACAGACTGAGTCTGTGTGACTGTATGAAAGGCATTTCCTCCTCTTACTTTTTTTTTAAAGTCAGCGTCAGCCCACCAGCTGCTTTCCATTAGTGTTACACACACACTCACTAGGAGGGCAGGACATAATGCTTCAGGCACCATTGAACAGCAGAAATCCTTCAGAATTGCTGTCAGGCAGAAGCTTCTCAAAGTAGGCTGTAGCTAACAGGAGTTCAGCACATCAGGACCTGTCTTCTGGCGAGTCTTCACGGAGGAGCCAAGGTGTGGGGACAGAGGGGGGTCAGGGGCATTTGTCTGAGTGCAAAGTGTGGGTGCTGTGAACAGATCTCTCCATGTGAATGGTTGTTTGCTCTGGATATCTCGTCAAGGTTAGGAGCTGAATATTATCTGTTGCTATGGGGAATTATGACCCCCTGCTTGATGCTGGGAGAATATTTTATTGATATTAAGTATTATCTAGATGCTTATCCAGACTTCCTAGTGGGTACTACTGCTGTATTTTTTATTTGTGATCCTTGGACAAGGACCTTAAACTTTCTTGAACTATCCCTCCTTCAGTGAAAATGACAAGATCAAGATTCATTTACTTTATAAACTCTTGCCCTCACTATTACCAGTGGAGGAAGTAGCAAGAATCCTGGTGCAAACTTCTGTTTGTGCCATTCTTTTATACCTACATAAAACAGTCATGGGGGGGAACACACGGGAGGGACCCCATGGGAGACACCAGCTAGGGGCTGGCAAAAAACCCTGGGAATTTCATCCTAGAAACACTACTCTGTAGAAGAGCACAATGGGATCAGCTGCACAAGGTCAGATCCTGGTTCCTGCTGTCATGTTGGATTGTACCCTGTTTCAACAAAGCTGTTTGTGGAATCCCACACTATTCAGCATATTCTGTGACCATGGGCCTTGAAGTGCAGGTCACTCATCTCATGGAGAGCAAAGGGAGCTTTGGTTGCTGAGTTTCTGATATGTTCAAGGGATGTGAAAGTTGAATAGAAATCTTGCTGACTTTGCTCTTGCTGTATGATTGACTCTGAAATCCTGTTCCATGCTGTTGCAGAGGGTAGAATTCACTTAGCTGTCATTGGATTAATGAGTTCATTGATAGCTTGTTTGGTTCCGAGAGACGAAAGCCATCAACCACATTTTGTCAGAACGAAGTTCTCTAATGTGCTTTAATAAGAGAGAAGAAAATCTAACCTCACAGTCACCTTTTGCTGCAGAATGTAGTCTGAATATTAAACCATCCTGCATTCTGTGTGTTTTTGAACCTTGGTTTTCAGCAGAAATAGAGGGGCTTTCTCTGAGGTCCTGTAGTAGTGTTCTGGGGGAGGGTGGCTGCAGGGTGGTGGCCTAGAGGACCAGATGAGGTCCACAGGATCCATTTTCCTGTGCTGATGCATCTTGATGTGAAACGTGTGTGTCCTGAAATCTGGAGCATAAGCTTGATTTCAAATAATTTTTCTAGCATGGAGGAAATTGGTCTTTAAAAGCTCCAGGCAAAAATTTCACCTCTCTCTCTTGGCTGCTTGCCATTGTCTGCCTTCTACAGGCTATGAAGATGCTAACTGAATGCAGTGCCTTGCATTCTTGAGGCTTTATTTCCTCAAGCATTTATTTGATAAGAAAGAGGCTGTTCAGGGTTCAGCATCTCCTTTGATCTCTCTGTCATAAGGCTTTCTGGAATGCTTATGCAGAACCATGGGACTGAAGCTGAAGAATCACTAAAGGTGGGGTAGGAACTTGCTTGCTGTGCAGTTTCCAAGTCTTCTGCTCCACTGGAGAGACAGCAAGGAGGCCGTGTCCCTTTCCTGAGGCTGAGCAGAAAGCATTTGTCTTGGACCTTTGTTAAATGCAGGAAACTTGAGTCCTGTACAATGTTAGCTTCCCAGGAGTCCTTAAACACACAAACCAAGCAGTGAAAGGGAATTGTCTCTTTTATTCATTTAGCATTCTCCCACCCCTCTACCCCCCATGTAGACATTAAGTCATGTGTTCAGCTGGGCAAAGCAAATGGTCAGAACACTATCCTGGAACTTCATTTCTTTTGCCCTATCACTGCCCTCCCATAGAGTACTCCAAATATTTGTCCACTTGCCTCAGTTTGTAAGGGGAGACAAGGACATTTCTCCTGTTCCTGGATTTCTTTTCACTTTTCAGACTCATTAGTTCCTGTAATGAGTTGAAGAGCTCCAAGTGAATGCAGCACAGTAGGGTTATCAATGGAAATTTTGTATGGGATAGCAGAGACGGATCTAAACCATCAAACCAAGTGAGGGTAGTGGTGACTGCTAACTAAGTTCCATTGTCTGTTTTGAAAGTAAAGCAAACCCTGCAACTTTGTAGGAGTTTTATTGCTTTAAAGTACAGCCTAGAAATGCAAATAGGATCTAATAATGTCAGTTTTATTTCTGTGATTGCATCTGCATAGGAAGCCATTGTTTGCAAGTAATTAGTTAATTCATAGTTGTGGTAATCCAGCCCATCACCCTGTGCAGGGAGAGGCAAACACTGCTTTTGGCAAACTTTCAGTCTTTTCCATGGCCCTACACAGGAATTGATGCAGTGGACTTACTGGCCATGCCTGAGTCTGGGTTTTGAGGGGTCTGGCAGAGATTCAACATCTTGTTTGCCCTGTACCTCTGCAGCAGGAGGTCTGTGCATATGCAGGGATTGCAAATACTGTTTGAGAGAGGATTAAGAACATATTAGAAAGCTGTAGACTGGGGAAATGTGCCCATTGTTCCACTTCTAGTGAGAAGCAAACAGTAGCTGTGACTTGGCAGCTCTCCTATCTCAGCTGGCTGTGCCTGTCCCTGCTCCTACACTGAGGAGAAGTCTCCTGCATCGCTCTGTGAGCATCTTCTCCCTGTCCTGTAGCATCACGAGAGTATCAGAAATATTGCTTTAAACAGCCATTAATTTAACCTGATATTTTTATCACTGCAAATCAATACACAGAGAGTATTTGTTTAAAACTCTGTCTCTAATGGTGTAATGCTCTGGGAGAGGACTCACAGGGTGTTAGTACAGCTGATTGAACTGGATGTACGTGGTATTGATACATCCTGACACTGTGGCTGTCTGCTGTTATTAAGGGCTGGAAGTGGTGGGTGTCTGGAGGTTCGATTGGTTAATGCCTGTGCACTCACACGTATTTGTATTGACGGGGTTTTGTCCTCTTTTTCTCCATTACACTGACCCCCAGGCTAGGGTTTGTTGCTCAGAACATTTGCTAACTGTTCTCTGTAAAGTACAACTCACTGCCACCAGAATTTGAAGTCTAAATGCCATCTAATTGCTAACTTTCCTCCAGGTATGTCATCAGGTTTGTGGTTATGGAACCTCCACATAGCTAGTGGAATATATATATACATCATGTGTTTTTTTTCCCCCTGTAATTCAACTACTTGCTAACTCAAAACTTGAGACAATGTGTGATGTTCAGTTCACTGGAAAAAGATGATATTGTGATGAGGTATACAAAGGCACCAAACCATTAGGTCCTAAATGGGGCACCCTTGTAATTGATACTTGAGCTCCATGTGCCCCAGAGAACTCTGCTATAAAATTGAGTTAATGCTGAGGCTGATTTGACTGTGAAGAAACTGCCTCAGAGCTGAACTGCTTTGCAGTTGTAGTTCTACTGGTGTAAAAGATACACCATTTGGAAATATATGCTTGCAGTTATAATAAACACTGCAGTCAAAATATCTTCAAAGGCTGGAAGGATTCTGAGTGAGCAGCTGAGATGACTGAGTGATTTAAATAAATATTGAACTGGTGCAAACAAAGCTGGTTCTGAAAGCATCAATTTTCTCTTGCTTTGGTTTAATTGAAGGTGGGTAAAGCAGAAGTTAGAGGTCTAAATGAGGCAGATGCCAGGTCCACTCACATTCTGTGAAAATAAACTCCATTCTGGAGACTTGTCAGTTTGTCCTTGTAAATTTGTTGAATGCTTTCTCGAAATTTTATTTCAAATGCATTTCTCTTTCCCTCAGAAGAATCTAATGCAGTATGCATGGTGTATAAAGTTGAGATGAAAAATTGAAACCAAATTTCTTTTTAATATAAAGAGTCTATAAGAAAGTCTACTGATGACTGCTTTAGAGAAAGTATGCAGGAAATGCAGACTTTTTCATACATAATTGATGAGACATGGGGAAAAAGGATAAAAGTCAAATGGTTGTGATCATCCAGAAGGAAACTTAGAAATCTTATTTTTTATTGCTTCTCGGTATTGTCTGACAATTGTTTCAAGAACAACCTCAGTGCATCTCAGTTAGGAAAGGTGTAATCAGTCCTGGTTGTTGCTATGACTTTTTCATTGATTTTTAACAGGTTGAAGTGAGATTATTTGGAACTGCATTGTGTTAATGCTCTCCTGTGCCCAGTGCTCACAGGGGATCTGTTTGACTGCACTTTGCTTCTCTTTCATACCTCCCTCATTCCTCCCTGCAGTTCAGCAGCTTGGCAGTTTACATGTCTGTGTGGCCAGTGCAGGGAGTGCTTAACTCCATGGCCTCTTTTTTCACAGGAGTCCTGCCTATTTTACCTCTATGAGCTGCTCCTTTCTTTTTTCTGACAGACACCTCTGCCTCTGAGTTTGTGCACCTTATGTTTTAAAGCTGTTGGAGGATGTGGGCTCATAGAAAGGTCCCAGTGCCTTTGGGCATGACAGATTTTAGAGTATGTGGGTGATACAGAAGAAATGGAAGAGTTTAGTGATTGGCCAAATTAGTACAGAGTCACAGTCTTGTTTGCTGTTGAGATACTTGGCTGTATTGTTGCACCACTTAGAGGTGGAAAACTGTTTGATGTGATCTATGCAGAAAAGGGAGCAGGATTTGGTTGTAAAGATTTCTTACTCTGTGAGTCCTGACAGTATATGGGAATCTCTCATTATATAAAAGTATCACCGATGTATCTTCCATAACAAAGGACAATATTTATGAGCTGCCCTGCTAAACTGTCACATTTCTATTCTTGCTTGACATTTCTACTGTAACTCTTGTGGTCTGCTGCTTCATTCCTTTGTCTGTGACAGACACCCATTTAGGAGCCTTGGAAAATACAAAGTAGAGCCAGTTAACATTGAATGATCTTAAAACTAGGCTGAACTTTAGTTTTCATCAGGGAGGAAGACGATGCCATCAGCTAATTTGGTTGATCAATAGCCCTGCTGGCGATAAGGTTTCAGAGCTTGTGGTTAAAAGCTGATTGCACTGGATCCAAAATAAATTTGATCTATTGGTTTCCACAAATGTAGCATAGCCCGGAATGATGTTTCAGTGCTGATGCTTAACTGGTTTTAATAATGCTGACAGACTAGACTGGTGCCTGCTGTGAGGACACTGTAATGCATAAACCCTGGGCAGATGAGCACTTACTTATGTTTTTTACAGTAGCTTGGAGCTGTCACTCTCTAGCAAAGGGTTATCATGCTAAGACTGGAAGGCATTACAGTGTTTGCTGAGCAAGTGTAGTGACATCTTTCCTGAAAGCAAACTTTGATTCTGGTCTCCCAAAAAGAGAGAAGTACTGGCAATAATTAGACTGGATTGTTAGTTGTGGCTGGAGAAATAAGTGTTACTGAAAAACAAAAAGTTCTGTGGCCAAAGTGCAAAAAGGTGTGCAAGCCATGTTTGTGATAACCATTTGGACATGCAGTTTCAGAAAGGATTCAGCTGTGTTCTTTCTTCATGCTGGGTGGGACCATATTCTGCTGGGGAGATGGACTAAGATTTAACTGATTCTTTCATCTCTATTTCAGTGACTATATAATGGCTACGGGACCCACAGAGGTCACACAGTCACCTGAAACTGGAGACACAGTTGAAGAGTGCACAGGTAAGCAATTGTTCTCTGAATGTATAGCTGATTTGAAAGATTTATTTTCTTCAGTTAGTGGGGTCTGTAGTGACTTGTTTTAAAGTGTTGTTTTTTTGGGGTTTCTTTTGTAGTGTCAAGAAAATTCTGTGTGTCTTTGTCAGCTGTCAGTATTATGGGAAAGATGTTTTAATGTGCAATACCGGTGCAACATATTCTGTTGGAGGATATTCCTTTTGATTCTGACTTGCATTTTAGAAGCAGGATGTTAGAGCTTGGAGGGCTGATTGTTGTGCCTGTGCTGATCCTGCAGAGGTGGGAGCTGAGCCTGTTGACCAGCCTTTGTCTGTGGGGGCTGTATCCAGCAGCCTCTTTCTTTCTCTGCTTCTGGCCACACACAGCCATTTGTTACTTATTCTTTAATCTGGTGGCATGGTCTGATGCAAACAGTGGGAGGGGATGGAATAATAGGCAAGAAAGGAAAATATCTTACTTATGCCAGAGACTTGTCTACATTACAGGATATCCCCTTTGCCAGTTTGAATATGAGGAATAGCATCATGTCTGAAGCATCTCTGGAGTAGTGGCTGTCACACCACTTGATTTTTCTCTCTTTTCTTTGGCTAATGTTTTGCAATCATCTTAAATGTTTGTGTTTCAAAGGTCATCTTGCTTTATCCTTTAGAAATATATTTGCCACTATCAAAATATTCTTAGAAGAGATAAGCAAACGGCAAAGTGACTGTCGGTTGAACTCTGCATGGCAGATGGATAGAGGTGAAGAAAGTGTAATGATAGATGCTCAGCAATGTCTGGTTGCTTAGATTTATAATCTGGCTTGTCACACAGTCTACTGCTATCCCAGCAAACTTGAGTGAAGCCCATGCATGAAAATTTGTACTCAGCTTCACTAGAAGATTCAGAAAAGAGATCAAATCCTGACCCGGGTGATAGAAAAAGCAGGAGATGGCTCATGATCTGAAGTGTTGGCTCTAAATCCACCAGGAATATTTCTGACCCTAAATGAACAAAAACTTAAAGTAGTTAAAGGCTGCTGTGCTGTTGCCGAGGTGTTCAGGAGACACTTGGCTGGACCTGGATAAAGCCATTTTAGAATCTTCTGTTTACTTCCAAGGTAATGAAGGATTGCCTCACCTCTTCCTCTTCATAATTGGCTAATGATGTAAAGGCTCTAGGAGGCTAAAATCCCCAGCCTTCACAGTCCAGTTGATTAGACTGATTTCTTGAGGTTTGCCTTGTTGTCTGTAGTAGAAGGCTTCCAGTGCATGCTGCTGCTTCTTGGTGGCAGGAACCAGGTTGCTGTCCAAAAACTGTCAGCACCCAATGTTAGAGGTACTGAAATCCATGATTTTATTGCCTGTCTGCTAATATCTGGTATTTTTCTTTTGAAGGTAGAATCATGACATTTTCTGAGAATCTTGTGTATGGGTTGGGATTTTTTTTCAGGTATATTTAATGTTGACACTACCTAGTCCTTGGATTTAAGGGGAAAAAAGATAGAAAATATGTCCTGACTGCACCTTAGGAAGTCAGAGACCATAAATGATCACCAAATGCATGGTTTAATTTCAATATAATCATTGACCTCACAAGTCAGATGTTCTCTATGCTTTTTGCAGTTTCAATTTTTGCACTGGAAGAAGCATCCTTTCCTTTTCTGTCTTGCTATAGGGAAGAACCATTCAAAAAGCAGAAAGTCATGTTTTAATTCTTTCTGTGCACAGGAGACACAATGAAATAGGCAGTACACAAGCAGTAAAAAATACAGAACACACAAACTTTACAGAGAAAGGAAGATGCTTATTCCTGCTCCTTTTCTGTTATAGTTGACTAAAACATAGTTAGCATAAGCAACTAATTTTTGGGAAGGCTTTTCCTTTTGAGGGCAGTAACCTAGAAATTTAGGTTTTTATTTTTAATGTCATAAAACTGAAGATTGGCAACCGTAAGATTTCAAAAATCACCAGTGGATGAAGGGAAAATAGACATAGTTGCTTGAGCTCGGATTTTTGTTATACAATGAATTTTTTCCCATTTTAAGTATTAAGATCCTCTTGTATTTTATTAGTTCAAGTATCATTGAGCATTCTACCAATTTAGTGTTATGTTAGGCTGCTTCACAGTGCACTGAGATGTAGGCACCTCTAGCTTAAAGGTGGCATCCTTTCAGTGGTGTGCAAAACCAGAGCACAACTGTTTGCAGCAGGAAACAAACACGAACATTGGCTTTCTGAATTGTGTCTTTTTTGCTAAGTGCTCTCACACAGAACAGTCCCACAGTTTTCATCTGCAACCAGCACTAAATGTCTAGTAGTGATTTTATCTTTTTTTACATAATAATACGGGAAGTGCCAGTCTCTGGAACTGCAGGGAAACCTACTGTCTTCTCATTCCTCTGAGGCAGCTGAATGTTTGCGCCTGAGCAAAGCATGGTCGAAGAGGAGTTGTTGTTGGAGGGGATGTACCCCACACATCAGTAACAAATTAAAAGGCACTGGAGTAACTGCTGTGTCTGCATCAGACACTGTCTGCTGCACAATGATGCAAGTGTTGTCCCGTGCCAGCTGAGGTTTGCTCCTTGGCAGCGTTTGGAAAACCTTTCCTTGGCCTCCATTCTAGGAGTTAGCACCACTTCTGATCTAAACAAGTGTTTGCAGTAGTACCTTGGCAATGCTTGCTTTTGTGGCAACACTTATGTCTGTTTCTCTTGAGCATCCTTAGGATTACTTCTTTTTTGTTAATGTATTGTTGTTTTTTTGGTGTCGTTCTGGTTTTTTTTTTTGTTTTTTGTTTTTTGTGTTTTTTTTTGGTTTGGTGTTTTTTTTTAAACACTCTCCTGATTCTCTGGAAATACCAGCATCTGATTAAGCTCGTCAGTAATGCTTGCACCTGAATCCAGCTTGCTTTCTGTCTGTACAACTGACAGTTCCCCAGTGTACATGACCAAGGTACATGTCCTTGTTTCTCATTTAGACAGCCTTTGAGTTGCAGAGCTCTTTGCCTGTCTCAAAGTTTGCCATTTTGTTCTTTAAGTCATTGACTGTGTTAGCAGACATGGCAGAATTGATAATTTAGGGGAACGGCTTTCATTAAAGTTGTTAAACTTTTGTTTTGCCTATGTAAGATAAACCAGATCAGCTTTGACAAGTTTCCTGGAAGAATACGATGCACATTGTCTAATTGCTGATATGAAAGACAGGAATGGTCAGGAAGTGTTTCTAAAGACTATGAAGCACACTCAAAATACTTGTTTTACTTGAGAGGCTGTGTGTGACCTGTCTTCCCATGCCAGATCTTGCTATAGGTGCAGCATGAAACTCACTGAGCCCTGTGGGAGTCTTAACAAATCCCAAACCCTTGGGATTAGCTCTGTTGTCTGGGCCACAGCAATGCAACCTGTATGTTTTCTGTGACTGCCTCATTCACTTATTGCCTGATAAGCAACAGTGGAAGATAAAAAGGCCTTCCACTGATAAACCCTCCCTGAGAGCAGCCACATCTCATTGTTATTGAGACGAGTGGGACTCCAGTGACAGTTTGCTCTACATGGTTTGAAAGATGCTTTGGTCTCAGAGACAGCCCAGGTCACTTGGAAAACAGTGTGCAGGTCTTTGGTGGCTCTGCACAGGGGCAGCCATGTCACCAGGCCATGCTGGACACTGTGGCAGTGTCCTTGTGTGTCCTGACACGCGGTGCTGGCACTGGGCTGGAGAGCAGGGAGGAGATGAGGAGCAGATCTCAGTATCATTGTTTATTTCTCAAAGTGGCCACTGTCTGATGCAGCTGTGTGGTGGCACAGTTTCAGCCCAGATAAGGCCCATTGGCAGAGGTCCCTGCACGTACAGGGCACACGTTGAGACAGAGCATCGCCGACTAAATCATTGCTGGGAGAAGACAATAATTGTGTTGGAATAATGCCTTGCTTATGAAGGAATCCTCCAGCTGTGGGGATGTATTATGCCAACTGCTGTAAAGTATTAATTGAACAATGAAGTTGGCTCAGATATGCAATGATGTTATTGCTCTGTGTATGTATTTAAGTCAATCACAGGGGTCTTAGCACAATAGTTTGGCCCAAACCACTCAAAGTGACCCCCTCAGTGTAAGGGTCAGTGACAAAATGCAGTACTTGTGTGCTAAAAGAAAATATACATAAGAATGTTAAAGTATCTTAGATTATTATAAATAAAAGATCAGTGATGTTTCATACTGGGTTTTTTTGGTTCTCTTTGTATTTTCATTTGGACAATGGAAAATCTGAGACCAAATTAACAGTTTTCCAATTGTGTTCTTAGGGCTGCTATGTTTGGGTCATTCATGTCCTGCAGGACAATGTCTTAAACTAAGTTTGCTCCTTTTGCCCTGGAGGAGTTGTTGATTTTATTTTGGGACAGTTGTTAAATGTGGAAACAGATATTTTGGGTTTAGAGTTCATAAATTCTTTTTCGAGTTTCAATCTTTTTGCCAATGCTGAATGTCCTTCAGGAGTGGTCTCCTTAGAGCACAGAGTAAAGAATAAGAACTAAACCAAACTAAGTAAAGACATTAATAGCTAAAGATATTGACAGCAATTTTTATTGAAAATATGCCAGATATGATCACTGTTCAGTTGTAGATAGATACATTCTGTATACAAGATATATTTTTGCATAGACTGGAACCTAGGTAGGCACCACTATTGTCAGCCTAATGCCAGTGTTGCTTTATAGAAGCCAAATGTAAGAATTGAAGCTTCACCTTTCACTGGACTCCAGCACTGAATTATTTACAAAGGAGCTAAGACTGAATGGGCTGCTCTAGCTTTGAGGCTTCTTCCAGAATTTAAGAGATAACATTACCCAAGCTAAGCAATACCACCAACATTCATAAACTTTCATTTTCTTCATGTTGCAGGAAAGAAAAAATCCAAATTTCAGACTTTCAAGAACTTCTTTGCCAAGAAGAAAAGGAAAGAGCCTCCACCTCCCAGGGGAGAGAGTAATTTAAAACCTTGCCAGTCCAGCAGCGATGTCAGCATTGCTGTGCTCGACACTACTGCACTTCATTCACCGAAGGAGGCTGGGTAAGCTGGCAGGGAAGGAAAATAAATAAAAGCGGACCTCTCACAGCAGTAGGATGAAAGTATGAGCTGGCCCCTTGGGAGCAACCTCTGTCCAAATTTGTGCAAAACAAGCCCTAATGCTGATGAAGGAATTCCAGGAATTTCCTCTTTCTTTGCTAGTGCTTGAAGAGTCAGCCTGGAGAGGAGGGGGAGGGCAGCCGGGGGCAGGGGTGATCCAACCTCTTGGTCTGGAACTGCAGATAGCCCAGATTGCTTTGATTGGTTTTAGTGTTTGAAATCTGCCTAGGAAGCTCTGATCAGCAGCAACTTTACAAGAGGATGATGACTGAGTGCTGCTAGTACAGAGAAGACGTGTGAAGCTGTGTGGTTGTTTTTCAGCATCAGTGATGTCCTCTGTCATGGCTGGAGTAAAGAGAAGAATATTTCTGGTGTATTATCAGTGTGTGATTGCTTCTTTAACTTTCTTACCTAGCCCTTTAGGCAAGGATAACAACTGAAGGCCCCTGGTTTTGTGTCAGCCACCCCTGGAGGGCTGTGCATGTAAGTGAGGTTTGCAAATCCATAAGAGCATTTCTCAGCTCTCTGAATGGTGTTAGTCCAAAACGATGTCCTTTTTTCAGTCAGTGTAGAACAAGCTATCAGCTTGCACTGCAGACACTGCTTCACTGATAATCTTTAGACCATCAAACTACACAACACCTCCGTTGCAAATCTAACTGACTCTGGCCTGGAAGAACCCTCTGAGCATGGTCGTGTCTCTTTCCAGCAGTGTCATGGAATGGTATCAGGTAACCTGTAATTTGGCTGTTCTCCAGCTCCCCACCCTCCTCATCCTCCCCTGTTAGCCACTCAGCCAGGCCTCTCTCTGGGTTGCTCTAGGCCTAGGGTTGTGGAGCTGCAGACTAACATTAAAGTGTGACAAAACACTGGCCGTGTCCAATGCGGAGGAGACACTGGATGGAGGTGACTCTAGGAGAGGGCATGAATAGGTGACTCGAGTGGGACATGCTGCAATCAGCTCTTCTGCCAGATGCTTTCTGTCATCAAACAGGGCATTTGGTAGAGCTGGACGCTGCATTTCTTTGGTGGAAAACTTGTGGATGTTACTTTCTCATGGGTGCTTGTTCCTCCTTGCCCCACCTTTCCCCACTTGCTCTGTGTGTCATGGAAATGATCTGGGAATAAAACAAAAATCTATTTATTTTGTTTGTTAGCATAACAGCAACAGAGTAACTGACCACACAACCAGTCTCCTGGGGCAAGGGGAATTAGAGTCAGCCCAGTCCAAACAGCTTAGGAACATCTCAGCTTGCCCCATCAGCCCTTAGGAGGGATCTGGCTTAAAATCAGCTGCCTGCTCCAGAGGCACTGTGGGTGAGAGCTCTTTCTCTTGCCCTTAACCAAGTTTCAAATCCAACTGCTGTTTACCTCTGTGCTATCCTCCAGTGATGATGAACTGTTTTACAAGATGAGAGATCAGGAAGTGAGTAAAACCCTTCTGTTTTTTTGCCTTAGAGATAGGATTAGAGGGACTATCCAAAAAGCTTAGGGATATGTTTGTGCTACTTGAAAACCCTGTCATGTACAGACTCTGCATAAACACACTTTATAAGTACCTAAAGAGACTGAACTACATAATCCTTTAGAAAACCTGATCCTGAAAGCCACTGGAAATACAACTTGTGAAGGCTTTATAGCAGGACCCTGAGCTTTGCAATTCCTGGCATGCAGAATATAAAACCCAATTCTGGAACAATGCTGCTGTTTGCTTGCTCTTTAGCCAGAAGCACTGGTTTTCTTTTTTCTTCTTGTTTTCTTCTTTTTTTCTTAAACCACGTGTGGTAGGCTGACCCTGCTGGACACCAGGTGCCCACCAAAGCTGCTCTGTCCCTCCCCTGGACGTGGGAGAGAAAAGTTAATTAAAAGCTTTGTGGATCAAGATAAGGACAGGGAGAGATCACTCACCAATTACCATCACTTTTTGTCCCCCTGCTTCAAACACTCGTAAAGGAGTGGGGTTGCAGCAGCAAGAAATGGAAGATGGCACAAGCTATGATGGGTTTAGGAGCTTTGTGTCTGCCTGTAGAGCCCCATCATTTCCTCCATTTTGGTGGGCAGCTTGAATGTTGGTACACATGAATGAATTGAGCATTTGTGTAGGGAAATCAGTGTGGACATACAATGGCTGAAACATCTGGATTTTTGTTAGTGCATCTTTCGCTTCAGCATAAATATAAATATAAATATAAATAGAAATAGAAATAGAAATAGAAATAATACTGCCTGGAATTACAGAGGAATGTAGATTTGCACATAAGAGACTGATCTGTACTAAAGCTGCAGTTAATTCTATGTTTAATCCTATGCTTTTTTGGTGACTGCCAGAAGAAAATACAGTAATTCTCTTGCAAACACATATGATACATATGCAGAGAGAGAGAGGTGTCTTGTACTGGCAGTCTCAAGAACAAGGAAACCTCTGCTCTTATTGGTAAAGAATTCCCCAGTTAGAAAGGCAAATACATCCTAATGCACATGCATTCTTTGCAATAAATAAATTATGCCAACTAATAGTGAACATACATTACAGTAAATAAAAGTCACTGCATGACAGTGTTTTTCTTAATGCAGTAAAATTGTGTCTTGCCCATATGGAGTACCTTTCATGCTGAAAAGGACTATAAGCTCAAACACAAAAGGATGGGATGGCTTCATTAATGATGAATTAAGGCAAGTGCCTTGCTTGTGTGTAGAACTGCAGTCCTGTGGACTAACACAGACTTTAACCCTGACATATAGTGGGAGGAAGCACAAACTCTGACCTGTGCTGTGAGAGAAACAGCTCTGATTGCCTTCGACACAATGTAAACTTAGAGCAAATTTATTTTGCCCTGCTGTGAGGATGTGTGTAACTGCAGACTGACTGACCACACCTTTGGGGCAGCAGAAGGGTTAGTCCAGCAGCTAGAGGAGCTGTCTCTGGAGATGTAAAGAAGGGAGATACAGGAGGAAAAAGAGTCATTTGTTTGGGGTTTTTTACAGAATGTATTTACTTAATGAAAGTTCACAAGTCTTTCAGGGCTTTCTTCTAAATAAAGAGAGAATCCATGGTTAGGCAAATAGCAGAGATCTCTTCTATTTGATTTCCTTGCAGAAGAGTTTTGACATGCTGAGTTTTTCTTGTCAGAGTTGTGTTTCTAATCATCCTCTGTTCCCCAGAGTCAAACTTTCAGAGGCAAAGCATTGCCTGCACAGCATCTGAGCCAAGGAATCCCTGTAATCTGTATTTGTTACGAGGCTCATGGCCAACAACGAGAGAATATTCTATGATGTTTTCCAGTTCAAGACTAGGATGAAATCCTGGTAGAGTCTATCCTTGTTGTCTTTTGGACAAAGTAATGCACAAATGGGGCCTTCCTATGCTGGTGGAACTTGGTTAATAAATTATTTGGAGCCTTCCTTGTTGTGCCACTCAAATGCAAAATTTGCCCCGCAAAACTTAATAGCCCAAGCCCAATCAATCTCACTTAATTACAGCTCAGTTAACAGCTGTTGTGGGAACTCATCATTGCTTTGTGGGGCTGAACACCCAATGAGTGCAGAAACAGAGCAGGAATATCTTACCTAGGCACTTTAACCTGACCATGGACACTTGTTGCATCTATGTCAGTATATTTTTTAATATTCTTGGGATCTGACTGTATTTAGGATACAGGTGAATACGACTGGTTTTATTGCTGGACGTGAGAGGATTTGAATCAAGTTTGTTAATATAGGAAAATTAAATTTTCTGTCCACGTTTGCAAGAAGGGAAAAAACAATCCACCATCTTTGTCAGGTGTGACACACAGCAGGCTGTAAAAGTTGTATCCTGAATGTCTCATGCTAGGCACACTGACACCAAAGGAGGACAGAGGACTCCTGTTGTCCCTTTCTGCACTGTAGACCTTTCTCAGGATGGTTTGCATCCACCTAACTCCTAACATCGGAGCTAATCACCCTGGACTCCCTCTCTAGTCCACAGACTGACCTGTGTGTTCAATGCAGATGCTGAGTGCATCTGCAAAGAGACATCTGCATTTGATCAGCATCCTAAAAAGTGCTTCTCTTCCCTTCTGAGTATAAAAGAAGCTAGCAGTGACTATCTTACACATGCACAAATCTGAAGTTAAGCATGATGCATCCCACCCTGGCCTCTTTATCATCCTTCTGCCCTGGTGAGGTGGTGTGGGGAATGTACCCAGTGCACTGACCACTCGTCCTTCCTTACTTTCCAGGCCCAAGGGCAGCATGGGAAACAAAGCCTTGTCCCATGACAGTGTCTTCATTTTTGAGTCTGCACCAGGAAATGTGGCAGGTGACGTCTTGTCTCAGGAAAACATACCTGGAAGAGTGAAAACTTTGCAGGTAGGAACATCATCCCCTCATCAGGAGTGCTGCTTAGTGTCAGCTGTTTCCCAGGAAACTCTGTTGCTTGATTCCTTTGCTGTGTGCCTTGGGATTTTGCTGACTGAAGTGTCCAAAGCCAGCTTTGCTACTTTTGGATCTATTCTGCCTCTTGGAAGCTGCATTTTTGAGCAGTCCTGGTGTTTTCAGCCTTGCCCAGGTCTCTTAATGTGTGATGTGAATCCAGTTCATGAACTCTTGGAAACTTTCCTTATTGAGTATGTCCTCTTCCAATGGGATTGATATTCTTTAATTCACAGCTACTGCTTTTGGGTTAAGGCCATTTATTTATACTGTAGTGTGTCCCTTGCACTGTTATTCTTTAAATATTATTTGTGTTGCTTTTTTTGGCAGTTCTGGCTCAGATGTTTTCACTTTACATGGTAGTACCAGTGGCTGTGTAAGTGTGTGGGATGATGGATATGTCAGGGTGCTCTGACAGCTTTATTTATATAATTATTCCTCTGATCTCTGCCAGCAAAAGATAGTGTATTCTACTGGGTCATTTCCTTCTTCCAAGGCAATACTGAACCCTCCTTGACAGCTCCCTTATGAACTGTTGGTTATATTAATTGCATTTCACTAACTGCCCAGCTTGGAACACTCAGACAAAAGTTTAAGGTTTTTCCAGAGACTGAATACAAATTGTTGATAAAGGAGCCAAAGGTCATTGAAATTCTTCCTTTGCTCAGTGTGAGCTTCATGTTGCAAAACACAATTGAGTCACATGTTAAGTAATAGAAGATGCACAGAGGGACTTGTCCCTCTCCAAGACTGCAAAACAGGCTGAGCTATTTTTTGTATAACAAAAGGAGTGGTAGAAGAAATCATGTTTGTATATTACAGAACATTGGTGGGGAAAACGCTCTTTTCATGCTTTTTGCAGTCCACTCCTCATCCATCATCCTGCATAGCAATGTAATACTGCCAGCACTATTTTTGTAGCTATAGCAGACAGGCTTTTTCTGTGAGCTTGATTCTTGTCAGAATAAAAACCAAGCACTAATAAAAGCTGTTACTTTCTTAGCAACGTAAATTAACTTCTACCAGTAGAAGACAAACTGCAAATTCAGAGTTTCTCCCACACCACTTTGCTGTCTGCATGTAATAAATTTAATAAATCTAAGACAGGAAGTTGTGAAAAGAGACCAAAGCAAAATCGACTTTCTGTCTTTTCCTTCCCATTAAGTGCACACTTGTGTTGTATACCTTGTGTTGCCCATATATCACATTGTTGCAATATATTGCCCATAAATTGCAAAAAAAAGCTGTTTGAGCTGGGGAACTGGTGTTCTAGACATTGTGCTACCCTGTGTGGCTGTTAGATCTATAGGAATTATATTGCAAATGAATCTTGCTGAGTAAGAATTGCAGCTATTTAGGTCCATTTTACAGGGGTGTAAATGAATGCATAGATTGCAGGAAAACACAAAACTAGGCTTAGAATTACCCAGTATGGTTTAATAAGCAAAGAAACAAAAAATAACTCTGCATGTTTATCTTGGGAATATTCTGTTGAGATGTTTTCAGTTGAAGGACAAAGTTTGTGTTCAGACTTTGTTTCTATTCCAGTTTTGCCACAGCTGACAGATTCAAGCCAAGAATTTTAGTAATGGTGTTTCCTGAGATCTGAACATTTTTAGTTTGAGGGAACATCTGGCTGCTTGTGAGTTTGCAGACTTTGTTGTATTTTTCTAGGGTCAGGGCCTGCCAGAGCATTCTTTTGTGCAATCCTGGAAAAGAATCCCCATACTCCTTTACAAACAAAGTTGTTCCTGGCTGCTGTTACCATTCTTGCTGTAGACACAACCAGGATGTGATGATGGGGAAAAATAACAAGCAATTCATTAGGGTGGACCAGAAATGGAATTAAATTGGTATTATACAGAAATCGTGACTCAGCTACTTGTGTGGGAGAGGGTTGTAACAAGCTCTCAGATTCAGAAGGGCTTTGTGAGGGAAAGGTGACCACTTAAACCTGGTATTGGGAATGCTGACTGGCAATACTTTGTGTGACTAAATACTTAAATCTGTGTGACTAAAGAATTAAATCTAGAATTTTGAAAGTTTTAAATTTAAATGGAGTAAAACTGTAGTAAATTTTCTGGAATGGTGAAATCCCTGTATTCCTTTGTTAGCTTACTGAATAAAACTGATTTTGATTTTAATTTTATACCAACACCAGTTTTAAGGATAGGTCCTTGATGCATGTAGCTAGGTAAAATTTTATTAATGGCTCTTTTCTATAAATGGTCTGTTACTTCAAGTTTTTCTGTTAACTAAAAGATTCTGTGTATCTAACAGGAACAACTGGGTTGCAATGTCCAGAACATCCCATTTAAATTGTACCATTAAAAGTCTATATTCTAAATTTCAACCACAGCTTCAGCTGCAGCAGAACATCAGACTTGGATCACCTCCTCTTGTTATAATGGGGAAAAAACTGGAAGATGCAGGTGCTGTTTCTGAAGATGATGGTTTACCTAGGAGCCCCCCTGAAATTTCAACCCTTCATGAAGTTCTGACAGATTCGCCAAACAAGGTATAATTGTCGTGTCACCTGAGGGACCATTTGCACAGAAAAGATAAAATCTGCCTGGAGAAGGGGAAGACCTTTTTGCTTGCTTGTGTTAAAACGTGATGGTGCAGATGAGTTAGAACCAGAAGAAATTACCTGGGTGGATTGTGGACTCTGAGGAACACCTAGAAAGTGACCCCACAAATACCCTTTCTGGGTACAATTTTCCATGCTTTTATGTAGACCAGGACTGTGACCTCTATCATTAGCAAATGCATGATTTTAGACTTCAGTGAACTTGTGAGAATTTGTAAATCTGATGCTTTTAAAACAATAACCCAAATTAACTTTATAAAATGTATTACCTCCTGTGGTCAGCCTTCCTGGCATATCTCAATGCAGGAGAGATCTTCACTACTTTATGTTGGATGCCAATGAAGAAATTAAATTTACTGTGTAAGGCAGGGACCCAGTGACCATTCCTTTGTTTTTCCTCTTGTGTTTTCTCATAATTAGCACTGGATATCCAGCTCAAGATAATTCAGTGTGATACTTTCCTTGACTTACCCTCTTCCTCATTTTATCCCACAGTCGTCCAACCCTGTTCAGCGTCATAGCTCTTTGAGTTTAGGTGGGACAGACAGTGAAGATGAACAGGTAAATAGCTCCTTTTCCTGCTAATAAAATTCCCTGAGATGGCATATGTGGAGTCTATACGGAGCCAGTACAATAATTTTATTTTTTAAAAGTGTGCATCCTAGGAAAGTACAGTGTGTCCTAGGAAACAATTGTTTAAGGGTCCAGAGTGAGGCAAATTATACTTAAAATGTATCTCTCAGGGTTTTGAATAAGAAATACAGTCAGGCAGAAATCTACTGTTAAGTGGTTTGTGTGAACAGCACAGAGGCAGCTCTGAGACACAGTACAAATCTATAAAGTTACACAAAAAGTTGGACCAGGCAAAGCACTTCAATTCTGCTTCCATGTCCCAGGGCCACAATACCAAATAATCACACCTTCCTATCAGAGTGGCTTGTGAGCAACGCCCTGTATCTTTCTTATCATGGGAAATGATTGCAGTACCAATCTTGCCTGATGCCAGGTATTCCACAGGAAAGGGTGTGTTTTAATTTGCAGTTTTCTTTGGATGATAAATGACCATGGGAAGCAGCAGGTTCTGCTCTCAGAACAGCAAGTCCTTGACCAGATTGGAAAAATATCCAGAGGTCATATTTTTTGATGTACCTGGACAGTTTTTGTAGATCAGATGTGAAGATGTTTTCATGATTTTTAAAACTTCATCAGCATACGTGTTTGAAATGCTGTGTTACATCCTAAGCTTAAACAAAACTAAATTGTGAATGCCAAGCACGGTGTGTGTCACCCAGCTTTATGAATGAAAATTGTTTGGCACATCTGTGGCATTTTGCAAGTGTTACAGAAAGTTTGGTCTGCATTTCAAAACAGTAGCAAAACGTCTCAAACGTCATGTTTAGGGGCTCTTCTACAAACATTTCTGTAAACGCTTTGTTTTGATAGCACAATCTAAAGCTACTGCTGTTCAGTTCTCCAGAGCAGCATTGCTGCGAGGTTGGGATCCACATCACTGTCTGGAAGACGGTTCTGGTATACTGAGAAGCATTTGATTTTCCTGAAAGCGGATATTGAAAGAGAAAAGTGGCAATGGCAACTTTATTAGAATAATGAGGGGCAAGCATCCGTGCTACTTCGGTGGCTTTTTAATAATGTATTTCTGCACTGGATCACGTTACTGGGATGAAGAGGCAGCTATACAAACGGCAGCAGTGTCTCCTGCTGGTGTGTGCATACACTGCAAACGGGTTTGCAGGCAAGAACTGGGGTGGGGACCAGCTGAGGCTCTCACTGAGGCACACAGGTATTTCTCCTTCTGTGTCACGTACAGTTGAAAACACAGAATCGAGTAATCTGTATGCAAAGATGACTTTAGGCATACATTTTTAAATGATGGTTTATTTCCAAAAATACAGCCATTTCAAGCTTCTGAAATGGAATGAGGTAACAAAGAAACTGTTCCAGAGATGTGGAGAAGTAAAGCAAAATATATACAGCATTGTATTTGTGTTTTACAGATACCTTCTGCAGCTTCCTCCAGGCCCATCAGTCCTTTATCCTCTGCCAGCCTGGGGACCCCTGTCTCACGAGGCAGCAGCTTCCTTCCTGTTGATTTTACCATCCCTGCCAGTCCCCTTGGCTGCCTGGACACCTCAGCAGCCAGGCACAGGATTGCCATCAACCCTCGGAAACAGAAAGGCTTTACCAACAAGCATCAGCTACCCCTCCAGGTAGGTGCTTTCTGGAAAAGAATCACTGAGCAGGAGGAAATTAATGTGAGTTTTTAATTATTATTTTAAATATTTTAATTTTTTTTTTCCTGTCCTATCCACGTTCCTTTGCTTCTTCAGTTGAAAGAAGGGAAAGCATCTCTTTCGCACCAACCAGCCAAAGAAGACTCTGAAAACTTCAATATCATGGAAACTGAAGAAGAGAGCAATTTTTGGTTTTCATTATTTAACCAAAAATTGTGGATTATGCTTCATTTGTAAAAACACTCCTGGCATTTGAAAAACTAAATGTCAGTTTTAAAGAAGCCTAAGCCTATTTTTACAAGTCTAATTCTTAAGTGGAATAGTACATTACCCACAGTGTTAGTAAATTACAGGATGGAGGGGTTTTGTCTATGATTTGAGTGTTCATAAAAATGCATGTGTATAAAATACAATTTTTGTGCACGATTCTTTAATTAAAACATCTTCACTTCTTTAGGTAGAACAGCTGGAAAATGAAGCATGTCTTTCTGCAGCTCCAGAAAAGAAGGGAAATTCAACAGAATTACTTGAGAGTGACAAACATAAAAGCAATTGGGAAGGTAATGAAGACATAGGTTTGTCTGCTTTGGGTGCTTGAACTCTTCTGCATAACACTGACAGGACCTGTTTGAATTGTTAGTCCTTTCAAACTAGGCATCTTTTGGTTGTATAACATAAAACCAATCCTGGCTGCTAAATTGTTGTGATGGAAAAAGTCAAGTACACTCAACAAAGTGATGCTGAAGTGGTGAACTTTGAGGGCAGCAAAAAATACATGAGGTGAAAGCACCATGTTCAGAAGCACCTGCCCTACACAGCTGGCTGGACCTCAATGAATGTGAAAATGAGTTCCTTGACACTCACAAAAACCTTAACCTTGGCATTATATGTCATGTGTGTCAGGTGACTTTGATTGGCTTGTGTTTACTGGGTCTTCCTTTGCCACTCACCCAGAGAGAATTTTCCAGGTCATTGTAGATGGCTTTTCTAGGCATACACATGAAGAAATGTCTAGGGAAATCTGGTTATTAGACTTACAACTAAGGGTATGCACAGGAAACAGCTAAACAGCAACTGATGTGGTACACCTGAAACAGACAGCAACTTGCAGTCATTCCCTAGATTAGGTAGGTTCAACCTAAAACTGTAGTAGTCTCTCACTTGGACAGCCCATTTCTAAATAGGCTCTGAACAGGCTTATTTATCAGTCAGCAGTGCCCAGACATGGGGCATTCGTGTTAAAGGACTGCACTATTCACTGTATGAATTAGTCATACAGATGGTGTTTGAATTGTAACCTTTAAGTGCACACTCTTCTCCTCTGTTTAATATAGGATTATCAGCCCAGGTGGACCCCTGTGCAGAGGGAGGTGGTTTTAAGGAGACACCAGATATAAAAACTCCCACTGATGCTGCCCATGACTCTTGTGATTCTACACTTGTGGCAGAAGACCCCTGTGCTTTGCTGCAAGAGGATGGGTGCCCTCCTGATGTGGACCATCACCATAAAGCAGCCACACTCCTTGTGAGGCCTGAGCCTTCTCCAGTGAACCTGGAAGAACACCACAGTGCAAAAGTGTCATACTCTGCAGATGAGTCTGTTAATGAGTTGAAAGTACATCAGCAAAGTGCCAGTGCTGAAGTACCTGCACTTCCAGAATTGCAACAACTTGAAGGAGAAGATGTTGTGTCTCCAGACATTCCAGCAGCTGACTTGTTTAGCAGTGGTGTGGAAACAGTGGGCATGGATATACTGCCTGATGTTGCACGAAGTTCTTCAGTAAATTCTGTGGATCCAAACATTAAAGCCCAGGAAAAGGAGGATCCACTGTTTATTGGCAAAGAAGCACTCTGCTGTGATACTCCTGGGAATCATTCCAAACATGCTGTCTCAGATACTGCCCTGAGCTCTCCACAGGTTACTGTAGCTGATTCAGAGTCTTGTTCTGACATCAAGACAGTGGCTGGTTTGAGGCCTGAAAAGAGTTCAGTAGCAAAAAATGACAAAGAAATTTGTGAAATTATGGAATTTCAGTTATCCAAGGACAATGTAGAAAAGAAAATAGACACTGCTGCATCTGTCTCTGAAGCAGTTTGTGTGGTACCTTGCAGTAAATTGGAAGCATGTTTTAAAGCAGAAACTGTTCCTGTTTCAAAGGGTAACCAAGGCAGTCAACAGGCCAACACATCATACATTTCTGAGAAACTTTCCGTTGGGTGTCTTGCCTCTTCAAGTTTGGCTGGCTTGAAGAGTAATATATCTTCTGATGGTGGCAGTAAGGAGTGCCAGATAGGCAGTACAGCTTCTCACAGAAAAACAGCAGAAGGCAGTCAATCATCGGATGAAAGTGTAAAAAGTCCACTGAAGACTGCTTCTGCTAAACCAGTCAGATTTACCATTGCACCAGCATGGCAAAGATCTCTCTCAGGGGGTTCAAATTCAAAGGAAGATTCCTATTCCAGAAGTTCTCCAACATCCCCTATAAGACCAGAGTTCTTTGAAGGAATGACAAAAGAACACACACGCTTTGATGCAGTTATCCAGGAATCAGCACAACCCAACTCAGATAGATTTGATCAAGATTGTAAGGACAGAGATCTGCATTTGAATTCTTTTATGGAGTGGGCTGACCATGAAACACAAAACTTTGAGAACCCTTTTGGGGTCAGACTAAGAAGAACATCATCTTTACTAAAATACCAGAATGAAAGCCGTGTAGAGCCTCCAAAGCTGATCCCCTCAGCTGTTCCCATTGCTTCTTCTGCTTCAGTCAAGGAGGATCAGAAATTGATGGGCACTGGGAAGCCACTGCCAAGCCTTCCTGTCAGCACAAAATCAGTTGTCAAAAAACCAGATCTCCTAGAAGACAAAAATCCTCCCAAGGCAAGATCAGAAGAAGTGGCAAGGAAGCAAAATAGTCATAAACCTTCAGGTATTTATGCTGTATTTGTATCAAAACATTGTAGAAAACAGTAGTCATGTAAAGAGTCTTGGCAGACCAGCATAAAAAAGATAAAAATCCTCTTGACTGAGGACCAAATTCAGCCTTGAGTTCATCAGCACTATAATTGGCTTGATGATTTGGCCAGTCAAGAGAATTCTTGCCTTATCTTAATGAAGGGTGTGTTCCAGCAAGAAAAACAACAGAATAATAGCTTAAGGGCCTCTGAAACATTTCTGGTACGAGGTATTTGTGCATATAGTTGGAGTTTTAACACAGCTTTTTAAAACTTGCTGCAGTTTTGTAGTTAAAAATTCAGACTGCAGCTGCTCAAACCTTGACTAGGAGTTGCATTAGGTGTGATTGTTTTTTTTTCACAATGACTTAATTAAAAATATTTAAAAAGTGACAAGGCAGCCTGTATTTTACTGCCTACATGGGAAAACCCATGATGATTGTACTCATTTAATCTGCAATGGAAGGATGTTGTTTCAAAGGTAAAATCCGGTTCACAATGATCTCAGTGGGACTTCTGCCATTGGCTTAGACAGAAGCAGAGTCGGGTCAAAAACTCCAGAATAAAGAGAAAAAACAGTTATTGCCAAGGACAAAATATCCGGGAAGGTAATTTTATCTCCACCATGTTCAAAGGGTATTACAGATGCTGAAGGATTTAAAACATGAAGCATTAGCTTTAGGCTGACTTGACCTAAATCACTTCCTTACTTCAAAAATGCTTCTTTTGTAGAAAAAGTCTCTCCATATTTGGAAACTGCTTCCTCTGAACCAGCTTGGGTCTCCATGGCAAAGCTAAAACAAAAGGGTTTCCAGGATCATCCTCTTGCCAAAGAACATAAAGATGAAGACAAAGCTTTGACTAAAGTGGATCAAGAGGAGGTAGAGTACCAAGTGATGTTGCATGGGTGTGAATCCTGCCCCAGGTCACCTGGGTACTTTTGCAAACTGTTCAATGTTGTCTTCATGGGAGGTGTGTTGTGAGCACTACTCAAAGAGAGCTTTGCAGGCTTGGCCTCGAAAACAGAGACAGACAACTGATGCAAGTGAGCAAACATGGGTGATTACACTGTCACAGGGATTAGTTTCAGAGCTGGATCCTCCTATATGTTCCTTTGCACTGCTCAAACTTGAACCTTTTCAGAGCTTTCTTATTGCCCAGAGCATATTTATGTAGCCCAAGAGCTGCTTTGAGTTGCATTAGCTTCCTCACTGCCTTCTCCCTCCCTCCCACAGGATATTCCCAACCATTCTTGCTTGGCTTTTGCTGCATTTCCACAGCCAGGTTTGAGAGGTTGCCAGGTTTATGAGTGCCCGTGGCTGGCAGTTAGTTGCATTCTCTTCTTCTCTCCTCATGCTGCAGCAAGAGATCTGTGCTGGTGAGAACACACTGAAGAAGAAGATGCCTTCCAGCTCTCAGGACAAGAAAACACAAGCGAAGACTGGTGTGTCTGCAGCAGCAGGTATTCATTTTCTTTACATAGTGGCTACAGTTTGCACCAGTAAGTGGTGTGGGTGGCAGGTGGTAGGGGAAGAGAGACACCATTTTTGTAATCAGCACACTTTATATAAGGCCTGTTCAGACTATAGTTTGTGTGTAAGTCAACGTAATGGCTTGTTTGCTCAGCAGAGAAAGCAAGTGAGGAGCTCTTATCTCCACTGCCAGTTCATGAAATGGCATATAAACAGTCTGGTGATTTATTGCTGGCCAAGGCCAGTACTAAAGAATAGCAGTTGAAGTTGGAGAGTGTCCAGAAGAGAGCAGCAAAAAAGGTCAGGTCTTCTAGATCTCCAGTCAGCCAGGAAATACTGATGGGAGTGGAGTTGTTTAGTCTAGAAAAGACAACTAAATTTTCTGCAGAGGACAAGACTAGTCTTTATGGCCAGCATGAACTTAAAATGCACCAGGGGATGTTTAGTTTAGATGTTAGGAAATACTTTCTAACAATAAGAGCAGTGAGGTGCAGAAGAGCGTGGCTTGCCTATGGAGAGTGTGCAGTTTCCATGGCTGGATGTGTGGAATAGATAAACACGAACCAAGAATAATTTAGGTAGAGTCAGTTTCACCCTCAGGTGAACACAGAGGCTGATGGCCCCTCTCCTGAACACTTAGCTGTGTTTCTCTGTATTAAAGATGCAGGGGAAGAGTGTGACTCAGACTTCGTGACTCACATTACCTCTTCCAAGGCTTCTGCTGGGCTGCAGTTTATCCCTCCCTGCTTACTCAGTGTGGTGCCAAACCTCAGAGACACACTCCAGCTAGATACAGATAAGCCAGTCATTCAGCTCTAAAAGCATATTGTGCCAGCTGAAAGCTACTGATTGCAGATACTGCCTAAGAAGACAAGGAATGCACCACTGTGGCAGAGCTGTGGCTTTTCCTCTGCAGATTCCTGTAGCTGACACAGTAAGAGACGCTGCCTAGAGAGAGCCCATGCACCTGGCCCCTTTCCCTGTGTGATCCAGCAGCACCCAGAGTTGTTGTACTGGAGATACTTGGGATTACCACTGTGCTGTTCCCTGTAGTAGTTATTTCTAGAGCTGTTACCCATTTCTGAACCTACAGGTTCTACAAAATTAGCTTTCTCCCTTACTGGCAGGTGACTGGCTCAGGATGTTTGCACCAACACGCAGGCTCTGATGTTGGTTACAGCTAACTTTGTGTGTGTGTGTGATTAAAATACCATGGCTGTCAAAAAGGATTCTGTTACAGGCCAACCTTGTATGGTTTTAGGTGCAAAGTGAGAGATGAAACAAACAGGCCAAGATTTTTGCTGCGGTGAGGTCCTCCTTTGAAAGGCTGACTGGATTTCTGTATATTGCTTCATCCTAACCTTGGAAGCCCAGCAGCCTTTGGTCAAAATTCAGAACTTCACAAACTACTCTGCTACTTGTTTACTAGAACTTGGAGTCTTGGTGGTGCTTGCAGCAGAATTACAAGTTTTTATGTGTCACCTCTTCCCCAGAACTGGCCTAGTTTCCTGACATCCAATGACTGTTTCCTCGCCTCCAGAGGTAGCATTTATAGGCATATCTGGTGTCCCACGACTTGAGCATCACAAGGAGCTCTGAGTAATGCTGATGTTTAAGGAAAACACTGCTCTTCTGCTGCTCATAAAGCCAGGCCCTATTGTGTTTAGGAAATGTTCAGCACTGTCTACACATGAGTAGGAAATTTGGAATCCCAAATACAAAGTCTTCTTCTCTGATTTGGTTTCCGTTGGCCCAACCAGGACTTTGACTGGTTGAAAGTGCTGGTGGTGGAAAGGATGTAGAGTTAATATCCAGAGGAGTTATTTATTTGAATTATTGTGCTTATTACAAAGAAGGTTCTCTCTCAAAATGTGGAAATTAATTTTCAAAATAAAAATTTCAGTGACACTTGAATTCCTACCTTGTCTTAGATACTTCTACAAATTTCCTGTGTGTGTGGAGCTGCAGCCTGTTTAATGGACACTATACTTCCAGCAGTATTCCTAAGTACAGTTTGCCTCCTGCAAGAACTACCAACCAGCCAGAACTTTTAAAAGACCAGAGACCTCCTGAGTGAAAATAGGGAACTACTTTAGCACTGCTCAGGAGTGTGACTAATGGAGCTGGTGGATATTTTCCATTGATTTCAGTGCAAGCAAGATCAAGCTTCTTGTACTTAACATGGCTTAGATGTTAATTTTGAAAAAATTCTAACAAGGTGAATGGAGGAGGCCTTTTCTAAATAGGAACTCAAAGCCATAAAAGAAGCATTATCTGTATTCCTACATCCTTTGTAAGCGTGACAGGCATTTGTTAAGCTGCATCAAGAGGAACACCTAGTACCATCAGAATTCCACCATCTTAGCTTACAAGTGAAAGTACATAAAGCACTGGTTTGAAACCTACCTAGTATTTAATAATATTGCTGGAGCAGTATTTGTGTTAGCAGTGAAGACTAAAAAAAAAATCTTTAAGTCTTCTCAGTATTGGAAAGCACAAACTTTTAACTCCACAGCAAGCCTGGGGTGATCCTTATCCTGCAGCTATTTTGTTTCTGTTTTCCTTCATACTCAGGAGTCTTATTCCTAGGTTTTCTTGCACTCACAGAGCAGAATGAGCCCGTGGAACTCCTTGCTGTGCACTTTAATAGAAATCAAGAGTTTGAAAAATTAAGAAATGAATTAGAGAAATAACTGGGGCTATAGTCTTCACATGCTTGAAGAATTTTGAAAAATTTCCTTCATTTATCAGGGCTTAGACAGTTGCTGTTTGGACTGAGGAGAAGACTTTTTTGTTGGCACATTACTGACTGTTTAGTATCAATTCTCCTGTTGCTGTAGCTGGTCCTCACCTCCTCAACAAGCAATACTTGTTTGCTGTAGCTGGACCAGAGTGTGCCAGCAATAGCCAAGTAACAATTCCTCTGACGTGTTGGTGAGTCACAAGCATTTTGGGCTGTAAAACAGTTTCTTTAGAGAGAAGAAAATATTATTGGCAGAAACGGAGTTTTTAACTCTCTAGCCTTCTGATGAGTGATGTTTATCTTCTCGTTGGCAGGTAAAGTTGGACCTGTTTCTCAGGAAGCATCTGTGGTTCCTGCTGTTGAAAAGGAAGCAAGGCACTGCTCCAACCTGCCAATGACACCCTGCAGTCCTGCTGAACCGCCCTGGCTGTCCCTGGCCAAGAAGAAAGCCAAAGCATGGAGTGAAATGCCCCAGATTGTACAATAGCAAATGACATGAGCATCCTTCTTTGCATTGCCAATAGCTGTGTTAACTCCCTTTAATCCCTTCTTTACTGTAACCTTTCTTTTTTTTTTTTTTTTTTTTTTTTTTTTTTTTTGGAGAAATAAGAGCCTTAAAACTTTTGATCAGACTTTTGTATGTAAATACACAATGAAGAAATGCCATTGTGGGCTTAATTTGGTGTATTAGGAAGTTGAGCATTTCCTACTACCAAACACTAGGAAAACTTGATTCATTTTTATATGCTTACACATCTGAGGGCAATGTTCTAAGAAGACATGCTTCAGGCTTTTGAAACATTTCTCTAGCAAAAAATGTTCTTAAAGTTTCTTTTAAAGACATTTTTTCTTTTAAAAAGACCGTACAGTATTTTGTACAGTTTGGCTTTGAGCTAAGAAATTAATGTATGCTATGGAATAGATACAATGCTGGGCACTGACACAACATGAGTCATGGACATTGATGGCATCACACTTCTTTCTCTAATGCTCTGGAATGGATGGGCAGCCTGACTTTGCTTCAGATTGTTAATGGGTCTGTTTTGTGATAGCTGTAAGATCTAAACACATTGTGAGTTGCAGTGATTTTAGCTTTTGTGTGGTTTGAAGTCACGGTGCTGTGGGTCTCGTGCTTTGCTCACAGATGCCCACTGGAATGGCCCAGAGCTGCACATCCATCCTCTCCCATGCCCTGGAACACCACCACACTGTAGTATACACTCTGCTTTTAGTTATACCTTTAGAAATCCGGGGTAATTTAAACATTCTACTAAAAACATCCCTCCTTTCTTTAATTATGGCAGATAATGATTTTTTTGGTGAGATCCCTCAGCCAATTGTCTCACTTAAAGAGTGTGTTGGGGGGAGAACTTGCTCCTTAGAAAATGGCATCTTGTCAAGAAATGCCACTCTCCAAGTTCATAAGGATGAATATTCAGTCAATTGTTTCTAAAGTTAGTCATAAAAGGGGCATCTGCATTCCTTCTTGTCTCATCAGTCTTCAACCATTAACTCAACATCAGTCTGAGAATGTGCACCTGGGGCAGGATTATTCTCACAGAGCCTGGCCTGGCAGTCACTTAAACTCACAAAAGTTTTGCTATTGACTTTGAAGGATGCAGACATTTGAAAAAGAAACTTTGTGGAATGATGTTGGTGGTGGTTAAGTTGGTGGCTCCACTTTGACAGACACTTACTGGTCCTTCCAGTTCTTGCAGCACTGCACGTTTATGTAGGTTTTGTTTACAGTCAGTGCAAAATTTGAAGGCTGACTTGACTGATGGACTGTTTTTAGCTGGAAAGTTGGTCAGAATTTTTAAAGGAAAATATTATCTCTTGATAGGATTAACTGCAAACCACAAAAATTTGGTTTCAGATCAGCTCAAGCAAGACTTTAATCTTCCAGTCTTGGCCTGAATTTAATATGTAGCTCTTGCAATTTGAAAACAGTATTAATTAGGAGCTAGACTGTGATTTTAATTTTTTTTTAAAATATAGGTGAAAACTTACTTGCCCAGGGAGGCTCAGAATCTATAGATACTATTTATTCTGGACTAAAGGCAGAAAGAGTAGGAGCTTCACATTGGCTTGGTAATCGATGCCTATTTTGTAACTTGATTTTCTCTGCTTTAGGAAGCATATCTTCCCTTACAAAGATCTGAAACATTTGTATTTCTATGAAACTTTTAAGTATAATGTAAATTAATATACTCAGCTTTGATTCCTGAAGTTTTGTACAGCTGTCATCCCACCACAAGCTTACTGACCCTGTGTAAAATACAGGCCTTTCTATATTTAGCAAACTCTCTTCTCTTTCTGTTAATGTGGATTGTGATTCTTCACCCAAAACACTGCAAAGGATACTATAATGTCTCTTTCCCTGTGTTTCCTTTTGACCTCAATATTGCTCCTGTCTTTTATGTTTGGTATGTATATATGTTTTTGTAATCCTTGTCTTGAAGGAACCCCTTTTGTATTCCATTCCCATATTTGGTTTACTATTAAATGCTGTTGCCAGTGATGATGATACCATTTCTGGGAAAAGAAGAGGGATGGATGGCCCTCACTCATTAAGGAAAAAAATAAAAAAAGGTCTTTGGTCAGTATTGACTGTATACATGGATAAACTGCATAGATTTTGTTTTGATTTTGTGTGACTTAAGACTGATCAGCCCAGCTGGTCAGACCAAGGACCTTTTCTAAATCTAAGTTTAAAACATCATGAGAGATCTGCTGGCTCTCCTGTTGTCCTGGAATTATTGCTCCTTCAGTGCAGGGTTGGTTTGAAGGCAGGCACTCGTGGTCATAGGAAGCCTTGAAAATACTTGTTTGCATGTGTTCAGAGCAGCTGCTCTAGGACATTTTTGGAGTGCTTTAACAAAGAAGGAAAACACAAGAGAATCATGTGATGTACCTTTGAGATTCACTTGCATTCTGGATTTCTGCAATTAATGTTCTCAAGTCTCTCTGTGCAACTAAGAGAACAAAAAGCATGTAGAGAAAACATCAAAACTGAAACTCACGTAATCACAGGAGGTTAGAAGGTGGGATTATAAGATAAATGTTGAAATATCAGTGATTTATTGATGCATTTATAGAAGTTGGTAGCTCTATTAGCATGGTTTTGATTTCTTGTCCTAGTGTAGTTTTTAGGTGTTCAATGAGTAAAAATAACTAATACAATAAGCTCATTTTGGGTGATTTTTTTCTAGACACAGTCTCTGTCTTTGAAAATAAGCTGTGTTGAAGTGCAGAGTTCGTTGCAGAATGTCACTGTGAGGTTTTGTGGCTCAGAATCTGTAGTGGAGGATGTAGGAAGCTGTCCCTGGAATTCCCTGTGCCTGGGACTTGGCTCCGTGTGACAGCAGAGGGTGCTGGTGCCATCCCTGAGCAGCACGGGAGGGGGATTTCAGTGTATGTTTGTATGTGCACTGTTACAATGAGAGGAAAGCATTAAATACTGGCCTCCTCATGTAGAAGTTTAGATAGAGAGGGCCCCCCTAATGCATTATATTGTCTTTTGAAGGGCTGTTGTCTAAAATAAAAGACGTAATTTGTTTTGAAGTATTACAGTAGAAATTCTCAGCTCAGAAAAGCTGCAGTTCCTGAGTGTGTGCCACTCGCTCTCCTAAGTGCTTTTCAGATCAATACAGGAAAGATATCAGCCTGTGAGGGTACTCTGTCCTTTAGAACTGTTCCTGGAAGAGGATAGATCTGAAGGATACAGGTAATGGCAGATGTGATTAGCAGCCTAATGGAAAAGGCAAACGTTTCTCTTTGTCTTTTCCTCCAGTGTTTGTTGGCCTGCCTACATTTTTGTTAGAGATTTATCCTGGTTATAAGATTTGACAAATGTGTCTCATCTGTCATCACCAAAATGTTGGTAATGATGATGTAGAACCTCTTGGGGAATCTGAGTATCTGTTTAGGATTCTGACCTCGATTTGTTTTCTGTAGTACTGAATGTAATATAAAGAATTCTGTCTCCTGTATGCTGTCAGGAAGTATTGCATCCAAAACATCAATATTTGTTACAGGTTACAGCCTGGGATAGTTGTTTGTGAAGAGGCTCACTGAAACCTCTGGTTTTCATTGAAAACAGCTTTTAATGTCTTTTATGGAAGAAGGCAGATGAAATAAATTGTAAATTCTGAACTGGGAACACAAACATGCATCTGCCCAGAACGAAGAGGTTGCTCAGGTATTTCCAGCAGGGTAGTTGAAGGGACATGGCTCAATGATGAATTAAAGTTCAGCCTGAGAAATGAAAGGCTTAGAGTGGGAAGCTACAATTCAAATTACTCTTCCATAGTGGGATGGATCTAAACCCAAGGAAGGGCACTGAAAGGGACCTTTAAATAGTGGCTCTTCCTGCATTTCTCTCTACACATAAGGGGTACCAGAGCTCGTTGCTTTGAACCACGTTAAGCAGGTGAGCACCATGACTGCACTGCAAATCAAAACCTGTTGTGAGCTGCTGATCAAGCCCACAGCAGTGCAGCACTTTAAATGGAATTGCTGTATGATCTGTGCATTAAAAATGCAACTTCTCAGGAGTGAGCTAAGCCAAAGTTTAGCAGCTTCCTCTGTCTTAAGGGGCAGATTATTGACTATGGAAAATGTGAGATGCTATTTTTATTCTCATTGTGCTAGGAGTGATTTAAAAAGAAGCTATTTTAATAGCTGTTTATTTTTTAGAGGCAGTTCAAAGAAGAAAAATCTAGAGGCAGATTATCTAAACAGGATTATTAACTGTCAATTCTTGGACTGATCTGTGAGCCAAGTTAGTCACTAAACAAGAAGCAGGTATGGAAATGAGTGAATAGCAGAGTATTTAATTTATATAATTTTGTATGATGTAGAAATAGAAAGACAGAGGAAGAGATTGATTGACATAAATAACCTACATGGAAAAGGTTGTTTGGTACCTGAAAGACTCATTCCAGCCTTTCTTCTCTCTGCCTCAGAATATATCACTTCCCTCTCTAAGCATTCTTATTTTTCGTCTGTGAGATCAAACCCAATTTTTGCTTAACCTGTTTTGTAGTCAGTCCTATTTTACAGAATTTGGATGAAAAGCTGACAAACCCAAGATCACATACCTGTCAATACTGTCAACCCTTGTTCAAAGTTCACCCCAATCTACGTGGTTAAGCTAATACTTCATTGCATTTTCCCTATTATACCATTCTGACTCCAAATTAGTTTTGATTTACAGGTATTTTTCCAACACAGAAGGGTGGGGTTGACTGCTTTAAAATTAGAGCCTTTCCACATTGCTCAGGAACATGTTTGTGTGGCACAGAGGTAACTCCTTCCAAGTTACACAATAAGTCCACTGTGGCAGCTGCAGCAATGCATGGGGAAGGGTCGAAGTGCTGGGGCTGTGCTGTGTTTCCACAGAGTTTAAATTCCATGCAGCAGCCTCCCCTCGTGGTGTCAGTGGCAGCACTGAGAGCTGACAAAGCAGGGGGGGTGTTGCTGGCTGGCTCCTGGCGGGTGACACTCAGGCTGTGCTCAGTGTCTGCGTCACTGCTGACGTGGGCGAGGGGGGCACAGTGACAGTCACTGAGCAGCAGTGCAGGGGTGACTTGCACCCCACAGGTGCAAATTTACCAGCTGTGCCTGTGGGATGAAATAACTTCACTGGACTTTGGGAGCTGTAGAAATATGTTTTATTCATACAGGAGTAAATAAAGTGACATTTCTGTCACAGCTAGATGTACAAATTAGGATATATCTCTATTAAACTAAAGCTGTGTTTTAAACAAAAGAGGCATTTACTTATTTTGGATCCTGAGTCATACATATTTCAAAGAGGAGTAATAAATATCTGTTTTAGTATAGCATTTAATTTGTAAAGGGAGTTCTACCCAAAGATGAGTGACCTCATATGTGGCTGCATGAAGAGAAATTGGAACAGAGCCTCATTTTATGGGGCTTTTTTTTCCACTTTGACAGAACAATTTATTACATAACCATCCTTAGTGTTATGATCCCTATAAAAAATAACTGTCTCCTTACTTTGCATTGTTTATAAGAGCTTTGGCTGTGGGATATACTACATATTGTGGTGGAATAATCACAAAATAATTGCATGTAAAATGCTAGAAGAAGCAATATCAGTTCTTATTTGCTATTTATCTAATAATTTCAGAGCATGACTTGCTACTAAAGCCCAGATTCTGCAAAGTACTCTGTCATGGTTCCTTATGGGCTGGGGCTTGGACTGACCCTGTGGGGCCGGTCCAAAGGTAGATTGTGGGTCTAGTCCTGATCTTCACTGGACACAGTGCAAATTGGATTTGGCCCCTTTTAGGAGATCGTTAAGCAACGTGGAACAAAAGCTTTCAGAAAAGTGTGGGTTTTTTTTTTTTATAGTCACGCAAATTGAAACCATATAACTCGGGGGCTGAAATGGCATGGGCTGATGTGACAAAGTGTAACATTGCAATCTAGAGTCCAACCATACTTGGATGGGGGAAAAGTTGGGTCTTACCACTTGCTCCTGGGAATCCAAACCTGCTAACCAGGTTGGTGTGGCTCTGGGGCTGTGCTCAGTCTAACACCTCTAGGACATGAGTTTGGCTTAGCCTTGCTGGGTCTGAAGGTCTTCACTTATTCCTGGGTAGTGAACCCAAAATGGTGTCTGAAGTGGTCAGAAGTTCCAAGCAAATGCAACTTCTGTAAAGCCACGTTTGATAAGTGCCTCCTGAGAGTCCTTTAAATCCCAAAGAGCAGTGGCTGCTCTGTGCAGGGCGTTTGCATCCGTGCCCAGAGACGCCCTGCACGTTTGGCTCTGCCTTCAGACAGAAGCTCCCTCCTGCCACCCAGCAGGAGAAGTGTTTGTGCATCTTCAGTTCAGGGGCTCTCTTGATTGAGCTGTGGCCAGTGCTTACCCAGACACGTGTGTCCCATGGCACGTTTGGTTAATCTGGCTCCGTGGTTTCCCACAGCACAGGTGTCCTTATGACTGCAAAACCACTGCTTTGGCCCAAGGCACTCAGTTTACACGTAACAACAGCCTCCTCTGCAATGTCACCAAAGTCACTGGAATTGACAGGAATTGGGTGAATGGAATTTGTTTATGCTGGTTTATGTCTTATTCCATCCTTTTCTTATGGATTTCACCTTTGAAGGCAGTAGCTCAAAAGTGAGAGTTTACAGACACACTGCTCTGACTAATTCATGTTTAGAGCATGCCACTCCTTTAAAAAGGCAGTTTGTATCTCTGGAAAGCTGATGGCACAGCAGAAGGAGCTGGGATGCAGTGGTGGGATGCCTGGACCCCTCTGTGGAGACTTACAGTGTGGCAGAGCCTATTCCCCCCCCCCGCTTGACCTTCTGTGCCCTGGTCAGCAGCCTGAGAGCTGGCTCAGGAGCAGTGGGGTGCAGCAGGAGGCTGGAGTGTCCCTCCTCATCCTGCTCGGGGCTCCGGAGCTGCTCCTGCCCTCCCCAGCGGGATCAGTGGCTCAGCTCCCTGCAGACACCCCGCAGGCGCAGAGCCCTGGAATTTATTTACTCTCCCCTAGTGCTTCCCTCGCTGTGGTGATGTAACCAAGGCCATTGCATAATAACCTAGTCCTCAAAATTACTTTCTTGTAGCTTTTGCCATGTGAAAGGAGTGGAGCCAGCAATGCTGGCAGTGTCCAGAGCCAGAGCTGCTGGAACATCTGATTCCTTTGCCTCGGACGAGCAGCGTGTCAGTCTTCTCATCCCATTTAATAATGGGAATTTCAGAAGTGTGCACACACACTTTTGTATTGACTGAGCACGTAAAACCAACAATTTTCCAGACAGAACTCATTTCTGTTTTTATTTGTTTTTATTAAAAGTATGAGTCTGTAACCACAGTACTGCAACAAAGATTTTTATTTTAGGGAGTGACCTAAACAGCAACAGCCTTTATGCAATTTTCCAAAGAAATGTGAAATAACAGGAAAGATTTCAGTGCTAAGTGGCACTTCGGGCTTTCGTTCAGATCTTAGGAACAGCTCTGTCAGACAGGAACAAATATGTTAAAGCCAATGGAATTAGTTTGGTCTAAATAAGATTATAATTGGGCCTTTCTGTTTCTGCATTGATCAAAAATAAATCCCAGTAAACAACTTGAGGTCAAATCTCCTCCGAGCTATGTCAGAACTATGTTGAAATTGGGGAAAATTGCCCCAAATTCACACTGTCTGATAGTCTACAACGTAAAAAAGGTTGAATATACATCTGTGTTTCCTAGGTAGCCCTTTCAGAACTTGACTTGTCATTAACAATTCTAGTCTCTTACTAGAAATACTATTTTGTTGGCTTCTTTGAGTTCCTCGATGTCACTGCAGACATTCCTTCCCCTGAGCTGTCCCAAGGTGGGAGATTCCACAGGCTGACCACAGCTGAATTGAGGTTTTGCTTCTGTGAGTTGTGGAACTGTAATTCAGATACACTGCTGTGGTCCAAATTTGGATCTGAACTCCCTCAAAGCATGGGAATATTTGGAGGATTGATTTTGTTTTAAAATCCATGCAATTTTCATGTTCTTATAAGCAGTGTTAATTTTGGACTCCCTCTGTTAATATACAGCCTAATAGCAGAATAACTGCTACTATCAACACATAATCATAAATATTTCTACTCATAGCCCAAGCCTGACATTCTGACTCTAATTAATCTGATTATGCTTAATAATAAATTGTAGTAATGCTTTGGACATATTTTTTAACTGGTGAGGCTGCTAATCAGTTTTGCTAAAGTGGCATTCGCTGGGGTAGGGATTTACCTTGCTTGAAGGCAGTATTAATCCCTGGCTAAAAAGATGACTATCTTCGTATTTCTGGAATCACCAAAGTAACCTTTTCTTTCTTTATTCTTTGTAGTGCAGTGAGGTGTATTATTATTCATTTGAAAGAAATCAATTTATGGGAAACAGTCTGCATGAAAAATAGTTTTGGTGTAGGTTTTAATTTATTTTGGCTTTCTGAAGTCTTTGATGAGTTAACAGCTGTGTGCTTGAAGCACAGAAATGAGAGCTAAACTGATGGACCTGTGACCATTTACTGTCACAGAAGCAGTGAAGTGCCTGTGTATCTAATGCAGGCCTGTGTTTGGAGGCAAATTTTGTCTAGCTAGGAAGGGCTGAAAATAGGAAGCTGGTTTCCATTCTGGTTTCCCAGAGGAGTGTGTGTGTTTTGACTCCAGACAAGGCAGGAGTAGGCATAGAGCTTTCGCCTGTTTCTTACAGGATACCCCACTTCACTCTTGCCTGATACCTATTTCATGGAATGTAAATTTTCTGCAAGTTTGCCTCCTAGCACTGGTTTGCTATGGAAACTTGTCCAGCATCTTTTATGCCCTGGTGAGACAAGGCTTTGTGAGACCTGCAGATGCCTGCAGGACTTGTGGATGGCTGACTTTGACCAACGTGAAGTGATGGTTTCATGTTCAGTGCCTTGGCTGAACTACCACTGATGCAAACTGCCTCCACAGAATAAGCCCAGTGTAAACTTTTCTTAAAGGACTGAGGAAAAAAGTTGGTCTCTGGCAATGAGATGCTGTTTTTATTTTAGGCATCTCAATGTATGAGTGAGGAAGTAGTCTGATTAGCACATTTGCTAGAGAAATGAACCAATGGGAAGGTGAAAATATTAATAAAAGATAGAGTTGATTTATACTCAAACTGGCCTTTAAATTTGCAATATATGCTGTAAGAACATGCTTATATAACCTCTATTTCTATTCATAAAGGTTTATGTGGGTCTATATTGAATTATGCATTTAAAATTAATCCACTGAGGCAGCCCACTGAGATGCCACTTCTCATTTAGTAACTGCATTAAGGACTTTGTGCTTCATTTAGAAACTGTGAGAAGCTTGCTTTGTGCTGTGGAGAGGAACTGGCCTGCCAGATTCAGACTGGCTATTATAGGGTTTTTAAAACAACCATCACTGTCTCTCTCTTTCCAAGTCACCAGTAAAACTCTATTCTTGACTCGTGTGACCTGACTCATGCAGCTTGGCTGAACCTGACAGACCCAACCGACTTGTGTCAGATTCTTAGAAGAGATTAATGAAGATTTTCTTCAGGGGTTGGGAACAGCTGATTCTGCCCTTGCGACGCTGTGGGGACCCAGAATGAACAGACGCACACACGAGGTTGTTATACCAGCAGCTGTAATTCAGATTTATTAAGTGTTTTGTTTGTGTAGCTTTCCAGTTCCTCACACTCTGCAAAAGGGTCAAGAGCTCTTCTAGATGTTTACATGGATTTTATTCTAAGAAATCTTAGACTCTTAGTTTGTCTGATTTGCATTCTTCAAAGTGCAGTTATGCTGCACAAATGGCATTGTGAGGCTCTGTGTTGTGTCTGAATTAAACTTCTTTAGCTTAAAAATAAAAACGTGCTAGTTCTGCATATCCACACTCGTGTAAAATAGAGATTGACATATCCACAAGGCCTATCTTGTTGATCACAAAAAATGACTTGTTGTGGGAATGAGTGCCTTTATTGACTCTGGGCAAACCTATTGTCTTCCTATTCCACTTTTGGTTGTAATTATTAAAGACAGTGCTTTGTGGCCTTGGTTTAAAAAACTTGTGAAATACCTGGCAAGGCTCAGTTTGTATTTCACATTCTGGGAACTGTGCTCATACTGCCAAAATATTCAAATGTCTCCTGAATAATTAACAAGTTAATTCTGTGGATACTGACACTGAAGAAGTTTTCTCTCATAAAGAGTTGTGTATCTTCTCTTCCTTATTTCCCACCACATTTGTTCCCCGTCCTTTGTATTCTCCACTCCACCTCGCAGGTAGTCCAGAGCCACCTGGAAGTTCACCACCTTCTCTCTGTGTGCACCTGCATGTTGGGTGATTGGCTGGCAGATTGAAATTTGAAAGGAGGCGGTAGAAATGTAAAAAAAAATTTAGTTAGAAATCAGCCACCTGATTCAAAACTTCTCAGAGGTGATGGACATGCAGGACCATATTGTAAGTGAAGTTCTGTATAAAACCAGGCTAAAAGTATAAATAGTTGTGAGAACATTCGCTCATTTTTACATTGTCTCCACTTACCAAACTTGTTTGGTTTGCTGCTTTATTTTTGTGTGAAAGAATTAATATGTGTGATTTACTAGAAGGAAGCTAAATTGAAAAAAGGGATTTTTATGTAAGTACAGAAAGTGCTTATTCCCCTGATCATTTTTATCTGCTATGGGATTAAATTCCATAGTCTAGATTCAGCTGCTATAAAAATTTTGTCTCTTGCATGTGTGACTGTGCTGTACTAGATGAAGGTTTCAGTGCTGCAGGGTGTCATGCAGCCAGTTCTAGAAAGGACTTTGACTATCAGGGCAGACACTTTAAGATGCAGTAGGTAAGGTAAATAACATCTATATATAATAGAACTTGTTTTAAAACAGTCTAGCCTTTGACAGATATGTGACAAAATTAAGACTGAAATCCTCAAAGTTATTTAGGTGTCTCATTAATGCAATGGAGAACTGGATGTCTGAGTATTTAGGGACCTAAAGTTAAATCAGAAAATAATAAACATCTTGAGGAAAGTATTATCGAAGATGAAAATAGATCAGAAACATCTTCCTTTAAGTCTCGTCATTTTAAGAACTCCTTAAAAGTGTGTTTGTGTTTAGATTAAGGGTAAATAAGAGCATAAAATTAAATGTTCATTTTAATATGTGAAAAGCAACTGGTTGCATAACTGTCGAGTTATGAAACCTATATTTTTGTCCTCTGCATCCTGAACATCTGTGGCCTATATTTAATTGTAGTTTTCATCTTCAATTTGAAGAAACAATGTTTAGCCTGAAGACAAAAGTGATCTGTGTAGTGAAATCAGCTAAATAGTGTGGCTGAGTCTCACTTGCTAATGGAAAAGACATTTTTACAAATGTTCTAACTTAGAAACTTTATTCATTTTATAGTTTAAATACAGTTAAGACTACTCTGCTATTCTGAACAATGTGAGGAATGAAAGTATTAAGACATGAAGGGATTGTAACTCAAGAGGAACAGGTGCATAAGGATAGAAATGTGGGGCCATATTGCAGCATCAATTTTTAAGCAGAAATCCGTACTGATTCCAGTAGGAAGTAATTCTGATGAAATATTGATGAAATTATGTGATATGACCCATGGGCAGGAAATAAAAATAAAGTAAGCTAGTAGAAGTAGGGAAAATAACATGAAATGCAGAACCAAGAGGAACGAGCAACTTCAGAAGTAATACTCCTGAAAAGTCTGGAGAATGGTATAGAAAGAGGGTTTCACACAAGGTGGCAACATGATAATGTCACCACCTTTCCCTCAGCAGTCCATACAGCCAGGTAGCTTCAGCCCAGATTTGCAGCTGTCATCTGTGTTTTGTAGTTGGTCCATATAATGGACTTGATAAGGTTTCCATTTCAGTCAACCTCCTTTTTCTGACATGTAATTCAAATCCAAATGCTAATCTGCATTTGTGACTCAGAAATCTCTAAGTGACATCCTTACCAAAGAAAGAAAAGATGGAGCCTTCATGTAGAAATAGAAAGGTGATGTTTGAAGAATGTTTCTTAATTTTTAAAATGGAGGTAGTCAAAAACTTCTGAGATGTTTGTGTTCAGTTTGTTTCAACAATATTGTATCTGTTAAATTCAAGGTCTCCATAGGCTTCTTAGCCCATGTCTGAGTTGCAAAGCAAGCTGTCTGCAAGTATACACTGCTGAAAACAAAGCAGGTTAGGAAGTTTTAATTTTAAAACAAATTCTGTTGTTAGATGTAAATCTCAGGTTTCCCAGGTGCAATCTTGAGGAGGGATCTTGAGGTAAAACTGCAGTTTGCACCAAACAAAATATGATTTATTTCCACAGAGGTAAGGAGTTCTAAGCTCCACTTTCTGCCTGCACATCTCAGGAAATAGATGGTTTGTTTGTCTGGCTTGGGATGGGCTGTTCAATAACGAGGTCTTGTTCATAGACATGGCATTAAGGAACCTTATCAACGAAGTGTCCCAGTTAACTGAATTGAAGGTGGAAATATTTCCATCTGCTATTAAAATGTAGCTTCTTGTATTCTGCCAGAGACATAATAAGCATTTTGGGAGTTTTCTAACACATTGCCATTCATTTCCCCACATTGGATCTGTAGATTGAAAAGAACACAAAAAAGGAACCCTCAAACATACGCCAATAACACATGCATATTTATGCAGCCAGCAGTTCCCTTGTTTAAGGAGAGTACTCAAAGAATTAAATTTCATAATTTTCTGAAAAAGCAGGGACATTTAAAGAGCATCTGTGCATTAGTCTGAGTGAGTCTGTTCTGTGAATTGCTTGAAAAGAAAACAGACTCTTCCTAGGTATTGCAACAAATTGTTCCCAGCACTTCAGCTTAATACAGTAAATGAAAATTCAGAGGAAGCAGCACAGTATTGGATGAACCTGCTTCAGAACATTGGCTCAGGCCACAAAGCAAGTAATTAACAAGCTGAATGAAGCATTTAAGCCCACGCCTTATCATTTATGTAACTAACCTTTGAGTTTTGGACGCACTGGTATGCTGCAGTGAAGCCTACACAGTGTTTCTTTTATGTGTGTGTATTGAGCAAATGGGAAATGCATACCCTGCCATTTGTTTTTCACATTTTCAGCACTTATCAGAGTTCTCTGGCTGAGTGATCTTATATTGCAAAAATGTACGCCTCTTGGTCCTTTTTTCTGTAGTGCAGTACGAATCTAGACAAGCCTCAGCCTTGTTGTGTGTGGGGGAACGTATTCTACTTTTAAGGGTGCTTTTGAGCTTGTTTAAAGCATCATTAGTAGCACTAGAAAAGAATTATTTGAATGCCACTTTTCACCAAAGAAGTGAGCAACAAAAAGAGTGATGGGGATTCTGCAAAGTCCTTGTTTATGGAGGCACTTTTCAAAAACAGCTTTGAAAACAAATCAGGAACGCTGTGAACCAATGAGGTCTCAAAAGACACAGTTTCCATCCTTGTCACATATCTATTTTTCCCATCCTGAAAAATATTGGGCATGTTAGGAACGCTGAGACTGCTGATGACAACATTAGTTTCCTACCGAGCTCGTGAGATAGAAGTGGAGTGTAACATCACCTCTGCACTTGGGAAATGAGTCATTTTGCTTATTAATGCTCTCACTTTTGTCTCTCCCTCCTGTTCTTTTCCCCATCACTTTATAACCAGACTTATTTGGAACTCTTGTAAGACAAACACCATTTCTCCTTGGCGGGAGAAAAATAAAATAGCATACTTAACATGGTTATATAACACACTGCTACACATGCCTAAAATGAGGTCATTTTGATAAATATACTTATCTGGTGTGCAGCTGTAACAGGACATGTAATTGTGATTAAAAGACCACCGTTTTCTTTAGTCTCTTTGCAATGGCCTTCAACTTTTGTAACTAATATCCCTGAACCTGATGGGAGTTGATTTTGAGTTATGTCATAATTTGTGCCCTTGGGCTATGGTCCTAGCCCTCCAAACCTCAGAAAATCGTTGTAGTGTGGAAACACAATTTCCTTTCTCTTTTCTTTCCTCTGTCAGAAGTTAGGTAGGAATTCTGCACTAATTATGTTTATTAGAAGTAATCCAGCAACATATGCATACAAGGAGGAAAGAGAACGGGGCAAACTGCGGAATTCCTTAAAGTTGGAAATGTTGCTGGATGATGGAGAAAGTAAAAAGATGAGCGATAAAGCCAGTTACAGTGAGCCAGGAGAAAAAGTGGAGCAGCACGCTGCAAATGTCTCTAGTATCATCTGTGGGAATGAGAGAACCGGTAGAATCTGCTTTTGGAATACAAGCAGATGTATTTTTCTTTTGGGATGTTGAACTGCCATTCTTCAAAGTTCTGACGCATCCGGTTCTATTTCGGTTTGATGACTCCTAACTAGACACGTTAGGCGGCTGCTGCTCAGAAGCCAGCATTTAAAAACACTGTGTTTTTCTGTTCGACTCTTTCTGGCAAAAAGCTCGTTATTCAAGCACTTGCTCTAACCTTTAGTTACCCTGGTTGCATAACTGGAAAGCAGCATCCCACCATGCACTTCTGTGACCCAGTTGTGCCTTTCCAGTAGTGACTTTATGAGTTATGAAAGGTGTGTCTGCCACATTGCTACAGAAACATTTACTCTACTGACCCTGATTTCCTAAATATTATATAGTCATTGTTCACTAAGGACTAAAAAACAATGTAAAACACGTGAAAAAACCCCTAATTCTGCTATGTTGAAAATCCTCGTGGATGCTCTTTAGCCTTGATAGTGTTTGGACTTCTCATTGATAAAAAAAATACTTGTAGAACCGATTTTAAAATCATTAATGCTTCAGTAATCTTTCAAAATGAATTTTAGATGGTACATTCAGTACTAATAGTCACAGTACAGATCATTGACTCATCCAAGGAAGAGCCTGAATAACAATTGCTTTGTTGAACTGATTTGCAGTCTAAATTGTGATGTGCAGCTTTCACATTTTCTAGACTGTCTGCAGACTTGCTAAAATCCTTCCACATTATCGCATCATCTATTACCTGTATTCTACTCATGATAAAACCTCCCTGTGGATGAGAATGAATTTCTAATATCACGTAAACAGAAAACTGTTTATTGCTAGCATTACTTTAAAAAAAATCTTTCTGTAGCTCATAGAAAACACAAAAGAGACATGTGCTTGGTTTTCTTTGCCATCACATAATACAGCATAAGTCAGTTATATAAATAAAGTCACTTACATAAATAGCTTAATTCTCCTTTCATTTATATGGAATTATAAACCAAGAGCAGATCTACTGAAACAAAAGATGTTACACTGGCATAAAACCAATATTGACAGCATGTGCAGACTTTCATTATATAGATTCTTTCAGCCAGGGATTTTTGGGCTTTAACAACTTGAAAATCATCCTATCCTAAGATGTAAAGTATTTAGCATGTGACAGCTGAAGGCTGGTCTTTATAGCAAAGCCTGCTCTTTATATCAGTTTTCTAGTAGCCTCTGTATATTCATTTTTGGTATCAATATACAATTTATCTGTGAAGTTAAAATATACCATTACTGTTGTTTTGCAAGCATGACGTAACCAGTTCTTCTATTGTGCAGGTTTTAGAGAACTTTGTATTAGTGACTGATGATAAAAGCCTGTTTGAAAATCAGAAAGACTTTTAAAACCTCATGCTAGCCCTACAATCGGTTAGCAATGCCGTTTCTAGTCTTCTTTCATCTGTACCTGTGGCCAAGAGGCTGAGATGGCATTCCTTACCTTGTCCTTGGTTGTGAGTGGTATGGAACAAAGACCAGGCAATCCATGGTTCCTACAGCAGAGGCTAAAGAACTGTTGAAACTAAGCAGCCAGCACATTTTTGGAAGATAAAAACTGTTGCCATTGTACCTTTCACCTAGTTATACAGAGAACCATGGCACATTAAGAGATGTTCCAGGATTTTGTGGCCTCTCATTCACAGAATGAAAGCATATTACATTTCTGAAGCTGTGGCAGGTGACTGGCCCATGGCATGCCCTTCCCTTTGCCCAGTATGGCACAGGGTCCTGATCCCACTCAGCAAAATCAGCACAGGCTCTTGTGTCAGGGAACTGGGGAAGCAAAGCTTGACTGGAAGCAGTGGTTTTCCTTTAACTGCTTTACAGGATAGAAATCATCCAAAATTGCTAATGATCATATTAATATGAAGCATTATGTAAGTGTAGATGACTTTAGCACATTTCAAATATCATTTGAATCAATCTGTGTAGGTACATTGTTATAAAACGAGGACATAGTGAGCAAGGAGTTGGGAAATGTTTTGCTATCCTATATTTGGGTTAAATTCTGTTTCATATTGCATCTAAACCCCTCTTTTTTTATAACCACTCTTAAAAGCTTTCAAAACTAAAGTTATGACTTTAAACTATTGTTTTTAATCAACACATTCCCAAGAAGAGCTTCAGTTTTGACTATTTCCTGATGAAAATGCACTTCAACCAAAGCTTCTTCTGGTCAGACACAAATGTATTTGGTTACAGAGAACAGGGGCCTTGACATAATGAACTGTAGGCTCACCATAGGCCTTAGCCTGTGCCCTGGATTCTAAAGTAAATGCAGAGCCTGAACAAGCTTACATAAGAGGCCAGCAAGGCAACCTCTGACCCCAGCAGTGGCTGGGGCTTAGGCAGCAAGGCACAAGCTACACCTTGCTTAAATGACAAGGCAAAAGAAGCAGCCCATACATATGTAACTTGCAAAAAATTTTCAAATCTTCATATTTTTTGTGGCATGAGCTGTTAACACTAGGTTTATGAAGAAAGGTGTTTTCTAGCTTTCTCTGTGGAGTTTGTTAGCCTGATGGAACTTCTTAAGTGGTCATCAATGAAAACAGTGTCCTTTCATCACCACAGACACAGTTTAAATGTGGCTGGGAGGCATTCTTGCCTGAGACTGTAAATGAAAAGGTATCCTGGGCATAGGTTTAAATCACAGCAACCTGTAAAGCAAAGAGTAAAGCATAAGAGGAACCAAAGCCCAGACAAGTGCAGGGTAGTGCAGTAAGCCAGGCCTTCTTCAGCTTCCTTATTTTTACTTTATCACAACAACAAAGGAAGAGAGGAGGGGAAATAAAACCAAACTCAAAAAATGCAGCAGCACTTATCCTTTTTTACATCAGCTGACGTTTGAACAAGTTCATTTCTATGGTTTGGCTTCTTCACTTCAAGTGTTGTTGTGTGACTGCAGGATCTAGGAGTTGTTCTTTGTTCCTTTATCTAAAACACCTAAAAGAAGCAGCCCCTGTATATTTCATCACCTCTGTAGTTGTTATGCAAGCCAAAGAGTAAAGAACACACAAATTTTAATTAGGAAACAACTCTCCACACAGACTTTGTTGGTACAACAGAGTTATAAGTACATCTACAAACATACAGGTTCTTTGGACTATGATTTTTTTAAAATATATTTTATATGACAATGCAAACACATCTGGAAAAAAACAAATTACTTCAAACTTATGTAGAGGTAGCTGAACAGTACTCTGTCCAGTGATATGAGAGTATAACTTAAGTTTCATTTCAAGTTCATTACAGTGCACAAAAGGATGTTTTACAAACAAATGGAATATACAAGTCCACAAAACTTTTTATTTAAAATGGCTTGATAGATATATTTCTGGCACTCTTGTAACCACATAGCTTGATGGAATTAAATTGGACAAGTATATGGTTCCAAATTAAGACATCTTGCACAGATAGTCTTTTGCTCCTCATTTTTGTACTTCTCCCGTTCCTCATCAGGGAATTATAGAAGCTATTACATTGTTTTTGCTACACTTCTGCTCTGTAAACCTTTGTTCTGCAAATTGAATGTAAAGATTAAAAGGTGCATATGTTTTATATTTATAAAATATATGGCTATGACTATTAAAAAGCTCAAGAATGGCAATAACAGAATACAGGCACTTCTATGTGAGGGTTACTTTAGACCTTATGAAAATCCAACATTAGTAAGCACTTCACATGATACCTGGATGAGTAAGTCAATGTAATAGTTCAGGTTTTTACTATCCACCATTTTAATCCTGTCTAAGCAGATTCATTTCTTTCTTCTTTCAGACAATATTTACTTAGCCAAATGTTTCAAGAGAGTGACTTTGCTCAAACTACCCTCTTTCTGTAGCCATAGACTTTCTGTGATTTACTGGGCTTTGGAATAAACCCCAACTCCTAAACTATGTGCTGCACTACTTACAGTTTCAGTTGTGAATTAAATGAGAACTAAGCAGGGGTTGAAAAGGGGGATGATGTTCATCTGATGTAGGACTCAGGGGAAATGGGGAGCACTACTTTAAGTGCATATAGGTCCATGGGGTTTTTATGCACAAAAACTCTATAGTTAATTTTCACCTTTTTAAAATAAGTGTTTGTGAACATGTTCTCCATTCCTAAGCATTGTATTTAAATACAACTCCTATGTGTCATTGATTTAAACACCAGTAAAACTTCAGCACCAAGTAGAAATCATTAAAAAGCATTTTTTTCACAATGAGAACAATCAGCCATTGGAATAATCTTCCCAGGGAAGTGTTGGATTTCCCAACATTGGACACTTGTAAAATTTGGCTCAACAGGCTGCTGGACCACCTTGTCTAGACCATGGTTTTGCCAAGAAAAGTTGGACCAGGTGATCCTTGAGGTCCCTTCAAACCTGGGATTCTATGAAAAGACCATCTAAAACAGAACTCAACTCCATGAAGCTCTTTCTCTACAGCACAGATTAAGACAGACCTGCTATATCCAAATCCACTTTTTTTTTTTTAAATTAAAACAATCTTTGGATTAATAAATCCATGGTTGAGGTGTTCTGTCAGTAAGCAGTCACAGAGGACAGAAGGACGGGACACACCAGCCATTCAGGCTGACAGCTGGTGTCTCTTATTGCTACAACACCATGGAAGATATCAGCACTTAAAGTAATTACAGAAAAAATGCAAGAGGAACTTTTACAACTAACACTAGAATGTCACTTAAGACTTAGCATAAAGGCCTATCACACCATTTTATCATTTCATTATTCAAACTACTGAGCTACTGTCTAAGCAGCCTAAGCATTACGTAGGCCTGCACAACGATTAATCAATACTCCTGACCACACAGGAAATGCAAGCTTGAGTCATGATTTGGTTTGTTGGTTTTTTTTTTTTTTGTTTTTAGCTGATGAGCAAGACTGGTTATAAAACTGAGTTTGGTGTCTAGAAAAATGTGAGCAGCTTAAATAAAATATTCCCCCAATTAGTATTTTATCTGATCAATGTTGGTTCTATAATTAAAGTGAAGGTATTTTTAAATCTGTTCAGCTGTTTATTCATGCCTGTGATAAATGTTGCATTTACATCCTTGTACTTATTTATGCAACTGAAAAAGTCAGAGTGTGGCATAACTAGATTTTTTTGGTTTTAAACATCATTACTGAAACTTTACCATCTCAACATAATGAAGGCTAAGGGTACTCCTTGCCCAGTTTTTCCTGGACAGCTTTGTGTTCTCTAGTCAATAACTCAGTATTGTTTCTGATTTCTGATGGAAATTACAGACTTTAGCCATTAATCTAGGATGTGTGGCCATAGAGCAGCCCCAGAGAGAATGCTATTGTACATGTACAGAAGGAATTTGGATTTGCTGTGCATCTGCAGATCACCTGTTTGCATTACATGCAGTGGGTCCAGTGTTTCCAGGCTGCAACAATTGCACTGGACCTTCATGATGCAGGGCATGAGAACAAGTCTCTGCTTAGGAAATTCTGGCAGCTGTACTCAAGGCTAAGAGAAAAGACAATATTAATTTTTAAAATTAAGGATTCTTTCCATGATAGTTTCTAAACCAACAAAATAGGCAGAATGAGTATGTAGAAGACACGGCATTCAGGATTAAAAAAATAATCACATCAGTGAGGAAACAGTTTAAATTAGATATTTAAGGTCCTTTTCTCACATATAAGAGTAACAAAAGTGGAAGCCTTTTTTCCTGTGGGAGTGATATGAGACACTTATGCTCTCTGCATAGTACATAATGGTTTGTGGAAGAATTGAATTTAATGCAGCTTCACTTCCAAACAAATAGAAATCACTTTGTTGTTGACTTAAAAAGACAAAATGGCACAGCAGGTGTCAGCCACCATCACTTGGTACTGTGCAGGGCATGGAGGTGTTTTTATCCATTGTTTACAGCATGCCAAGTACCACTCATGGAGGAAGTGCAGCAATCCAGCAGTGTGGAAGGAAGTCACAGCATTTCTAAAGTAGCTCAATGCAAACAGGATACAGATTCCATGTGCACCACAAGGGTGGAACATGTTTGCCTTCTATTTGATTCTTTAGTACCCTTATGGAAAAGTTCTACAGAATTTAACAAAAGGGGAACAAAAGTAGCTTTATGGAAAGGTAACAGTGTGGAAATTACTTTTAACTAATAAATATTTCTGATGAGATGATGGAAAAACACACAGAAAAATGACATTAAATTCTACTGCATTTTTTTCATAAAGGTATGAAATGGCACATTGCTATCCTGGGTAAAAAAAAAACCAAAGAAATTTATAGCATTCCATAACATTCTCACTTGATTCTAGTTTCTGCCACTGAAAAGGAAAAGAGTAGCTGAGAATAAAAGGCCCAGTTATGCTCACATTGGAATCAGTGAAAGTCAAAATCAGATGGAGGTAAGAGCAGTCTCAGAAAGTGGTACACTGTAAGCAATGAAAGCAGCAAAACAAGTATATGAACTGTTGATTTACAAAAAATCAAAACCAAGATACTTCCTGTTCTCATTTTTGCCCTATTTTTACCTGCTTTATAGCTAGAAGTAATCATGCTAAAATTCACTTGCTTTCCTTGGGAGATAACTATTATTAGAACACTACCCAATCTCTTAAGAGAAAAGCAATGGCTGGGTAGAGATTTGAAGCTAACAGAAACCTGAAGATTGGGGTGAAATAAATAGCATTTATTACAACATATTCCTTCTTATGTGACACAAACTGCCCTCTGAGTCCTACAGTTCAAAATAACTCCCCCCTCCCCCTCCCATACACACACTCCAAAGCCAAATCCCACCAAACAATTAAAAGAAAGAAAACTCATCTTAACAGCAACAAGAGTTGATGGAAAAAAAAAAAAAATCTATGTATTAGCCTACAATGAAATGACACCAGTACTTCCAGTTTTCTCTAGGATAAGCCACTTTTCATATATTGCAGCTCTTTCTTCGCAGTTGTTTGCAGCCATTGTCCATTTTTGCAAGAAAGAGTTCAGATATAAATTCAACTTCAAGTTATTCTGTTCTCTGAAATATTAGGGGATAGATCCTTCTGTCACCACTATGGTCAATTCCCATTGACATCAACCATCAGTACTTGAATTTACCCAAGCACTTAAACACTTATGTTTAAGTAGGTGCTTGCATAGGATCAACCTTCAACAGCTGTGCTTGAATTAACTCAGACAATCTGCGTATTCAAGGACTTCAAGGCAGGATGTTTCAGGGGGTTCTTAAGCTACAGTAGAACTGGGGATGAGTAGAAAAACATTCAAAGTATTTGAACACAAATAACTGAAAAATTATCAAAGCAGATTCTTGTGCAATGCTAGAATCATCATTTTTGCCCCCAATCATAAATACAAGGTAAAAACACTATAAATAGAGCAGCTCACTTTCCTTTAGCGAATGAACACATAAATAATACACATTTTGAAACAAAAAAATCATAGTGCAAAAATAAATTATCAAACAGAAGTTGTGAACATTATTTTACACAATGCTATATAAAACCTGAACCATTTGAATAAAAGACTTTGCAGTTCACTGAAATAATGCATTAACATTATTGTTTCTGCTTCACATTAAACTGCACAGTTTATCTTTTATCCACTAAAAAATAAAAACAAAATAAATTAAAAAACCCTTAAGATTTTTAAAAGGTTTATGGCAAACAAGATCACTTTTTGTTCTATCACATTTGTTATTAATTTAGCAGTGCAGTGATTGAATTCTCGTCTCAGTTCCAAATGGAAACTATTGAAGTATCCATAAACATCCCCTGCTCTTTATAACTCATTCTCTTTGAAATTCAGGCTTGAAACATCCTGACACTCAGATCTGTAAGACATTATTGCAGTTAGATGAAGTTACAAGAGACAGTCTGCAGTCAAGGACTGTGGGAGAGTCCCCAGCTCTGCTCCTCACCATCACCGTGATCTTGTACGAGACATGAATGTAAGGACACGTCTGATGCCATTCAAGCGGTCTTTGAGGGATTTCATGGCAAGGAATGGGAGCTGAGCTCTGTTCTCAAGTGGAAGGACAGCCAGGACCCACCAGCACCAGGCTGGCCCGTTGGGGTTAGCCTGCAGTCAGGGGAAAAAAAATAAATTAGAAGTCAGCATTCATAGAGCTGGTAAGGTTCTGGTTTTGAGGATTTAACTCTGAAAACATGGTTTTTGATAGCAATGTAGCAAGTAGATAATTTCATTGCCAGCCCAATGGCTTGTGATTACAAGTTGACCTGAAACAGATTACAAACAAGTAGCACTTTTCCTACAAATAGGATGTTAAAGGCATTTTTATTACTAGCAACAATTTATAGGCTGGGCCTTCTGTATTTTTTAAATCTATTTTTTTCCCCATGTTGTTACTGACCCAGCTCTTTAGGATTCCTGTCTTCCTTCTCCATACTTTATGACACTATTTCATATTTAGCTCTTGTTGTTATATTCTGCTATTTTAAGATCCCACCATTTGCAGTGTTTTAACAAAAGTAACAAGTTTCCAGTTGCCTATTTACTCTCAGTCATTTAATTGGGAAAGTAGAGCAGGCAAAAAGGCAGTTCAGTCTCCTGGGATTAATGCAGTCAGATAAATAGTCTCAGAAAGTTATCAACATTAAATATGAGCTTTTTCTTTGCAACTATGCTACCACTGGTGTGTGGCAACAGAATTTAGAGGCTCAGCTTACGTGGGGTAAATGCAGAGTATTCATATTTTCATCTTAAAACAGAATGCCTGCCAGCTTATCGGATATCCCTGCTATTTCTGTCTCTAAAAGTTACATAAGCCCCTGATTCTGGATACCTGTGGGTCAGGATCCTTAGCTGGCATTGGACCAAAATGACTGAGAATTCGACTTTTGAGTGCTTGCTTGAGGGAGTTAAACCACATATAAGCTTGATCATAGACAGAGTCATGGAGAACAAGTAATGCAGCATACTCTTGTCCTTGCACCTGGAATGAGAAATGAGAGCGGGAAGGTTACTGTTAGTTCAGTCTGCATGTTGGGAGGGCATAGCATTTTTAGGATTTTCTGGGGTGGGTAGGGGAAAGGAAAAGGAAAAAAAAGCATGCCAGAAGAGTTCTGGGATAAATACTGACAGCTTATTTGGTGTTTCTCCTTCTGATGACCCTCCCCTATCCAAATTGTGTATTCTAAACCAAAGATATATATTTGTAGAATTTTCACTTTCAGGATTGTTATATAAAAAAACCTTTACACAAACATCACACAAAGACAGAAAAAAAGATTACGTAAAGCTTTTTTTTAAAAAAAAAAAAAAAAAAATCAGTAGAGCTTCAGAGAAGACATTTTATCTTCCCATTACATACCAAAAGCTCTTAAGAATTAACACAAGTAATTTTGAAGGTTATGGTGCACCCAATCCTGCTGCTTCTTACCTGAATGGACATTTTCTAACTGGCTTCCATACAAAGAGTGTCAGGTTCCCCCTCCACCCTCTTATAAACTGCAGTTATTCAGTCTAGAAGAGCAGTGAGATCTCATCCTGGATTCACTTAGTCTTGTCCTCTGATCAATACCTCTAGGAAACATTCTTCAGTATATGGACAGTGTGTGTTCATGCCTGTGTTAATTATTATGCTTCCCACCTTAACTATCATCAGTTATTAAATACCACAAATTTGTTTTATTAGAAACTTCTACAAAAAAAGAACTCACTAAAAACATAGGTGCTTAGAATCTCACATGTAATATGGTTTAAATGAAATATTTCTAAAATTACCTTTTGATCCTCAATGTACTCAATATCTGCTGTATTGTATCCATCACGCTGGCTGTGCTGGATCACCTTAAATCTCCTCTTGCCAATGCTGTCTACAACAGAGCGACCATCAGCAAAGAACTCAACATTTCTTATCTCCAGAATGCAGCCATAATCTGCAAACCTATTGAAATCAGAACAAAAGCAAGTAAACAAGTCTTATTCTCTCCACCCTGAGTTCTACAGAGCTGCCATACAGCCAGTCCCTACCACAAAGGTATTTACCAATGTCAGGTCATTTCTATTGTTTATAGCACTGACCTGCTGTAGTTCAAATTATTCCACAATTGTTTGCAAAACTATCAGGAAGATTCAGGCTGTCTAATGTGATTAATGCTAACTGGATGTTTTGGAATACAGGGAACATCTTATGAAATGGAAAGTTATACAGCCCAGAAACACATTTTCTCCATAATCCAAATATGTTCAGTCAATTTGTACAGAAGGACAAGTGCAATTCAGCATATTAGCATTATGGAAGGACTAGGAAATCTATGAAGGAAAAGGGGTTTTTTTGCACTATTTCAGCAGATTTTACTTTGCAGGTGGGTATTTTCTGCACATCATACTTTGCACAGTGTGTACATACCCAGTAGGTTTATAGCATAAAAAGAAGGAAGGAAAGCTAAATAGAGAGACAGACATTGAGGTCAAATTACCTAAGACTGACTGTAAATGGCTCAATATAAATGCTCAGCCAGTCCTTATGAATGTCCTGTTATACCTCTGCAGCCTCCACTATATTCAGAACAGTGAGGATATAAACATATCCCATCATTTAAAGAGATTAAGACCAAGAACGCACCTTACTGCCATTTCAATTTCTTGTGCCAAAATATTCAGCAGATTTGAAAGCAGTAGAAAAACCCACTTTCATGTCTTACAGGAGGTCTGCAGCTCAATCACATGTTGCACACATTCAGTGAGTGTTTTGAGAGAACAGACGATCACATTAGTCAGAATCCAAGCACCCAAGAGAAAAACTTTTGGCTCCTCAATGTCTTTACCCTGCATGATTAGGAAGAAACTTTCTCTACTGGAAAACTACCACAGATATTCCAGCCATGGACCTTTCTGCACCTCTCCACTGGCTCCAGGCTAAGTGGGTACCTCACACGGTCCAAGCTCTTCACTCACCCCTTGACAGGGTCACTGATGCACATCCCAAACTGTTTGGTGCCAGTCTCCATGCACCTCCGGATCATCAGCCGGTAACACGGCTCAAAGATGTGCAAAGGACATGGGACTGTAGGATAAGCCATTGTGCACACAAATATGGGAACATTCTTGTTTAGGCTGGAAGAAAGACAGGACAGATATGATGTTTTACCAGCTACAGACAAGGTGTAAAACACATAGTAACATATTCTTTAAAATTATGACATCTTTAAATAGAAATTATAGCATCTTTAGAATAAAATTCTTAATGAAGCAAAAGCTAAAATTATTTTCTCTTTAACTGACTAAATACTCTAGAAAATTATATACCACTTAATAGCAGACAAATTTTTCATTAAGCTTTTTGGATTTGCTAGTGAAAGCATCATTGTATCTCTAGTATTGCTTTTATTTATTTTATTTCCCTTAACCCCATTTCTTCCCTACCCGGTATATTCCAAACCTTATCCTGTCAGACTACTTCCACCTATTGTCTCACTCTGTGCCTTTCATAGACATCCACTGAAAGCAGACACATTGCTTTGTACTTTATTTATGAAGCAACCTTCTGGATTTCTTCTGCTTCTCTTTATTGTTTAGCACAGTGTCCAGTTTTTATGCTCACTCAAGCACAGTTTCACCTGGACCCTGTTCTCTGAAATCACATGATACAGAGAAAGAAGCTCCATCAGCATCTCAGCTCGTGCTCCACTGCAGCCAGAGCCATTCACAGCTAACAGCAGCAGAATTAGAGATGGTATTTTACATAAATGGATTACATACTTGGAAAGCTCTGCTATTTCCTCTTCATAAATCTTCCTCCTTTCAGTGAGTTCTTCTGGAAGATACCTGGCTATTAGCTCCTCCATTAGCACTGTTTTACAGTATTTCCTCATAGCCAAGCACTGCAGTAAGAACACACACAAGCAGTTAGAGAGAACATCCAGCACTTCACAGTGTATGGTGCCTGTGCAAAGGGAGTCATCCATTACCCCCATTTTCTGACGTCTGAGAGTCTATTCTGATGTCTGGCAAGTTAAACTTGCCACTGAAGAGTTGTTTTTTGAACTATTCCCTGTGTTACAGACATTTACTTAGGAAATTTGGAGAGCAAAAGTCACCTACAGATTTTCTAAGTACAGGCTTGGTCCTAAGGTTTGAACAGAGACTAGCAATACTTGGCAACTCACAAGAGCATTTCACAAGTCACATTCTTCCTTAGTTATGTAATATTTCTTTTGAGTTGGGAAATATCAAGGCTGTCTGAAGGTGAAGTTGTTCCTATCAGTTGCACTTGAACTTATGCTGAAATAATCCAAGGATTACCTCTGAGAGCCCTTCCTTGCACAGGGGACATTTTGGGTTGTGATCCAGGCATCTCTCCAGACATTTGAGACAGAAGGTGTGTCCACAAGGTGTAGTGACAGGTTCATAGAAGAGCCTGGATTGAAAAATCCAAGAGCAAAAAGACAACAATATCGTGTACTAAAGTGAAAGAAAACAGTTGCTACCAAAAAAAGCTGAATTCATTCACTAACTTAACAACTGACTACTACAGGGATAAAGTCTCTCCTTGCTTTTAATTTCTTCAACCAACTTTTTATATTTATTCAGTTTAAAGACTTTTTATTGCCACCCAACATGAAAGGCAGCCCATGAACTCTGACTTTGGTGAATGCAAGGGGCAATATTGTCATGATCTTCCAACAAGCCAGCATTTAATTTTCCTCTATGTGAGCATTAAATAGCACTGGAAGTTGGACCATCTGACCTCACTAATGAAACTGAGCAATACTTGCCCAACTACTACTGTGGAAATTTTGTGATTACTTGTATGCGTAAAGCTAAGCACAAAATACCTATTTGCACTAATAGCCCACAGCAGTAATTGCAATAAGCTGGGACTTGGCAGCTCTGGAATAAATGGGGGAACTCAAAGATCCTGGAGGTCTTTTCCAACCTAAACAATTTTATGATTTCATTATTGCCAGGTCTAATGGGTATTCCTCTTTTTTTGTTGGAATAGGGTTTTTAACCTTCAAGTGACTGCTTTTCTGGAAAATGAGTGACAGGAGGTTCAGGTTTCATCTGGAAGAATATTCAAATACATAAGGCCAGGTCTTCAAAGTATCATGGTACCTATTCTTTACCCATTTCAAGTACCTCTATGACACTTATTTTCATGTAAAGATTTTATTCCTTATTATGATTATGTGATATTGCAAAATTTCCATGTCAATAAGGACGTTAAGGAGATATAAATAATACAGAAGTTTTTTAAAAAATAGAAATAATTCAAAACTAGAAACTAAATTGTCTGGAATATACTATATTTTACAACATACTGTCTAAGCATTTTAAAGTCTTAAATATTAGTCTCATTATAATTTAAGTTAATTAATTTTTCTTTAAAGTATTAGTTTATTAAACAGTACACTATGTTCTCTTAAACATGTGGAAATTACAATACCCAAACTCACGTTTATTAGCATTTTTAACAAGAAGAGTGTATTTAAGAATGTAATTGATTTTTAACAAGACTGCCATAGAGAACTTATTAAATGTCACTAATTACTATAGACATTGACATTTAAGCAATGGAACATATGAAATAGTACCTAAAATGCCACACCTATCTTATTGCAACTTGACAGCGTAATTGAAAACTCTTGTTAATTGTTTCATGAACAGAAACTTCACAAACTGTGTGAAACACTAAATTCTACCCTGTGTTCCAGTAAGCACTGCACTGAATATGTAATTATTTAGTAGGGACTGACTACATCTGAAATGTAGCATAAAGACAAGATCCTCCTGATAAATTCCCGAGTCTGACCCAACTCTCACAAAAGCAGCAGCAGCTTCTCCTGACAACTCCACAAGGACCTGGACAAGCCCCATGACTTGCAGAAAGTAACACGACACACCAAGATTTCTCATGACATTATTTTGAGCTACTGTAACAGCAGGAACTAAATTGCTGCAGAATAATGCTCCTTCTTTCCTCACCAGTATCTTGCTCTATGTATTTTCTGCTTGCTGCTGGAGCAAAGGTAGATAATAACATTTTGGCCACTCCATCAGACAAACAGGTTAATAATAGCTCCTGCAGTTAATTGTGAACAGGTCAGTAGGTTACTAGGTAATTAGTCCAGAGTATCTCAGGAACCAAATCCCCAAAATACTTCTGAAGAACATGGCAGGAAATAATTATAATCAGTCTGCATGAATAACACGAAAGGTCTTAGGAGAGCTTTCCTGAGCACAAGCCTTGCTTGTGCAGTGATGTTACAAAGCTCACATCCAACAGGAGGCAAGGCCTGTATCTGTGGCTGCAATTACAAGCACAGCACCAGCACCATCCTCTATGCTTTAAGGGAATCAGTAATCCTTGGGCTAATTCCTTTACAGATGTATTGTATTCTGGCTGTTTCTGATTAACATAGAGGATGAGAAAGCAGTTCTAATAAAAAGGACTAATTAATTTTATTAAAAACATCTGAGAAATGCTTTGTGGACATGATAAACAAGCAGAAACCAAACCATCTAAGACTAATTGTGTGGCTTTCTGTTAGAGGAAAGTTTTGCTCTCTGCACTATTGAGTCTTTTGACAGCTGTATAAACTTTTGGAACATATTTCAGCAGTAGAAAGGCAGAGGGAGAGGAGGAAGATCTGATTTATTCCAAGCAGAAGCAAATCAGACAATACAGCAGTTGGTGCTCAAAGCTTTCAGTTTGTCTGAAAAAAATTGAAGCCACCTCTTCTGCATTCAAACAACAAAACAAAGCAAATCCAGATTTCTCAAAACAGAGGCCTTCAGAAGTAAATCCCTAAAGAGGCTATCTGCTATATAAGAATTAAAAAATGTTCTGCAAAACTAACCCCAACACACATTATAGATAAATCTGGATATTTTTTTAAAAAAATAACCTAGGCAACACTCACTGCAGTGAGTGAAACACCTTCCCAATATTTCTAAGTCAGTAAAATCCCCCCCAGATAATGTATTTGCCAAAGTTAAAATGTTTTGTACAAAACAAGTAGTAAAATAGATACAGTTGACAACTCCTACTTGTTTTACCAAGTCATTGCTGTTCCCAAGAATAACTGTTGTTTAACTGGAAGAAGAAATCTTCAAGCAAATGGAGTGGCTGCCTCAGTAAAGTGAGGAACACATCTCTTCAGCAAGAGAGTTAAAACATGCTCTTGTTTACTTGCAAGACCCTCCTATTGCAGTAGCAGCAACACAGCACTTCACATGCAAGCTCAGGGTATTCACTGGATGTGGTCTCTTTAGGTATTTTGTGCTTTTTGTGACAAACAGCTCTACAAATTCCCAGACGACAAACTGTGGGTTTGTGCACGGTGTTCAGTGGCTGGGTGGGTGTCAGTGGTGAGAGCAAACCTTTCAGCCACCTTCACTAACATGCTTAACCCTCATGTGACTTCGTGTGCCCTTTCCAAAGCAATCACTAGCCCAGAGAAGATCAAAGAGTCCCCATTCATCAACAGTGCTCAGAACCAAAGGTCTAGAAACGCATCACTGGAGTAACAATCACAGCAAAAGCTCATTTCATGTCATAGGCAAAAATAAGTACCAAGTAAGCTGGAAAATCTCTAGATCATAAAAGAGAGGAAGATACAGCTGGAAGGCTACAGATATCTGTGAGAAAAGAACACACCTCATACACAAGGAGCAGTCCAAATCTGAAGGATCCACAACTTCAAATGGAATATGCTGTCCAATACTATCTCCCTTAGTATCAACTGTGTCTACCAATAAGAAAAAAGTCATAATGTAATTGAACAGAACTATGCAAGCACAGTGCTATCTCATGTATTTACATCAGCATCTGATATTTAAATGTGTGTAGTAATTATTAGAGTAATTTCTATGCAAAGCTTCAAATTCAGCCTTGACACAAATCAATATATCTCCCCTTAATTTTGGTCACATTATACCCACTTACGGAGGGTTCAATTGGGCCTTGCATTAGCAATCAATGTCAAAACACTTTTTGTTAGTGCTGAAAGTCTAAAGTGAGGCAAATTCTTCTCTTATACCATTGTAAATACATCCCACAGCATGAAAACAAGGCCAGATATCAAGAACAAATAGAGTTTGTGCTTTTAAACTTTTTAAATTGTTACACAAAGTGCTAAGACCATGTGCAACACTGATGTTCTTTAAAAGATTCAGAGCTCTGCTGAGAAAAGCACATGACCCAAACTTCTTTGCCCCTTTTTAGGCTTTTTTCTCTCTACACACAGGAAAGACTCCACAACATGCATGCCTTGATTAGGCAAAAGAGAAAATATAAAAGGCAAAGTGTAATTTGGTCCCTCTTTGTCTGAATCTTACAAAAGCAAAGTTTCCCTTTGGAAACCTGTCCCCTGTGTAACTATACATACCTTTCTTCATCAGTTTGCAGGGCACCTCAGCATTTCGCATCTCCTCTGAGCAGCACTTCCTTTTCAGGAGGCTGCATTTCTCAGAGATGAGAAAAGTAGACTCTGGCATGGAGGTGAATTTGTTCTCCTCCTCCAGGCAGTCCTTTTTGCTCTCTGTAATTTGTATAGATTTCCTCAAACTACCAGAAGTAGTTACATTTGGTTCCTCTTGAACGGAAAAACCCTTTTTCTGTTCCACATTGACCTGTGTGAAGAGAGGACTGACATTAGACCAATCTTCCAACAACTTGGTAAGGAAAAAACTCAACCTGTCAAAAATCTTTAATATTATGGATCACCAGGAAGGACTTTGTAGGTCAAGAAGAAAGAGTTTGAGAATTGCTAATCCTAATTAAAAAACCCCAAACCCCAAAAAGAAAGCAACCAACAACCTGATTTCCCCTCCCCACCATTGAGTATTTTCAGCCCTTTAGTGTGGTTTTAAAGCTTGAAGGTCATGAATCTGGATTCAGGCAGAAATGTGGCTAGATCTCATGTTAAATATATTGTTATCACTTAACCTATGGGAAAATGCATATTGTTTATATCATGATGATGGTATCAACCAACAGAACAATCAAAACAATGCCAGTTTATTTTAAGGAAGTAATGTAAACACACAAAATTTATAAGAGAGAAAATGCCCAGAGCTTCCTCTTGCAAGGCAGATTTCTTTCTCAGAGGATAAACAGCTCAGGGTTTATCCCGTTACAGCCACAGGGCATCCTGTGAGCAGCCACTGTGCAGGACATCACCTGTCAGCTTTGTAACATCCACTCCCCGGATGGACCCAAAACCAGACACTGTGGAGGGTGATCAGGAGCTGTGGGGATGTGTAACGTGCAGAAGGATGAGTGAACTGTCCATCGAACGGCTTCATGAAAGGGTCATGCAAAAGGATTTCTTGTCAGAATATCCTAACAGCCTTTCCCGAGGGAACTCTCACTGTTTCTTATCAGTCTCAACAAGGCTGTTCAAAACCTACCACTTTCGTTTGTAAGGACTAACCAAGTTTTCTCCTAAATATACAATATATGCAAACTCCATCCCAAAGTTCAGGTTTCAGTGAAGCAGAAGTGATCCTTACAAACATATGAATGTAAAGCCCTACAGCCATCTACAAAACTACAGCTTCAAAACCAAAGTTATGAAGTAGCTAATAGATCTTATGTAGCTCTACAATAACCTCTGAGTATTGTACAGATTGAGTAGAGAATGACTTTGTTACTAGCATCACCAGTTATAGCTTAAGCTGAAGCTCTAGATTTTAGCATTTCACAGCTTTTGAGGTTGTCTAAAGCCAATCTACAGAGGCCCTTTTTCACTACCAACTACTTGAAAGACCTAAAGACAATTACAAGAGTAGAACTCACTCAATTTTGACATAAAATTTATCAGAACAACAGAGGACTTCTATTAAAGAAAAAAGTCAAATAATGAGACTTCAGTAAGTCAACACTGTTTTGTATGTTCTGAAACTCAGTAAAAAATTGAAAAAATGTATCCTCCTATCTCCCAGAGGCAAAAAGGAGAGAAGGCTTCCCGATGTGAACACAAAACACACAACAAATTAAGAACCACACATCAGACTTGATCTTTACCTTGAGCAACCTTTGTAGGTTATGGCTGGTGCCTCCAGATCCCACTGAATTTAGGAGATTCCCCTTTAATCTAGAGTGATGTGACAACAGCTGCAGGATATCGGGTAAGTGTTCCTGAGCATTTCCCGGGATGAGTGAAAACAAACTAAGTAGAAGCTGTGATATAAAACAGAACACTTCACTGCTTAGTTCCTTCCTTGCAACCTCTAAATGAAAAAGCAAGTAAGGGAATAGCTGAAAGAAGCATCCATGATTTTGTTAACACCATTAAGAGCCCTTTAGACTAGGGTAGGAACAAAAAGTGCAAGAGCTAATGCAATACAGGCCAAACAGACAGCAAGAAACATTTTCAGAGTTAAACAAGCCCACAGAGTTATTAACCATTCCCTGGGAAGTGACACACACATGCCTTTGTCCTCTTTGTCCTGCAGTTCCGGGCTCTCCAGAAATTATTAACATCTTTCTTAAATGTTTTTGGTTGTGTTTTTGCTGCACATCAGCTTTCACTGGAGTTTACTAGTACAGAAAGCACTCATCTCACAGGCTTAATCCAAGATCAGTTGGGTAAATGTGTCTGATATGGTAAACTGCAGCTATTTTTAATTCACTTACGTGAGAATACAAAAAAGTTAGGCAGTAGAAAAATGCTATTTTTTCATTTGCTATAAGAAAATAAGTGAATCTGTTTCAAGTAGCAGCTTGAAGCCCCCTTGTATGGCATAGCTTATCAGATGATTATTCAAGGAAAGAAACAGAGCTGAATAGAAGATTCACACTTCAAAAACTAATTTCAACATACTACTGAGGTGATCCTGCTGATGCCTGAGGAAGCCACATGACAGCTGAGATTTCTATTTAAAGCCAAAAAGGATTTCACAGGATCACACTATGTCCAAACTAACACAGACAGACAGTTAATACAGGCAGAACATCACAGCTGCATCCAAAGAATTTGGTAAAACATAGTATGCCATTGTTATGCAAACAGCCTTGGAAATGACCCAGTAAAATATTGCATCATGGATGAACTCTGTGTCTGATGAGTGCACGAGCAATTCTTTCAGTCATAAGAAGCCTAGTTTTCCTTAGAAGCCCACTGCTCAGAAATTAAGTGTCTTGAAAACAGCTATTTAGAGTCAGAATTTAGAAACATATCTGTTTGTTTCTGGCCTTTTTGCTCTAGTGCACAGAAAGTCTCCCAGCATGACTATGAGCACAAATCATGACACAATGACAATGAAAGACTGCATGGAACACACTGAGGGAAAAAAGGCAAACAAAACTCTCAAAGGAGGCTGAAATATCAGCCATATATAAAATGAGACAGAAATTTGATTTCACTACAACCATTCAGGTTATACTCTGTTACCTCCATGAATAGAGTTTTACTGTAAGAATTCTACTGTGCTTTTAGAAAGCCTTATGTGCTACAGCACATAGAAACCCTAACATTCCCAATCCACCAGTGATTGAGAATGGCATAAATACACTGCCATAAAGGAAAATAAAACTATTACATTTTTATTGCCATAAGTAATCACTGCAACACTGAGCCTTTTAGCTAGGACAACAACAAAAAAAGTCAAACGTCAAAGTATTGATTTACAGTATATCAGAGATTTGAGGGGTGTGCAAAACAGCAGTATTCACAAAAGCCATATAAGAATTCACACACATTGTAGGCTGCTACTGAAAAAAGCCTCACCCAAGTTCCATTTTTTTTTCTTATTTGGCATTAATTATTAGCAACCTTTAAAAACTATTTTAAAACTGCTCTTCCTTTGTTGACCGCTTCCTCTTTCACACCTCCTGCACACACTGACACTGGGGCAGCATGACTGGCAGTAGGAAGAAAGCTGCTGCTCCCAAGTGGAGTTGGATGAGTGCTGCGTGTTGTGTTCTGCCAGTCAATGGCCTGATACATCATTCAGCAACAACTCCCCCTCTTCTGCACTCCATCACTGGTAATAGATTGCCAGGCTAAGAATCAGATTAGAAATTTGAGGATCACAATAGTCTGTGGGTGGCATTTATTAACAATCCAGTTTTCCTTCAAATTTGCTGATGCTAACTCTGTAACTGCTTCCACCGAGTGGCTGCTCAGCATATTTTCCTGCTACCTTCCTATCTTCACATCAGCCATACACAACTCAAATGTGAACAACAGTGACTTTCTGATTTGTATCTCCATCTAGCTCTCCTCAGTAATGAGAGAGAGGAAAAGAAAAAAAATCTTATCCTCCTTTATGAAAGGCCATTGAAAACAACTATGCAGTTCCAGATGATTTAGGGAACTCACCTTTTGCGCCTCAGACTTGGCCATCTTGTTCCCAGTATCTAGAGCAAGGCAGAATAGAAACTCCCTTAAAGCTTCTTCTGTTTTCCCCAGATTAGCTAATGCTTGTCCTTTCCTTAGGTGACCCTGCAAGGAAACACATCCACAGCTGCAGCTTTTGTCATGAGAATATACAATAAAACCACAATGAACTTACAAAAGAGCTTTCTGAAGAAAGAAAAGTTAGACAGGAAAGACCACTATAGCCATGTCTTACACCTAGACACCACCAGTGTCTGGGTTTCTAACCACATCAGTCCCGAAAACTACAAGCATAAACAGGATATTCTCCAGCTCATGCAAGTATGATTCTCACAGCACCTGAGCCCGAGTGATCTTGGAAATATCTGCTTCCCCTACATCCACCTTCTAAAACAGTAACTTTGTCCTTATAGAATGATATAAACACAACATTCAATTTTTAGAGAGTTCACAAAATTGATATTCATCCAAGTCAAAGATAATAGCCTTAGCTCATCCTCCAGGGCTAACACTCTATTCCTTCACCCCAGGAAGCTCAAGAATACCATGTTTAAATGTCTGTAAATTGCAGCAGTCCAAGAAGTTACAGGACTTAAAGCCTCACTCAGATTCCAGTGTCTGACCATTCTAACAGTTTCCTATCAGGGCAGTCTCAAGGTTTTAAAAAAGCACACGTGGAGTCAGAACTTACCTTCAACCAGTATGGCTGGAGCCTGCACGCTGTTTCTGCATCGTGCAACGCATCTTCACAAGCTTTCAAAGTAGAGTTAATCTGGGACCGGTTGCTATATAGTAAGTGGTCATTTGGAGCTGTAGGAAATAGAAAAAGTGGTTGATTAAGCAAAAAGAAATTAGTTACTTATGCTTTATTCCTTAATTTTTAATTTTTTTTAAACACGTTAGTGCTTCCAAGTTGCACAAACCCACAAAATATCCAGTTTTTAAATAACTATGTACTAAATTAAATCTGGAAACCTCTTTGGGCAACTCCAGACAAAACGCCAGCTATGTATTATATAACTGCAGAGAACATTGCATAAATAAATGCTGAGACGCTCACACAATAAATTACCAGCACTGAGTGAGGATCAGATGGTTGGTAGAGACATACGGGAGACATTTAAGACAGCAGGAGGAATGCTGTCATGCTGTAGGGAGGAGTTCCAAAATTTGTAGCATCAAAGTTTTTAAGTGATAAATAAGGGTTTTTTCCATGCCAGAGCTCAGAACACAGGAAAAGAAGGGGCAGTGTGAAGAATCAGGTAGCGCCACATCATCACCGAGTTAGTTACACACACTGTGGCATCGAGACACAGCGCGTGCTGGGGAAAGGCTGGGCATTTTTCTCGGGAACACTTTCATTTAAGTGAAACGCTTCCCTATAACACCTTGCCTTTAACTTCCACTTATCATCTGCAGCGTCAGTCACTTTTCCTCAAACTGTATGAAAAGGACCGCATCAAAAGTTCTCCGGGCACAGCCCCGCGGGCGCTTCCCGGCGCTGGTTCGGGAGAGCCCAGGGCGGCCGGGGTGCGGGACACGCGTCCCCGCCGCTGCCTCGGCGCTCGGCTCCGCGGCACGGGGCGGTCAGCGGGGATGCCCCGTGCCCAGAGCCCTTCCCGGGGTGCGGCGGGCGCCCAGGGCGCGGCGCTCCGCTCCCTCCCGGCTCCGCCGGTTACACAACGGCGCCGGCCGGGGGGAGCCCAGCCGGACCGCAGGCTCGGGCTTACGCAACCGCTGCTCTCCTGACCCAGTTTCACCGCGGGCCGAAGAGCCGCGACCCCTCCCTGGGGCTCCCCTCCGGGGCTCTCCCGACACCCGCCCCGGGACCCGGCCCGAGGAGCCGGCGGCGAGCGGGAGCGTGGCCCCGGCACAGTCCCGGACACCGGGTTAGCCCCGGCCGAGCCCGGGGCTCGGCGGGACGAGAGGCACCGGAGCGGCCGCCAGTAAGACCCGAGCGGTGCAAAGTTCTCTCCCCCGGGGAGCCGGGGACCGGCAGCTGGGAGAAGGGGAGCCCTTACCCAAGCTGACCGCTTCGTTGTACTTCTGCAGGGCGGCTTGGAGCTTCTTCTCCTTGTAGAGGAGGTTCCCCTCGTGCCGGAGCTGCGAAGCCTTCACTTGGCAGGGGAACCACTTGGTCAGCAGGTTGCTGAGGATGACATTGACCCGCAGGAGCTGCCCGGCCGCCGCGCCGCCCGCCTCCTTGCACAGGACGCAGCGGGACTCGGGCGCCCGGTCCCTCTCCAGGCACTTTTTGCAGAACGTGTGTCCGCAAGGCAAGGAAACGGGCTCGAAGAGGAAGCCCTGGCATTTGCGGCACCTGAAGACGTCCCACTCGCGGGGTGCCGCGGGCTGCCCGGCGGCGGGCAGCCCCTCTTTGATCCGGCCGCTCTGCGCCAGGCACTCCACCAGCTTCTCCAGCTGCTCGGCGCGCAGCTGCTGGTGGCGGGACGCCAGCTGGTACAGCGGCAGCGCCTCGTGCAGCCGCCCGCCGAAGGCCAGCGCGTCCGCCCGCCCGAGCAGCACCTGCCACTCGGGCCCCAGGCCGCCGCCCGGCGCCTCCAAGTTCTGCGCCTGCAGCGCGCCGGCCGCCAGCTGCAGCACCAGCTGGGGCTCGGGGCGCGGCGGCAGGTGCGAGCCCATGGCGGCTCCGTGTGGGGCGGCCCTAGCGCGGCGGGCGGCGCGGGGCGCTGGCGGGGCGGG
>VZTJ01003169.1:1456465-1478983 GCA_013397795.1 Orthonyx spaldingii
GGCCAGACCCCCGCCCCTCACACACCCCGGCACGGCCCCGGCCCGACCCCCGCCCCTCACACACCCTGGCCCGGCCCCACCGCCCCCCGGACACTCCGGGCCGGCCCTGCTTCCCCCGGCGCGGCGGGGTTTGAGCCGTGCGGAGAACTGCCCACCCGGCACGCCGCGCTCGGAGTTGGGTCTGACCCGCCCGTCTGCACCGGCGCCTCGGTGAGGCACGGGACTCGCTCCGGGGTTCGGTGTTTTGGTACCTCCGGTAAAGTGAGAGAAACGTCGGCTCGAGTTGATGTTGGAAACAGAGAATGCCTTTCCTGCTGGAACTGGAATCGTGAGGCTTTGTAGCTACACGGTTAATCATTCTCTTTAAGGGAATCTACGTAGTAGTGAAGCTATTTTAATGTCAGGTGCTCCTGGTTTTAGAACAACTAAGGAAAACATTAGAAGCAAAATGCTGTGTTTATTTAGTTTTGCGGTGTGGCATGTTGCACAGCTCTACCTGTCCGTGCCAGATTCTAGATGAAAAGCCCATGCCTTCTGCTATATCTGTTTTATTTAAGAGCAGCTCTGTTGACCGTTTCAATCTGCACGTTCCCACCAACTCTCGTTAGATGAGAGAGTCGCACTAGTTGTGTAACTGTCTGTGCTAAATGTAGTCTAGGGAGAAAATCACCTGTGCTACTACAGAAAAGAAGCTGTTCTTCTAAAAGAAGTTGTGTAATGCTTTTTTTTTTTTTTTTCTTACAGCTTTATGCATATTTACAGTTACCAGAAATGTCCACGTTATGTATACATACACTTATATTCTAAAAATATAGAGCACTCTTCACAGTGTCTTAAAATCCACTGCAGAATTTGAAATTTCTGAGGATATCCTATTAGTGATACAATCAGCCTCCTCACGAAGCTCAGGAGAGGGGATGAAGGAATTAATTTCCATTTTCTTACTTACAGAAGAGTCTGGACTCCCCAGCTTAGACTGCGTGAGCTAAGCAGGTATTAAGGGACAAGCCCTGCCCGTGGAGCTTGAATGGGCAGAAGAAAAGATGAAAGAAAGGAGAGGCAACCTGAGTTTTGCAAGACCTTGTTTAGGGAGGATACTTGTGAGAATTCAAAAGAACTTAGATTTAAAGGGAAAAATTAGTTTAAAGGTGCTTAAAGTCTGGATTTTAACTTTTGATGATGCACACTTTGAATTCATAATGAGGGCTGATTTTGTGGTGTTTATGTGTCCATGTGTAGGCAACATGATGCTTATACAGAAACTCAGATATGTACCTGGAAAGAGAAGCCAGCCACTAGACTCTTCAAGTGTCTTTGATTCCTGTGATGTGAAGACATTTTGCACCTGCCAAAAATTTGGCCCATTTCTCTAGGTTTCTTGAATCTTAAAAAAAAAAAAAAAAAAAAAGAAAAAGAAAAAGTTTAACATCTGTTGTTCTCAAGCAAGTCCTTTAGTTAGAAAAAAATTTGAATAACCACTGTTTTCAGTACTTCTTTCTGCCATCACTTAAAAATCAGACAATAATCCAAAGTATGGCACAGACTGCCAGCAAGTAATCTAAAGAAAGGTGGGAGAACTGAAGCACTTAAAATTTCAGTTAAACAATGCTTCAGAAGAGTTAGAAAGAATGAGCATTTGTGCTCAGGAGTGTGGGGATTTTCCTCCAGATTTCAGCTAACATAGACTTCATGTTTTCCAAACTTCCATGCAAGAAAATCTCATGCTGTAAAAGAACAAAACCTTTAAGAAAAAAGAAGAAAAATGCTTCTTGCAGCCTTGAGGTCGACAGTTGTCTCTATTGCAAAACTATAGTCTCGGCAACCCCTCAGTGTGTTATTTTATAACCATTGTCCTGAAAACCACTATGAGTCAAAGCCTATTCAAGCGAGGGAAAGTGACATAACCACTGGTTACCAGTAGCAATGCAGTGACAATCTCTCTATCAGAGATACGCCACCAGTATTTACATAGTTACATAGCAGACACTTAAAGAGACAAGTCATGGTATAAACGAAGGGTTTCTAGCAGCACATGAATTCAAGATAGGGAAGGGGAATAGATTATCATAGGAAATGCAATCAGCATTTGTGCTCTGAAAGGAATTTCCACAGTTCCGATTCTCAATGTATGACAGCATCTGCAGGGCTGGCTGGCAGTCTGAGTGCTCCGGACTGAAAGGAGTCTCAGAAAAGCACTGGGAAATGCACTTCTGGGAATTCGCTTCCACCAGCAGGACATGGCTGAAACGTTCCAAGGGGAAAGAGCAGCTGTGCTTATGAACTGCTCCCGTGGTGGGAGCTGTGTGCTTAGGAGGGTTCAGAACACAGACCTTTATCCCAAGCCTGCAAACAGTTAAGACCTTATCACAGACAGGTCTTAACTTAAGTCACAACTCTGACTTTTTAAGGGAGAAACCAGTTGGCTCTGCCTCTCCTAGTTCCTGGTATGTGTGGTGTTTGGTAAATGTTAGTACTTGGTGGGGTGTGACAGGTACAGAGTGAGCTGTACAGTCACTAAGAGCAAAATACTTTAAAGCCAAGATACTAATTTACTGTTCACTAGAAGTCAAACAACTACTAAATATTTAATTCTGACATCAGGCCTGGCTCTGCAAAGACTTTTTTAGCAAAAACAGCTGTGTGAAATGATCATACATAATCTAGATATGCTGGGGTGTTTTTATATAACACATCCTGAAAGCATAGACTTTTCATACATTCATACATATATTCATGGATTTGGAGCAGCAGTAGGTCATGAGGTGTACTTGATTGGAAGGCAAAAAAAAAAAAAAAAGGCAAAAGGCAGAAAAGCACCCTCCTGCCTACCTGCATTGTTCATGAGATCAAGAACAGATTTATCCTTTACTTAAGCAGAAAAAGTTAAAGTGAGGAGGTGACTCACTCTGCAAAAGCACATCTCCCTTGTATGATTTTTCTTCAAAGGGAGGTTTAATTTCTTCCTCTTAATGACAATGAGCACAATACTGATCTTCTTCCAGAAGTTAATGGCTGGCATAACAGGCAGCATGAGAGCATGACTGCATTCTTCAGCCTTCTTCTGGATCTATAAACTGCATCAGGCTTTGAGACCACAAAAGACACCAATAAACCTTCTTCTTTCCCCTCTCAAACACAACTAACCCAAGCGTGAAATTCCAACCCACCAGTCACGCTGACAGAGCTCCTTCTCTAGTGAAAGAAGGGATGTGAAAAGTCACATCACAAGTACAGCCACAGATGGCTTTTTATTTCCAAGTGCTCTGCACATACTGTAATAGTCCATGCAAGAACACATTTGGACTGATGGCCCATGCAGTTGAGGTAATTTTAAAAAAGCACCAAGCAGGAGGTCTGGCCATTGTGTCAGGAAGCTACACTAGCTATGGATAGGGAGCAAGAGGACAAGACGGGTGTTCTTCTGTGTTATTTTGCCACTGAACCTCTGAATGACTTTTGGCAACTATCTTTACCTCTTCTTTTGCATTCTGCCTACCATGACTACTCCTTCACGTACTGGGCGTCCTTGTTATCACACACACATGATTTACATTGAGAAACAATCAAGTCCAAGTTCTATTTTAAATCTGTTTAAAATTAATTAATCTTGAAAGAAAAGGCAAAGTGTTCTGTACTCTATAAAGGAAATTAAAGAAAAGGTATAATGGAGAAGTTTATGTTCCTATGCCATGGTTAGAAAATCACTACAATTAATACACAAATACGTGATCCAGTTTAAATAAATGCAAGGCACCAATAGAGAGAGCAACACAATCCTGGGGGTTTGTTTTTTAAGGAAAATTACCAACAGAGCCTGAAAAAGATTCTTGTTACTACTGGTCCATGAACTGTGTAATAAGAAAAAACCCCAGTGCCCTTCCCACACAAACCCCTGCCTGCCTAATTGATGACTGAGTAGTGATCAGCTTGACAAGACCTCAGGACTGACAAAGCAAGCGTCCCACTCAGGCTGTATCTCACTGCATGATACTGGAAGGGGGATTCACAGTGTGCCCTTGAAGCGTAACCAAACCTAGAGTGACTTGGATAAAATAATTTCTGTTCAGCCATATCCAGATTCTTGGAAAGTTACTTTTGTTCTGCATTGGAATGAAAGGCCTACAGTCAGAATGTCAGTGAAATTCAAATTCCAAAGTATTTTAGCTGTGAAGGAAGAAGGTATTTCAGCATTGAATAAATATTTAACAAGTAATTCACTATCATTTCTGAAAAACCTAACAATATGTTGAAGACTATTATTTTAGCAAAACAGAGGAACTATCCACTATGCAGTCCCACCAGCCATTTTGGTGAAAACTTCTGCTTTAGTAATCTATTAGGAGGGAAGGCCAATTTAATTCTTAAGTACAGAGGAAGGAACATCCCAAGTTTTCAAGCACCCCTCAGCACATATGGCAAACCTCCAATTACAGTAAACTGCTGCTTAATATGTGGCAAGACAAACTCGAGACTAAGTGGTCCAGAGAACATGAGAAATCTGGTTAGGAAGCCTTTCCATTTCTGGAGAACATGAGCAATTGTGGTTACAGAACCACCAAATGAATATATTCTGTCTAGAAGGAATTCATGGATTCCTCTGCTCTGACCAGTAAAAAATAACTTTGCCAATGCCTTGAGTAACATGTCATGTTACCTCCATGCAACAGAGTTCTCTTTGACTGACAAGACTCCACTTAGGCTCAGCTGAGATACATTTCCAGTTTCAAACCATGTACGCCTAAACATTCAAAAGGGAAATGTTCTAATAAGGAACACAAGGATGTATGTTTTGTTTCACAGCCTGTGATAATGTAATTCCAGGGGGAAGGCGAACAAGCTTCATAGAGGAATTAATGCAGTCCACAGTCCACTTGGAAGTTAAAAGACTAAGATGCAGTACAGATCAAAGCTGGAAGTTATTGATGAGTCCCCTACAAAGCAGATGGAACAGGAAGCTTTTGAACAGTTTGAAATTCTGGCTGATGGTTTATTTGAAACTACAGGACACATTCTTGCACAGGTTTTAAAAGCTTCTGGACCACAGCTATTCAGCTATCTTTAGATTGGTATGGACTGTTGTCAAAGAAGTCTCCTCTTAAAAAGTATGACAAATAAGTCTTACTATGCTCGTTGGGATTTTTTAAATCCAAAACGCAAGTCATCCTTTCCTACACAAACATTCGTGGGAGTGTAAAAGGCCTCCTTAATCCACAATTTTAATTTCAGTAGTTTTCTGCAGGGAGTGAGGAAGATAAAGGCAACTTTACAACCACAAAACATGAAAGAGAGAAGTATGGGTGGTATTACTGAGATAGAAACCCTGCAATTAGCTGGAATAAGCCAATGCTTAACAGTGGCAGTGGCATGTGCTTCCTGAAGTACATCTGACTTTAGAAAGATAAACTGAATTCTAGAGCCCACAGCCTGCTGTCTTTGGGCAATTGCTCACAGCCTCCCTGTCTTTGCTGCTGGGGAAAACTCATTCAGGCAAGGATTGAGGAATTCATCCTTTCTTGGCAAAGCTCTTAGGGAGATATATGTGCTCCCACAGGATTTAAATGAGAGTTAAAACATGTTTCATGTTCAGGGAGTCTTTCCAAGGTAAACTCATGGGCCAAAGGAGTAACTTAGAACAGACAATTCCAGTACAAAGGGAGAGCCCTACAGTGACCATCGCCTCCCACTGCCTGAGCGACTCGGGGAACTTCAGCCTGTGCTTAACTGCTTTCTCCACCTGGGGGCCTGGATATCCTCATCCGTGTGACTTCCATCCCAGGGGCTGTGGGCAGCCCCTTCATCCTGGGGTCTGGCCTGCACAACTGATGAGCTGTGGTGGGTTACAGCATCACTGCCTCTTGCTGCTCACCATCACTGCAGGGCCAGAGGTTTCTGCCCAGTCATGTCAGCTGATTTCATGGAATCAAACACACAGGCAGCACATGAAACAAGAGGCAGGCATTTCCAGTTACAAAACTGTGAGATTACTGCTATTTAGCCCATTCTGATCAACCAGATAAAGACACAGATTTCACCTTTCCACTGCTGTAATTCCATTGAATTAGACCTGGAAGCTCAGATGAGACTTCTTTCTTGAGCCACAATCTTTCAATTTTGTTCCAAACTAGCCTTTAAATATCCATAACTAAACCATAATCACTTAGTAAGAAGCGAGGCAACAATTTTGTGCAAAACTCAAGACCACATTTGTCATACTAGAAGGCAGGAGTGGGTTTGTTATTTTATTTTTTATTTGAAATATTGCAGAGCTTTCTTATGATACATACACATTGATGGAGCTTCCGGTAGCAGAGTTTCAAAAAATTAAGAGTTATGAATCATAATCAGAAATAAATGACTCTTACATCTATTAAGACTGTTATTTTAAAAAACGTTTTGATGAATCATGCAAAAATGTTCACAAACAGCATTATACTTTTTCATAGTTATATGTTTTGTTTTTCCTAAGTCTTACAAAGAGAGCTTGTGCTTTTAACACTTGAATTGAAAAAAAATATTTACAGCAGACATCATAAATGCCACATTGAAGTTCATAGAGGCAAAGTGGTGATGGTCCCCTGTTTTGCCATTCACAAAACATGCTGAGGGTTTCAGATCTCTTCCATAAACTCCCAATCTAAAAGTGTTTAGTCTTGGATCTTCAGTATGCTCCTCTTCTCCAAGTCATTCATTTCCTTCAGTATAAGGGCAACATTGTATCTCAGTTCTTGAAACTTTGCAACTGGCACCTGAAACAGAATATTCACGTTAGAAAACAGAAGACATCTCAGGAACCTTGACTAGGGAATGTCACTGGATAGGGAACATTCTGCAGTGTGAGGTCAATCTCTCTTAAAACACTTATTTTTTGTCAGACTTAAGACAAAGGATTTGAGGTTAATAAAATTCAGTTAATTCAACTAAATCCATGTGGAAAAGGAGACTGGGGAAAACCAGAAATAACACCTACACCGTACATTTTCTGTACTGCCTGATGAGAGAAAGGAAATACTAAAGGATGTAAACTGAGAGCTGCTTTGGTGATGTAAAGGTCATGGACTGGAAGGAAAGACATCTGGGAGGTCGTGGAGACTACAGAATTCTCAGGCAACAAATTCAAGATATTCTGGGTGTCCAAACTTGCAAGAGAAAGGAATCAAGACTTGAGGCAAGAGACTTGGGACCAACCTCAAGAGCAAATGGCACTGGGCACTACACGTGGAAGGCAAAGATTTTGGGTTTACTATATAAAGCATTTTCCACTGTGCAGGAGATACATGGGCTCTCCTTTACCATTTCAAGCTTGAGAAGCCACGCAGATGGAAATCTTATCTGTGAAGACAGAGACTCCAGCTGAGTGCAGGCTGGAGGACTGTGGACACCGACTGGGGACACCGACTGGCGACACTGACTGGGGACACCAGGGCAGTGCACAAGCACGTGCTCACACCAGTGCCCTGTGCAGTCTGGTTGGTCCCACGCTGTCTGCACAGCACTCCTAATTTACTCCTCTGATTGCACTGAAGACAGCAGTTCTTTTGGCAGAGACCCTTGTCACCCTTCTGCCCACTGTAGCACAGATATAAACTATATGAGAGGAATCCAACATCTGATTTGCATTTTCTACATACCTCAGAAATGCATAAAAAGGCACCATGTCCTTTTCACTTTTTACATATATACAACAAGACTCAAAATGCTGCAATTACCATTGTTTTTGAAAAAAAATCTTCAGTCAGAAGTCACACTGTGATTAAAATACCAAATAGAGACCAACGAGTGTAACTTCTCCCTGTGCTATACACATTTTAAAACTGTTCACAACACAATTACTTTTTGGACTTACCATCTTACATAACCCTGTTAGTTAGCAGGACATTCTGAATGTGTTCAAATAAAGGAAAACTGAGGAGCTGGAAGAGCTGATGACTGTATTTACTTGCATATGGTACCTTGAACCAAGACACAAGTTTATCCCAAAGAGCTACTAACTGAGGGAAGACCACTCATCTGATATAGAAATCCTGTTTGCAGTCACATCCTTGGCATTCAGATCCAAGCAGCAGCAACAGCAAAGAGCTGATTCTAAGAGAAGCACATTGCTATCAGATATCTGCACTCCTGTGTGTGCTGGACAAACATCTTCACTGCAGAATAGCAAAAGGTCTTCCACAGACTCACAACAACCAAAAAAACCCCCTAAAATCAAACTAAAACAATCAGAAACAATGACACCAAGACCAACACTTGACATTATATGCCAGGAAATACAGTGGCAAATCTAAACAGTGAAGAATATAAATTAGTTTTTATTCTCACAAGTGAAACTTACCCTGTTGTAAAGGGGTAAATTTGATCTCCTGTGAAGTGACAGCCTCAACATTTTGCAATGTAGCACAGAATTTATGCCTTCCTCAACAAATGCTTTCTTGCAAAACAATTTAACAGTACAATCAGTCCATCTCGTTCAACCCACAGGGCTTTGGGGCTTCTTCCAGACTACTACTAATGACAGAACTGAAGCCAAAATCTGTACAGAGTTCAAGTGTAACAATGCCTGCTGTAAATTGAATTCCTGTACGCACCACCATGTTATTTATAGAACAAACAGCATTCCTTTTCAAAGGTTAAAATTATGGAAGAGTTTATGCCATCTTCTGGCAAGCCTTTAGGTACAGTGTCATAAATACTGCCACTGACTAATCCTGAGGTAACAAGCAAAGAGGTTTTTTTTTATTTTCTAGCAGCCAGAACAGTTCTGAAGCAAAAGAATAAAACTACCTCTGCCACAGGAAAGAATGTTACTGTTCTCTGCCAAATGCAGGAGGTTTAGAAGTGTATCATACATTATATAAACTACCTCAGTAATTTTCCTGCCCTCAAGAGCCACCATCAGGTCTGAAGGTTACAGTTCATAACAAACCCACAACTTTTAAGCAAACAAGATATTATGTAATAGTGCTTTCTGGTAATTAATATTCTTCTAATAAATTGTAGTTCAGCAGAACATGTGTAGGAACAATGTATGGAATGGTTTTAATTGGTATTTAATTAAATATTTTATTACACTGAACATGAAGGATTCCAAAGCAAACCAACCAATGGTAACATATCATTTACAAAAGCTTTAGTATTTTAAGTAATAATTCAACTTTCTAAAAAAAAACTTCAAGTGGCTTCCTTATTATTACGGCAATCAGACTTACTTCAAAGCGATGAGCTGTCCCGTCTGAGAGCTTCATCATCATCAGAATGGATGGTTGGAGTGCACGGGCCAGTGAACTGAAATTATTTACATCATCAGTATTACAGCAGTAGAGATCAGCAGTGTGATGAGTACAGCATTGCACATTAACAATTTTAGATGTTCCTGTAAGCTTTACACAGAACATGAGTAATTTCAGTCACAGAGTCTGGCTGGGAACTCATGAAGTTCTGTCCAATTTACCTCAGTATTGAGACTTAACATTTCATTAATAGTTTAGTAACTGCAAGTTTAGGAGCATTTTAATTTCTACATAATTGGTTTAATGGAACTATGATAGGGATAGGAGCTGACCAAGTACTGCTAATAATAATGCAGTTTTCTTATGCAGTTTACCATGTTGCATTAATCACTTCCATCCCTTCATACGCTCAACTGCCACCTCATTTGGGGAATCAGCCTCTTCCAGGCTTCATCCTAAATTCGTGTGTTATTTTATTTGATGACCCAAAGAAGGGAAATGAGTCATTCTTGTGCAGCTTCCATCCACTGACGTTGCCAAAGCCTGCTCAGGTACAGACAAGTGCTACAGCCTAAAGCTGCCATGCCTCCCTGCAGAGGCTGCTGCTGGATGATAAACAAGAAATCCCAGGGGAAGGTTAACTGAAAACAAAACTAAAAGGAAGGGAAACAAAAAAAGGGTAATGTATTGCTCCTGTGTTGTTTGGAAAACAAATCATAGGATTTACTTTCAGCTTGCAAGCACTGTGCCTGAGGATGTTTATCTGGACATTTTGCTCTCTTATCAGTATAGATTCTTTTTTTAGAGTGTAGCAATTGAGGATAATGGACTACCACTTTGTCATCAAGCAGGATGGTCTTTATTAAACACACTTGAGTATTTATGTTTCTTCTGTGTACAAGTTTTAGGATCAAACCATGCAGCCAGTGATTAGGAGACAAACCAATAATGTAAATAAATGGCAGAGCAGATGTTTCTTGCTCTTTTATCTCAGACACCATCACACATCCCACACAGTCTCCACTGCCCACAGTGTTCTGGGCTGCTTAATGGAAGCATTCTCACCTAGGTGTTTATGGCTGCAGATAATCTTTGGTTTGTGCTTTCCCATGGGAGAAGAGCTGTTAATCAAAGCCAGGATGGCCCAAGCAAGCCGCTGCTTCTACAGAGTGATACCTGTGTGGTGCTCACAGCACAGCTCAACAGAAAGTCACCTGAACTAGTAGCTTTGTGGCCATTCCAATTTTCTCTTAGGAGCCTTTTTTCTTGATTTCAGGAAGACAATCCCTGATTAGCCATGGACCTCTCAACTCTGGCAGCAAAGAGACTGCACTCTCTCCCAGATGCAGGTATCCAGACAGGTAACATGAAGCCACTCATGCTAACAACTTACACTGCTAACAAAGACTGGATCATCTAATTTCTTCCAGCTTGGTCTGTCTTGGTTAGAACTAGACAGAGACCAAACAGCACAGACAACAGGTTTCTGTTTTCTTCTGGCTCTAGCCAAAGATCCATCCTCCAGATGCCTCTGCTGTGGCAGATGGTAAGAAGCTATTCACTGCAGGCACATGCAGGATGATCTCAAAGGCTTTTACTCCTGTTTGGTGAAAGAAACTAGGAGGTAGTTCAACGAGCAGTTACAGAACTATGGCAGTGTCAAGGTGCTGTCTGAAACCTCTCTTTGTAGAAGCAGGGTACAAGAGATGGAAAGTCATTTAACATGTGCAACAAATGATGCTTGACAAGTTGAATAAGTGAATTCCCTCCCTTGTTCCAGTGAAACTAAGAGCTTGCCTAGCTGTTTGAGGCTCAATCTGACTAATTTATGCCATCATCACCAGGACCTGTGGATTTGTATCAGCTCTATTAACTTTTAAAATGAGAGACTCAAACCTTAAGTGAAATGTTACCAGCAGTAAAGCGTATATACACTGACTTCTATACTGTTCAGAAAATTCCACCTGTATCTTACTTTTTAATGCTACATGCCAATCCCTAACAGCAAGGCATATTTTTACCCCATTAAAACTTTAAAGCAGCACAAGAAATCAGTTAAATCTTAAGTAATTCTAGGGATGTGCACAATTCTCTCTTATACCTGGTGGATATAGCTACATCCACTCTCCACTTGAAGTCCTGGATACTTGGTAGACGACTTCTTTGTATTAGAGCTGTGCCTTCTGGACGCCTGAAGAGTGAATCAGAAAGAGGAGACTGGAATGTAAGTTCATAAAAGAAGAAACAATCTAAGGAGAAAATAGGATTCCTCAGAACAAATCTGTCTGAAACTTGTTTCTCTCCTACATCTGTCCTCACTCAGAGAGGTCTGAACAAGTGGAGATTTTGTGGACTTCAGACAGTTGTGTTCAGATTATTCCCTTTTTCTATGTTTAACTAAGGTTCATGTTGAAAAAAGAGACCAAGTGACTGTGTAATTCTAGTAAACTGATGTCACTATAAAGTTTAGTAAGAGTCATTGTGGTGGCTGGCATACCTATTATTTCAATTAAATGCAACTGTGAGGCATAGGGACTGCAAATACATCCTCACCTTCATGCAAATCCAACAGGAACAACCAAGCAGAGACCAGACAGATGACTTAGGCAAAACAGTTGCATAAGGTCACTGTCCTTCCTCAGCCAAAAGCATCCAATGTTGTCAAGCAGCAATGTTTCAAAACATAATAATATTGGTGTATTGAGTGTATTTTGAAGCGTACCTTAAAAACCCCACAGTGGTTCTTGTTAATCCAACATAATTTACAAACTTTAAGTTCTTTACATAATGTTCACTGCCAACCCCAGCATAACCTTCAAGATTTTTGCCTATTCTAATATGTAAGAAGCCAAGCACTTCAGTTGTTCCTCATACTGCAGGAAGAATCAGGCTGATCGAGCCCTAGTTATTTCTGTGAGGAAATATAGTTAACAGCAATTAAACTTCAGATGGTTGACAATCTTTAAAATTTTAACAGCATCCTAAATTCTGGATAACTAAATAAGACAAATCTGATACAAATACACAATAGCCATTTGTTTTTAGATTTATATGCTGAAATAATTTCAGAATGAGGTCACTGCGCTGATCCATTCAGGAGCTGGACTTTTGGATGTTGTGTTACCTTTTTTTTTTTGGTTTTGTTTTGTTTGTTTTGTTTTGCTAAGCATCCCACATGCCTGGAAGTTATTTACAGTACATTTCAAGGCTCCAGTACTTCCACTAAGGGCAGGATAAGAAACATTACATCCTTTATCCATGGTGCTAGACATAATCTAATTACAGACTTTACATCAGAAAGGAATCCTCTCTGAACAAATCAAGCACTGTAGGAATGGCAGTCTAACATCACTACTCAGATTCTTGTGTGCAAGTTAGCTGGTGCCTTTAGAAACTGCCCAGAAAGATTAATGATCCAATAAGGTACATGGGACTGACAGGCTGAGATGCTCCAATAGTCCTGCATTTTGCAAAGGTGATATGAGAAAGAATGTATCTCTTTGGTGGGGGGGATTGGTTGGTGTCAGAAGTGACACACATTCCTAACAGCGTGGTAAAGGAATGAGCAAAAAAAGTAGATCAGCTGGTTCTTACTCACTGTCAACTCCTGCAGGGGAAGTAGGTCACCACAGCTGGGTGCAGCCATGAGGAGCTGGAGTCTAGAACAGTCATTAGCAGGATTAAACAATAAGAACAGGCCTTTCTCTCAGTGGAGAGCTGCTGCCAGAGTATTGCTTAATTTGGAGACTCCCTAAAAATAGCCACACTGCTACCGTTTCCTTAAGACATGCTAACTCCCATCAATGGAAGTCAGTCCATTCAGTGCAGCAGCAGCACTCCGGGGGAAGAAAGGACTTTTAAAAACAGAAAGATGCTCTACTTAGCAGTGGTGGGAAGGGTCAGAAATGGTGACCTCCCAAACAGAAGGGAAGCTTCTGAATATTGTTGAGAGATGGCATTTCTGTGGCCAAATCTGAAGCTTTATTTCTGGTCAGGACCGCACTTCTGTACCATTCTCCCAGGAAGAGTCATGGCTTCTACAGCTTAGTTCAAGCTTCTGTCAGGACCTTCCCAGCTTGGACAAGATCACAACTGGAACTGCAAGAATCCTGTAAAGATGACAGAATGTGCATAGTGGCCAACATGAATACAGAAATTACACAGGCTGCTAATTAAGCCATCGATTTCTAAGAGGAATAGCAAAATGGAGCAGAAAAGACTCAAGGAATCTTACATTCAAAACCTATAGCCTGTAATTACGTTTTGTAAACACTCTGTGCCAGCAGCTGCAATAGACTGTCAGCACATTGTGCAGAAGGCAGAAGTCAGAACAAGGACCATGGATCAGGTAGAGACCATCCCAGAGACCATTCAAGCTATGGTGGAAAGGATGACACACCTAGTGACAAGAACATCACCTGTTAAAGGATGCAACAGAAGAGCACTCAAAAATGAAAGATTAGAGAATATGAAGCAGCAGCTGATCTAACAGTATCAAAACTAAAAAGTTCTGGATGGTTCCCTATGCACATAACAAGACATGCCTAGCAGGCCACTGAGCTGGAAGGCTGAACAAACTGCTACGTGTGAAATGCTGACAAATGGAACACAGAATGCAACCTCCTGGTAGAAACTACAGCTACACTATTAGGAAAAAAAAAAAAGAAAAAAAGCAGTGCATTTATCATAAACATTCAGAGAGGGGGAAGTTAGTGTTATCCTTTCCCTTAAAAAACAGCCTTAATTTCATGTGGTTATTTGATGGTGTCAATGTGGCAAGTTTTTCTTTCAGTCTACATAGCTTGATGGAACTGTGGGGACACAAATACAAATGCCAAACACTTCAGAGCTGTTGTTGAGTGAACAGAACTCCAAAAATAAGATAAGATGCCAGGAAAAGTATTAAAAATGGATTTTTCTGGGTTATCTAGCTCATACTGAATTTTTGATCATATGCTAATGCATCTCTTACCATGACAATCATATATATTTACAACTCAATACGCATATGTATGATTCAGTGTTACATTTAAGATTGTAGAAGCAGATCTGTCTAAAAATCAAGTCTGAGGTGTTCTTCTCTGGTCTCAAAACATAGAACAAAATTACACTGGATAATCACAGCTTTCAAAATGAGAAAAAGATAAATTTTCCAGCATTGTGATTTCACAGTAGAAAACAGACAGTCATGCATGCTTCAAATTACATCTAAATTTATCTTCTTTCTCTACTGAAAACAATATTTCCACTTTGCAACCATGAATTTTGCATTCTTAACACCTATAATTCAAACAGAAGAGCAAAGAAAAGATGAGGAGATGGAATTTATTTTTACTCCAAGAACCTTTAGCTGTAAGCCAAGATCTTAATCAAGGAAATGAAAAATATTTTTAACTTTGGTAGCAGCACTCAGACCCTTGAGGGTAACTGAAATACCACAACTATGATTATCGGGATTCCACACAGAGAATCTGGAGCAGTATTGGGTTAGTGATGTTATGTGCTGAGTGACCTCAAGTTTCAAGAAGGAAAATTGGAATCACAAAGTATCCTGAGTTGGAAGGGGCCCACAATGATCATCAGAGTCCAACTCCTGGCCCTGCACAAGTTTTGCATATTCAAAATGTTCAAGAAATTTCTAGATGTAGAATAGGCTAAATATGGTTGAGCAGAGAAACATCTATAAAAAAGGAATCCCAAGAATGGGCAAAAGAGACAGGCTGTTCAAAAAGCTCTCGATTTAGAACTTCCTCTAGAGTTACTGAGGAATGTTGCTTGAAAAGTGAATTACATTAGGGAGAGCACTTGATATCTCATATGTGTTGTCATCAGGTCACCCAGTGTGAATTCCCAACTGAACTGCACATTGAGACTTGATGAAATGCTGTCTGAGAAAGCTGCCATGAACCACAGCTTGTAGAGGGCTTATGTAGCCTGCCTTTCAACAAACCAAGTCTTTCACTTCTGCTCTAACTTGCAACGATAATGATGGCAAAAATGCTTAATATAGCATTGCATTCTTCATCTGTAGGTATTGATCCACCTCACAGTCTATAGAACATTATAAAAACTGATGAACACAGAAAAACTGAAAATTGGCAAGAAAGGTACTTAATGCATGTATTGTCATGCATGATGGATATCATACTGTGCTGAATCAAAATGATGGGACAAGTCTTGTTCTCATTACTTTGGAAAATATTGCTGTTCCTTCAATATGCCAAGGATTTGTGCCAGCAGAGCTCTGTGCAGCCCTGCTGCCTGCAAAGTGAAGACACTAACCTGTTACCAAAGACTACACTGGAAAAGTCCACAATGAAATCTTCTGGTATTCTGAAAGAGAAGAACAAGACAAAACAGTTAAGTTTTTTGTAACCACAGTTATATGGCCTTATCTGAAAAAACCCCAAATCCATTACAGAACACAAAAGATGTGTCAACATTTTCCATCTTCCATTGCTTAAAACTGCCATCTCCTCTTACATAAGCACTTCAGTTTTGATTCAGTCAGGGCTCTCAAAAGGACAACCTATGCTTATATATCAAGAACCCTACAAACTGTATTGCATCTTTCCATCCTACCTCGTATGGCAAGAGTGTATTTCAAAAGAACCCAGTATTTGCTAAACTTCCCTCAGTAAAGTCAAGAAAAATTTTACTGATGGCTCTGACAAGTGTAGAAGGCAGGCCAGCAATGCATGCTTTCAAAAATCAGCAACTTTTAAGTTTCATTTCACTTTCATCTCAAGTATAATAAAGACAGAATGAATTGCCCCCTGAAAATTCAGAGGCCCTTGTAACCAAGGCTGCTTACAAAAGGAGCATACATGGGGACTGGTTGAATAGACTAACACACTCCATCCACCCTACACCTCTCCACTCCTTCACCATTCCTCCAACAGTGCTGCAGCCTTACAAACAAGTTGCTGTTGATTTTCAATAGATCAGGCTGTGAATTGCAAAGACCACAAAGCAAACTATCCATTCAGCTGCCTTTGCCACAGGGACAGTAACCTCCTACAGAGAGGCAGCTTACACAAGTGGGAGAAGTCACTACTGCTGCTGCCACAGTTAAATCCAGCACTCACAATGAATCAGTGCCCAGAGACATTACTCACCAGTGGCTTGAGACACACAGCAGTGGATCGAAGAAAAATCAAAGCAAACAAGGAAGTTATCTGTCCTAAAGAGCTTACAGTGTCTAATGACCAGAGAAAAAACAACTCATCAACTCACACAGTGGGAAGGTGGAACAGCAGTTACCACAGCTTGAATTCATAAAGGAAGGAGTGGGGTTAAACCACGTTTTTAAATGGTGCTTGGATAAAAAGGAATTCATTTTAGCAAGCACTAGAACAGTGCTTTTTGGCTGCAAGATCTGTCTTTCAGAAGAGACAAGACTATTTCTGCAAACATTACTTATTCTTTCCATGCAAGTGTATCATTTAACCCACCCTGATGCTGACTGGATATCCTGTCTGTGTAGTGGAATAGCTGGAGACAGGGGGCTGTAATATGATTATGATGATACCTATCACAATACTTGCTTGACCCAAGGGCAAGTGGTACTACAACAGAAGCATTAACACTACGTTTGAGTTAGCATTATTGTTGCTGTGCAGTCAATGATTTTGCTGAAAATTCTGTTCCTGGCTCAAGCAGCACACGAGGGCAGTCACACACAACACAGATAAGACAGAACATGGCACTGTTCAGCCTGAACTGCAGATGACAATCACTTTTCAATGGAACATTGTGAGGAAGGGACTCAAAGGGCAAGAAGTGTGTGACGATGTCTCAATCCCATATTATTGGCCTGAGTCAAAGTTATTAAATAACCTGTGAAGGGAGGAAAAAAAAGCACCCACAATTTAATGTGAATATTTTCCCACTGGCTCAGCCACTCAGATCATCCAGACTGAAAAGTGTCTGGATAAAACGTATGAATAACCATTAAGTGAGAAAAAAAACCCCAAATACAACTACAAAAGCGTAAATCATAAAGTGTGGTCAAATGACAAGGACAGGGACCTGGGAGTCTGTATTTCTAGACACAGCCAGCCTGGACAGTGACTTCTGACACTCCTATACCAACTTTCTCCACTGCTCAGAAGAGGAATATTCACCCAGCCCTAGAGAATTTGGCATGGAGCTTCTGGTACTCTTCGTTATTCCATAATCAAACTTGGCACATTCTGTGTGCACCTCAAAAAACACCAGCTCCCCCTAGGTCAAAAGCAATTCATCAGTTTCTTACTGACCTACTTTAACCTGGGTGTGAACTCCATGATGTGGCAGAGGCAGCAGCTTGCATTTGAGCTCTCACAAGACAGGCTGAACTCCAGCACTGAGCTGCAGACAAAACTGTATCAACTTGCAAGGCACCTTTCACCGTGGCCCAAATGACATCTTTCATTGATTACACCTCGACTACATGTCTAAATCTGCAGTTTTAGTTTGCCTGAAGTTGCTCATAAAGTAAATTATGCTTATGACTTAACTGCTTATGAGGAGAAAGCCAATGTACAGGTTAATGGACAAATAAGGATGAAAAAAGACAGAATTAGAAACAAATCTATTTCTCCTAGGTAGCAATCAGAATGTTAAAGAAATGTGTGGAAATAGTTTAAAATAATTAAGCCTTGGTGCAGAGGTTTCTCTACAGAAGAAAACATCAACTGCTGTTATTCTCTCATTGCTACTGAACATAGAAATAAGTGAAAACCTATAAATATTATTAGCATCTGCTATCTAGCTTTTAGGATATGATCCCTTCAGAGGTACTCATGGAAGACTTATACAGATTTTGGCAAAGGCTGTAACAAAGGTCATGATTTCTTGGGTAATGGGCAGGAGAACTCATAGCTGAACATGGTGGTAGGGTTTCATGAGCATTATATCATTGACCTTTCAAAGAAACAGAGAAGTAGGGCAGTTCTTAGCTTCTGAAATGCTACCACTGTCTTACCAAACACTTTGAAAAATATTGCAGGGCAAGGTGGGGATGGCAGTGAGAAGGTCACTCATATTTGCATAACCTACATTACAGACTAAATTAGACCATTCTCCCCAGCATGTGAAATAAACTGCTCATGCTCAGTGCTAAATCAAGTCTTACACAACACCTGTTTTTTTACTCTGGCTTTATGTGACGTTTGGCAACGGATGCATTATGTGGTATTTACAGGTAATTTTTATACCAACTTTTTTGTGTAAAAAAGTTAATAGGGGGAAGCAGCTACATAAAAGCCATGAAAAAACAAACGTTAAAAGAACTAGTGTAAACAGGCATACCTGAGCTCCTTCAGGTCTTCCTTAAAAACCTAAAAAGACAAAAAAAATGAAATTTTACATGATATAGCCTTAAATGATCATTTCTTACCTACTGAATCAATAGTGGTTATTTGTTTGGTATCTCTCCCCAAAAATTTTAGTCTCGAGTGCCAGTAGTTTCAAAATGACTGGTGACATATTGAAAAGAATTTTCTGAAGTGTTCAATCAAGTTGTGATTTAAAGACCTAAATATCTAGGAAGCCTTCATTTTTCAAAACAACATCTCTGCCACTTCTTTTATGTAGCTATTCAGAAATACTTTTCTTTTAGAGTAACTATGTGCCCTTATTCTCAAATACATTTTGCAGTAATTTGTTTAAACTATGACAACAAAAAGGAAGTGGCAAAAGATAAGGTCTGAATATTAAAACATACTTCCACTATGTTTCCTGCAATATGGGAGCTTTCCCAGTATGCCTGGGTAAATATGAAGCTGTATCTTAAACAAGAGGTACTGGAAGCCCAGAAGTGGTTCACTCACATAAAAATAAAATGAGATAAGAAAAAATGTAAGGTATATGAACATGAAAAATGAAGAAAATAGCCATGAAGAAGGGATAGGGGTTATGGACATGGCAGGTGCATACATATTCACACCAAACGTCCACAGCATAAGCAGAAATTGCACTTTCTTCCAAATGCCACTGTATTTTTCTGGCCAAAAGACTTTCCTTCCTCTATGGCAGAAACAGAAAGGCAGGTAAACAAATATGAAAAATTACAAACATGGACAAAAATGAGTGGAATGTGTGAACACCCAGTTAGAGTAAGAGAGAGTGTTGATGCCTATGAAATAACATTTTGCTATGATGTCTTTGGCAGTTTTAATTTATGAGTGAAAACAAACGTGCACAGTAAACAAGATGCTGAAGCAGAAATAGACACAGGAATCTTTTTCCTAAAGCTTAAATGTTTTTTAAAAAAGCTCACTCTAAATCTACCCAAAAAAGGAAATAATGAGTTCCAGATTTTTAACAGTTTCTTCCAACAACCTTAACCATTTTTATGTGCAGCTTCCCACCCTGGCAAATGAGATTTAGATGGTGACTTGTGTCTGACGCAGCTTTTGCCTTATCAGGGTTCCAAGTACTCCCAGAACTTACTTCTTGTTTGAAAGTTGATAAGGGGAGTCTCAACGCTTCCCGGAGGAGGGTGTACATGCCAGAAATGAGGAAAGCAAGTTGTTCTTCTGAGAGATTAGCACTTTCTGCAATCAGCTTGATAGATTCCTTGCAGTCTTTTCCTTCCAATGCATTAACAGTGACTGTGAATAAGAAAGCAAAGCAAGATCCTTAATTTACTCAGCTGTGTAGCTCTTGATTTTGATGGCCAAAGGTGCCTTAATAAAAGTCTCACCACAGGGAGAAGCCTCACAGACAAAAATGAAATCAATCATTGAGACAATGTAGCAGAGCCTGCAATAACACTGGCTGGATAACCCTCAGATAATGTTATATGCAGTTTTTACATCGTGAACTCAGCAGGCATATGAACCTGCATCTCATTTTTTACATTAGTTATTGTTTAGCAATAGAGTAACAGCAACAGCGTGGAAAAACAAACTTGGTGCAAGTGGCAGAGCAATTTAGATACATGGTCTTGAAACCCATCACATCTTCAAAGACTACAAAACCTTCAGAGGAAAACTATGAGTCACAGGCCAGCAAGAGCAGACAGTGATGGGAGATTTGTGCCAGCTCTGCATAACCTGGAGGGAGGCTGTGTCCACCCACTCCCGGGGGATCTGTGCTGGAGTCACTGCCCTGGCTCCAGGCAGTTTTAAGGACTGTCTGTTCCCGCTGTGATAGCAAGCATTAATTGCACACCCAAAAGCAGGTGATAATTCACACCAAAATTAAACCCAGACAGTCAAGCTTCCTGGCACTGATAAAGCTTTTCAGTCTCTGTGTCCCTGCACTAGACAGCAAACATGGTTCAACATGTGTATTTATTTCTGTCCCAAATGCCTCTGCCCGTATGTAGCTTTATTATTTCACATATTACAAGGAACCCCGGAATACATTGCTCCGTTTCTGCTGCTGTGCAGCAACACTTTTAGAGACAAACCAGCTACCAGATGTTTTGAGTCCTTCAAATCAAACAGAAAATCCCTGACAGGATGTTAAGTGAGAGAACACGTCAGGGTCACACCACACTGGGCAGCAGCTACCCTCCTCTCAGCTCACCACCAGCAAGCTGTGCTTTCTCTCTGCTAATCAACTCTTCCATTATTCTGTGATTGTTTTACATACCCTAATTTAGTCAACTGTGTCAACTCTTGGTTTTGATGGTCAAAGGTGCCTTCAGAAAATTCTCACCATGATAGCATAGGGTTAAAATATTTCCCAAAATCGTGGTAATTAAAATAGGCCTTGGGAACGGGAGTGGGCATTGTCTTTGCTAAAGACAATAAACAGGGTGAACCTGCACAGGGTGAACTTGCACCTGTGTACCCACCTTTATGGTAGATAATGTGATAATTGCTTAGTAAATATAAGTGATCACAACAAGAATCACGAGAAAGGAACAACAATCATGAGAAACGTTGTGGGGACGGGGGCTTAAACTCATGCTTGGATGAAAACAATATATACAATAGAACAATATTAAGTTAATGATTAACATGATTGTACAACAGTTATGTAAGGAAGAGTACAAAATGTATCCACTCCGAATCCATGTTGGGATCATGATTTGGGTCTGAACCCCTGACTCCCAGAGAGCGCTCTCAATAAAAGCACCTGCATAATCATCCAGTGATTGTGTGTTTCTGCGCTAACAACCACAGGGAGAAGCCTCACAGATAAAAATGAAATCAATCATTGTCAATCTTAGAGCCTCAACCTCAGTAGGACACCTGTACCTTGGGGTTTCTGTATTGTTATGCACACTCAGACTACCACACACAACCTGACAGTGACTGGGCTGCTGGCTCTGGGACACAGGGATGAGAGACGAACGACTTTAATAGCACTTAGCTGAGTTTGGAGGCCATCCACAGCTGCAGAACTCTGTTCCTCATTTTTACAGATTTCACAGAATTGTAGAATACAATGCAGCAAGCCCCTCATTTTACGTAAAGCTCAGCTCTAGCTTCCTGTCGGGAAAGGAAATGGGAAGTGCCCCAGGAAGCTGCAGCCTTGCAACTGCAGCCCCTCAGCTGTCACAGAATCACAGAATGTTCTGAGTTGTCATGGACCCAGAACGATCATCGAGTCCAACTCAGCCCTGCACAGGACAACCAAGAATCCCACCCTGTGCCTGAGAGCCTTGTTCCAACTCTCCTTGAACTCTGTCAGGCTGTGCTGTGACCACTTTCCTGTGGAGCCTGTTCCTGTGTCCAGCCACCCTCTAGGGGAAGAATCTCTTCCTGATACCTAAAGTGCCCTGACACACCATTATGCTGTTCCCTCGTGTCCTGCCACTGGTCACCAGAGAGGATATCAGTGTCTGTCTCTCCGCAGCCTCCCATGAGAAAGCTGTAGCCAGCTATGAGGTCTCCCTCCAGTCTCCTCTTCTCCAGGCTGAACAGACCAAGTGACCTCAGTCCGTATGGCTTCCCTTCCAGGCCTTTCACCATATTCGTTGCTCTCCTTTGGAAGCTCTCTAATAGCTGTCCTTGCCTTCCCGAGCGGATCCACGGCTTCTTTGGGGAACGCGGCTCCCGCCCATGGGCTCTGGTTGGGAACCCNTCCCGCCCATGGCCTCTGTGTGGCAGCCCCCCGCGCCCCTATGCGGGTGCAGCGGGGCCCTTCCGCGCCGGGGCGGCGCCCCGCGGGCCCCGCACGGGCCCTACCTTTGAGGAGCCGCCGGAAGGTCTCCTTGCCCACGTCCTGCACGCCGCGGGCCATGGCCTCCACCTCGGCCGGGACGCGGGGGCCCAGGAACCCGCGGCCGCCGCCGCCCTCGCCGAGCCCGTGCGCCGCCCCGGCCGCCATGGCCGCCCCGGCCGGAGCCCTC
>VZTJ01003171.1:0-22615 GCA_013397795.1 Orthonyx spaldingii
CCTGCCCATAGCCTTGCTGAGAAATCGTATAGAGCCAAGGCGATGGGACAATATAAGTCTCCATGAAATATTATATGGCATATCAGGTTCCACATATCCCGGGGGAAATCCATATGAAAGGGAAAGCTGATTTGCAGAAATACTTAATGGCTTTGAGTTCCACTTTGCAGAAGCTCCAGAGATACGTCGTGTTATCCAGACCAATAGGATTGGACACACCTGCTCATCCGTTCCAGCCTGGAGACTGGGTCTACATCAAGTGGTGGGATGGTGACCCCTTGCAGGCCAAGTGGAAGGGACCATTCCAAGTTCTGCTGACCACCTTCACTGTGGTCAAGGTTGCTGGCAAGGGACCGTGGATCGACTACTCCAGAGTGAAGAAAGCTTCTGCTCCCGAAACCATCAAGAAAACAGAGACTGATAAAAATCAGAAAGATGGGGTTTGAACTGTTCTTTACATTTCTGTTGTCTGCCCAACTGGTAACCATGATTCAGGGTTTGCCTCATGATCTACATAAGGTTGTAGTCCAAAATGCGTGCAAGGTTCTTAACAAGAACGATTGCTGGATCTGCACCCAGATACCATCTCTAGATGAGAGTGGTCACTGGCCATTAATTAGTATTTTAACAAAAAGGAACCAAAATTGACACCTTAACATTTGACCATGTCTTTGATGCCCTCACTTCATGGTTACCAAACTGGGCCTGGATAAAAGAAACATTTATATTAGCTGTAATTGTAGTTACCATCTGTGTAATAGCCTGTGGGTCGGCCGGTTGTATGAACTGGTACTGCGGGTAATGTAGAGTAGAGTAGAATAGAGACTAGACAAAGTAGAGTCTTGTTAGTGTCTAAAACGGGGGAAATGATGCCTAAAGGATTTTTTGCTATTTCTTTTGTACCTTTTACACAGTTCTGTGTATCCACAAGTATTAGCATGCATACTTGTACTTTGTTAAGTCTGATAATTCAGCATAGTTCCAAGGTTTTGTAGAGTTAGGAGACCAAATATCCTAGTATCTTGAGGAGCCATGGCTCCTGCAGTAGAATTTGTTCTGTAAACTAGAAATTAGATCATCCAAGCCCCTTATTGGGCCACTTTGGTAGATATGCTAATGTATTATGTCTATAAAATGTATACCAATCGACAGTGGGGGTGCATGCATGCATGGTGGGCACCGCAGTGCCTTTCACCTCGGCAAAGTGGTGCACCAGATGGAATTCCTATTAAAATACTGAGGTAATTAACCCCCAACACTTCTACCGTGTCTGATTTTTCATTCCCAAGATCAGAAAAAGCCATCACAAAGAGCATCTTTGGGTCTCAATGCCAAAGCAACCCTTGCTCTTGTGTATTTTACTTTATTCAGCATTAGGCATGGAAAGCCGAAGCAGGTGTTTGTGCATGTTGCAGCCAAAGACAGTGTGAGGAATAGGGGATCCCTGTGAAGTGAGGTAGGATGGTCGCAAGGGGCCATCCTGGAACAAAGGCACTCCGGTTTCCCCAGGGACCTTACCTGCTGCCAGATCCCCTTGCCCTCAGCAGCCCCACTCCTGTGTTTGGAGGCAATCTAGTCCTAAAGTAGAGGCATGAATCCACAAGCAGCTTTCTTGCATAATGAAAGAAGGCTTCTGAAATGCCTGGGTTTTCTTACTGGGATATACCATTATCCTCTTGACTTACAGAATGAATATGCAATTACCCATGGAACTCCTGCTGCCCCTTGTCTACTCTGTCGCAGCCATCCACATGCTGCTTGGGCTCATGCTGTCTGGCATGAGGTTTACACAACAAACCACACCAAAGGCTTGTGCAAAGCTCCCTAATGACCTTTACAGCCTTTTTAGAAGAACAGTACTCCCCTTATTTACTGTGAAATCACGGAACCAATTAGGTAGGAAAGGACCTTTGAGATGATTGAGTCCAACCTCTGACCACCTTGTCAGCCACACCATGGCACTAAAATGTGCCACACCCAGTCTTTTCTTAAACACCTTTAGGGATGATGACTTCACCACTTTTCTGGGCAGCCCATTCCAGTGCCCAATCACTCTTGGAATAGATGGAAAACTTAAGAGAAAGGAAATTAAGGATATTACATACTTCAGAGTAAAGATGGACTAGAAAAGAGTAGAAAATGCAATGTCAACGTCTTACTCAATGCCCCTCCTTCTGCCCCAGCTACCTCCTGTCCTTCCAGTACCAGCCCATGACTCGGTGGTCTCCTGCTGGCAAGGCTTTAGAAAGCAGGAATCTTGTGTTGGGCCAGTGCCTGTGAGTATGGCACATCCACCCAGCACATGGGGAAAGCGAGGTTTGCATGTGGAGTTGTCACGTTTAGCAGCACTTCTGACTGTGGGTACTTTCTGCTCTGCAAGAGGACTGCCCCTTTGGTAACGCTTCTCCTTTGATGTTCACTTGCCTGATCCATTTTTTAAAAGATTTTAGAAGTGCTATTTTTTAAAAAAAAAGACAACCCAGGAGACAGCCCATAAAAACTCGTTAGGTTTTTCTAGGGACATAGGGGAAGAGAGGCAATGCTTTTGCTCTTGTTATCGACAAAAGTCGCTTAAAGCCAATTATGGTGAATAAAAAAAATTTATTAAGCAAGCGATATACAGGCAAACCAGTACTGGGGAGCCGTGGGAATTCTCATCCCTCAAAAGCAGCTCGCCCGCTTCTCTGTCCCCTCGTGTTCTTATCTTCTTTTGGTTTCCGGCTGACGTGCTTTTCCTGGTGTGCTCTGCTTCTGCGCCACGGTGTTGCTAGGGGGGGTCTTTTCTGCCTTCTGGTGGTCTTGGGGATGAAGATAATGACTTTTCCTCAGTGACCTTCCAATGCCGTCTTGCTGTAAGCATGCACACTGCTCCTTAGGTTACACAATTGTCAGTACAATATACATTGTTTATTCTAGCGGATGTCTGTAGTTAAATGCCCTGGTGGGGGTTGCTGGAAAACTCACACTGATTATTTAAGATTTGATTGACAAACACTGCTGATGTGTATCACACTCTTATTCCTTCGCTGTGCTTTTTGTCACCCTGGCAGCCGCAAAAGGGGCTGGTTACAGCCTGTCCAGCCATGTCCATGCACATATGACTAGTTGGCGCGGAGGGCCCGGGGGAGGTGTCCTTTTTCTTTCGTTAAGGACAGACGCAAGCGAAAAGCAGCATTCGCCTCCTGGATCGCTTTCGGTTTCCATTCTCGAGCTGGACTGAAGTTTCTTTTTCCCGTCACTCCCCGCTTGGGGACGGCTCCCACTCCCTCCCTACCAGCTCTCTCCGTGCGAGGGCTGGGACCAGGAGCAGGACCGGGAGCGGCAGCGGCGGTGTGCAGCTCGGCTCGCCATGACGGCGGAGGAGAAGAGGAACCTGCGGTGCTACCGGCGGTACATCGAGAGGAGCCTGAACCCCGTGTACATCCTCAGCAACATGACGGACTGGCTGTCCGACGGTGAGAGCCGGCAGCGGCGCTGCCCCCTGCCCCTCGCCCCTGCCCCTTCGCGGTCCCCTAACTGCCTGTGCTGCCTTCTCGCAGAGGTGAAGGAGAGAGTCCGAAGGGAGGAGGAGAAGGGGGTGACGGCGGCCGCCGCGCTGTTCCTGGATGCCGTGCTGCTGCTGGAGGCGGAAGGCTGGCTGCGGGGCTTCCTGGATGCCCTGGTTGCAGCAGGTGGGTCCCGCTCCCGGGCGGGGTTTTGTCGCAGCTCCCGGTGCTGGCACAGCCGCCGCCGCCCCCGCCCACGTTCGGGACGGGCAGGGTCGCTCTGTCCGCCCTGGGCTTCAGCTGCCGGGTCCTGTCACACCAGGGGCGATGCGGTGGGAAAAGGCAAGCGGACAGAGTCTGGAAATAAGCCTGTTGGAAGGTGAAGCAACTGGAGCAGTTCTAAGTATGGAGAAAGCCTCATTGGCAGGAGACTGGTCTGTCTCAGAGCCTTTAGAGAGGAAACAAAACAGCCATTGTTCTCACCAAATACAATGAAAGGAGGCTAAATCCTCTGGAAGAGCCTAATGGGTTTCAGGATGTGCGTGGGGATTAATTAGTAGTATGGGATAACTTCACACAACGATGGAGTCTTAAATTACCTCTTAAAATTTTTAAAAAGTTACTCAGTGGCATTGAAAGTCTTGTTTCAAGAAGTAAGTAACCATTACTAGTTTATGAAGGTGATTGTTCCACAGCAGCTGTAACTACGTGCTGTTTATGTTCCTAATCCAATTTCCTATACGAAATGGAACAGAAGAGACTGTGAAGGTATAAAATCAGCAGCATCTGCCAGCTTTCCTCTATACATGTATATTGTATTACAGATTCTTGTTGGTGATTTATTAGATATCTTGAACCCCACAATCTTATGCCGTAAGCAACTTTTGTTTTCATTTCCTCACCATTAATTGTGAATAATTATCTCAGTGAGCAAATGTTGCAAAATTTCATACCACTTGGATGTAGCCCATTCATGCCTTAAAGCAAATACTAGATAACGAACAACTTTTTTACCAGCCTGTGATAATCCTGATTTCTGAATTGCAGAACCATCTACTTTGTTAGTGTTCAGTCTGGTGTATCTTCACCAAAAATCTGAAGCAGTTAACCTGCTGATTCAAAGTGCTATCCCAAGTACTTGTTACTTGGACTGGAGACTACAATTTAGGATTACTCTTCTTTTTGGCAGATGCAGGGATAAGTAATAATTAGACTAAAGACATTATGGTGGTAAGTAACCACACCACTCTCCTGCTCTTCTAAAAGGAAATGAGAAGTTAGGCAAATTCTTTCTGTTTTCCCACAAGTTCCTCTGGGACCCTGATCTGCTTTTTTCCATTTCAGAAGCCTATGCAACAAATCACAAAAGTCCTTAAAATATGCTTCCCTGCCACTGTTGTTTCAGGACAAGATTTTCAGCATTTGATGACTGTCTAGGTTGCAGGTGTCTGTACTGCTTTCAGTCGGGGACTGGTTTGAATGCAGTACAGTAGGGATTTTTGAAGGAGGGTGGAGCCAAGGACAAGAGTAAAAGATAAACTGCTGGTAAATAAAAGAAAAGGCCACCAAAAGCATCTTGTGATTCTGAGTAGTGTCCTTTGCTCTGGGAATCCTGTGGAAGAGCATCATGGACTGCAAGAATTCCAAGGATTATATGATTGAAAGACAGGAGTGGATATAGTTGCTTAGCTGATGTGACCTGTGACATTGTGTAGCCCTTTTTTATTTTTGCAGGTGCTATTGCTCTTTTTAGCATAGAGTTTTTCGTATTAGACATACAAGTGCTATAAAGGAAAATAGTCAGTTAATAGATAAAAGTTGTATATGGTTCACCTACATTTTAATCATTTACAGGACAAAATAATTTTAAGTTTTCCAGTGTGGCTGAGAAAATGGGTTTTTTTCAGCTTGTTCCTACCTCTTTTCGCTAGAGATTGAATTCATGGTAACAATTTGTCTCTTTTTCTGAAAGGTTACACTGGACTGGCAGAAGCAATCGAAAACTGGGACTTCAGCAAACTGGAAAAACTGGAGCTGCACAGGCAGCTGTTGAAGCGCATAGAAGCAACAATGCTAGAAATTGATCCAGTAGCACTCATGCCGTACATAAACACATGCCTGATAGAGAGGGAGTGTGATGAGATCCTGCAGGTATGGTAAAATCCTGGTGTTTGCCTAGTTTTGCTTCAGAGAAGTGCTGGCTGCCTCACTTGGGGGATGAATCTGTGTGTGTGTGACAGGTAGCTGGGTGAGGAGGAGGGCTGGCCACAGTCCTCTGGGAAAGGACTTTGCTTTCTTTTCCTTAGAAGAGGCTTTGCTGTGTGGCTGCAGCATCCCATGGCAATGGCTGTCCGTAACACCTGCACTTCTCGTTCTCACTCTGGCCCAGTGGATAAGGGGACATGTAAAAGGGTTGCAGGTAGGGAGGCAGGATGGCTGGCTTTGGTGTTGACAGTGCTCAGCTGTGTGTCTTTGTGAGTCCCAACTCACCTGAGGAAGCCTCAGGGGCTCTGGAAGGTGCTACATCACAGTGAAAGGGTGCCTTGCTATGCCTTTGAAATAGACCCCTTTCTGGAGCATTCATGTTGTATTAATGCTGAAAAAGATAGAGATGGAAATAGGGAAATTGGTGTTTAGATGTTGCCTAAATTGATTGTTGCTTGTCATGGGATTTGACCTGTTCTGTTGCCTTAACTGTAGAAACGCTCTGTAGCGCTTTTAGTTTGGTCAGCACCCCAAGGCAGGGGTTCACCATAGTGTGAAATAGAACTTGAGGTCTGAAGTCACCAGCTAAATGCTGTGCCACAGAAGTCAACAGCATTATCACTGCCTTTGGATGTGAAGCTGCTGTTCTGCTCCTCGGTTCTGACTTGGTGCTCTTATTGATGACTGATAATGAGTGATGTTACCAAGCACTCATCAGTCATGACTGGTTAATAATAAGTATTGATGCTCTGTGAAGGAATCTGATAGGTGGTCTTGCTCCATGCGACTCCCGAGAAGGATTGTTGGTGACTATTTTGTTTTTAAAGTGATGTTTCTTTATGGAGTTATGTAACATTTGGAAAGCTATTGCATCTGACCAAACATCAGGTCTGCCAAAATGTTTATACTTTTCTCTTTTCCTATTCTGAAATGGAAAGCCTCAGAGGTTTATAGCAGATACAGTTTATTACAAGGACTTTGCCAGACAGAAATTCACAGAATAGCTCTGTGATGATTCAGACCATATTCAAATATTCAAACAAATAGCCTACCTATTGTTGTAGTCCAGGTAAGTTCAGTGTATGACTACGCTGGCAGAATTGAAGCTGTAGTGGGTAAATGGCTGAATCTTACTGTAAAGCTTTTATTCATTGAGAAGGAAATGCAGTTTTCAACTGAGCATCAAACATAACAAATTCACCTACTAAGCAAAGAGCAGTGGGTTTGATCACTCAGAACCTACAGCAGTTTCTGTTTGTGGTGTGTGCAGATCAGTGAATACCGAAGCAAAGCGGCCGGAATAACTAAACTCATTGAATGCCTCTGTCGCTCGGATAAGGAAAACTGGCCCAAAAGTCTTCAGCTGGCATTGGATAATGCAGGATATTACAATGCAAGTGAACTGTGGAATATAAGAGAAGGTAAACTGTGAATTGTTTTATGATGCTCTTTGCCCATTCTTGTACCAGACAGTAATTTTTTTTCAGGAGAATGAGACTAGTTTAGAAAGATACCATCAGACTATTTTGTTGTTTAAAAATAAAAAATTTTCAAAATTTATTTTAAATGTCTTTTATATAAAATTAAATACAAGTACTATTCTACAAACAGGCAGAAATTAGTTTTTGCATAGTTTTCCTTCAAAATGGTTAGGAATTATACCTTTTTTTTGGTAAAGAGAATCAGGCAGCACACTAGCCAAATAGTTATCTTCTCCCTTCCCTTCTGTAATTCAACTTTTGCCATCTTTTTGTTTGTGATAGATGCAATATTTCCTGATAAAATATGATTAGTAATGTGGTAGTCTAGAGAGTGATACACTTTTATGATCCACAGAGCAAATCATATACTTTTTTCTTTGAGAAATCAATAAGCAGCCCTTACCAAGTGATTATGTTAATATTTTGTGAAAGTGCAGAATTGTCTCTCATAAGATTTTGCTTTTGTCATTGAATTTACCATTCTCCCCTTGAAAAATACCTATATAAGTAAGCTGCAGCATAGGAGAATTTAGATCAGAATACATTATTTTGCTACTAAAAATGTGATTTTAGATAAACTGGACTGTATATCTTCATATCTACATTTGCTGTTTCTCTAGGTGCTTCTTTGAATTGTTTTTTTAGTTAGCAATAGGGCTAAGCTATATTTAAGTGGCTTCTTATACTATCTTTCTTATTTTGAAATGTTTGTATTACTGCAGTCAAAGGGTATATTTTCTTGTCTGGAGAACTAATTATTACATATGCGTAAAGTTTTATACATAATTAGTACATTTATTAAAATATAGGTAAAATAATACATAAGAATAATGCCTACATGCATATAGATACTATTTTATGTAGCGGGTGGCTATACATATTATTTGGTTGACAGTTACATTTTTTAAGTCAAAGGTATCACTGTCTTTTGGGGCAGCTGCCTCTAACATCCAACTCAGCAAAGCCAAAGTCAGCTATTGAAGAAATATTGTCCATATTGGAAGCATTTTACTGCTAGCAGTTAAGAGTTGCTAGTAGAAATTAATTGCAGATATTGCATGCTTTCTGGAGCTGGATTGGGGTGCAAATGTGTTCTTTCTCCCACTCCAAAGGCAGAGCTTTGTGATCACATGTTCTGTTTGCAAAGAGACTCTTCATGCAAGGCCCAGGGATGGTTCTTTGAGAAAGTACTAATTCTAAGTCCAAAGAAAATTTCTCTTTTGATCATTGTGTAAGATAAAGGATAGTCTTACATTTTCTAGGTCCTTTCAGATGGTGGGGAGAAAGGGAGATCCGAGTCTTAAATTTACAAAGATTCTTTGAATTCCTAAGTATTTTTCATGTTTGTGGTTAATTCTTGTTACACAGTGACTTCTTGTCCCTAAACACAGAGGATAAACTTTCCTCCCAATCTATTGTCTCCTTTGATTTTTAAGGGATAGGTACACGTGCATTGAGCACGTGGTTCTTGTAAACCCAGGATTCTCAGTGCTATCCCTCTTCCTTGAAAAGGAGCCTGAGTGCAGCACCATTTTATGTAATCTTTTTCTTCCAGCAAGCAACTCCTTCACCTTGTCGTCACAGCAAATATGTTTTAAAGTCATAGGGATCAGTAACATACCTTTTTTTCCAATTATACAGATAATGGCAAAGATGTTGATGGTGAAATGACAGATGGCTCTGGTTACTTTGAAACCATGATGACATTTTCTGAAGAAGCAGAATGTGATAATCTCAGTGAAAATCTCTCTTCAGTTTCAGGTCAGGCTTAAGAACTTAAAACAGTTTGTGGTTGGTATTTTCCATTTCCTTAGATTCCAAAAGGACACAGATATAATGTGCCACAAAGGAAGGTTGTGAGGAATTAGTACAAATCTCTGACTTGATTTAGCTGTCTTCTGTTTTCATGTTTAAAGGATCTCATGTTGGGCATTGCAAATGTTAGAGGTTGCCCTTCATTTATCACATTTCTAGTAAAAAGTTGTTCTGTCAGCACATTATCAAAAAAGGTCCCCAAACACCAGCCTGTTGTTGATGCACCTCTTTTCTATGTAATTAATTCACACATGACCTGATATTAACCAATTTAGAGAGCTTATTGTGACTGCAAAGAATCTGTGCAGTGACTGTCATGGCAAATTTTGCTCTACCAGTAGTTTCTAGTTCCTGTTCCATAAGTTCAAACACTCTGACATGACCACAGTTTAAGAGAGTAATAACTTCAAAAGTCTGTAGATCAGAAGGCAAAAATAAATACTGTGTATATATTGGGGGAAAAATAATGCCTTGTGTTTTCCTTCTGAGTTGAAAAAAGACCAGTTGAAGTAAGAGTTGTCAGCCAAGACCATGAAATGAGTTCATTTTATGAATTGCAGTTGAGGGGTAACAAACGTATGCCATCAGACCTACATAAAATTCTTGTTTGGTGCATCTGTCTTGTTAAAAGGCTTGTCTGTCAGAGAATGTTCTGTGCAGACTCCAGTGACTCTTCTACCTTTATCATTTTAGATAGCAACTATATGGGCGCAACACATTTTATGCATTTGTATTGCAACACTCTTCACAAAAATATTGTTCTATCCTAGAAAGGGTCTATGAGTCTTCATCTGTTTATGAACCAAAGAAGGCTCGAAGCTACCAGATTGAGCTTGCACAGCCTGCTATTGATGGGAAAAACACATTGATTTGTGCCCCCACAGGTAAGAAAACAGACATTTCTTAGAAAAATTCTCTTGGTACAGATGGCTATGAAGGATAGGGAACACTAACAGTTGCATCAGACTTCTTCAGCAGTTTATTTAAAAACTGTCTTCCTTGCAGTAGATCCAGATCTACCCTGCAGTTAATGACCATGGGCAGCACAGAGACTGGCAAGACAGATGTGTCTCTTGACACTTCAGTGCTTGTATTCAGCACATTCAGCATTCATTTCCATGTTCTGACTTCCACTTCCTCACTCCTCAGGGTGGATTTTTCAGTTAAAGTTAGTCACTGATCTTTGCAGACATTGAAGAAATTTGTCTTGCAAGTTGAAGGAAAAATAGGATGAGTTAGCCTGAGGCTCCCCTCTCTTCTCTTCTGCAATGCCTATAACACCAAGACAGCCTAATTTTCCCCTGAGCCCTGGATATCCCACCCTGGATGGCAGGTGGGATAACAGAGGCAGGGACAGAGAAGAGCTCTGGGGAGCCTGCACAGTGAGCCTGAGGGCCAAAGGAAAACAAGTGTGAGTGGAGCAAGGCTGTATGGGGAAGGATGGAAGCTGAAAGGGCCTGGTGTCTATATATAGTTCAATTTGATGTGAGAGCACATGCTAAGAGCAAAAAACGGACTCAGTGATTTCAAAGAATTCAAATACAACTGCAAATGGATTTTAATTCCCAGTGACTGCTTAACGACCTTTACAGACTGAGACAGTGAAAGAGAAAGAGATGAATCCCCACCTGAATAAGCAACAAGCTTGTGTTCAAAAAAATCTGTTCCAAATGTGTTCAAGTCTGGAGGTGTAATGGCCCCATTGTCAACTCCCCTTTGTTACAAGGCATGCAGATGAGACAAGGTACTGCTTACAAATGCACCCTTTCATAGCAGTGCTTTAGCTTTCGTGTTTTTTTGTTTGAAGGATGTGGAAAAACTTTTGTGGCACTTCTGATTTGTGAACATCATTTGCAAAACATTTTCTCAGGACGAAAAGCAAAAGTTGTGTTCCTTGCAACCAAACTGCCAGTGTATGAGCAACAGAAAAATGTATTCAGGCAGCATTTTGAAAGAAGTGGGTAAGTGTAATTCTACCTGGTGGCTTCATCCACAGAAAATAAACTTCCCTATAGGTCAGCTGTGGCTAGAGCAAGATGTAATGGGTTTACTGGTGAACAGGAGTGTTTGACAGTAACATCAGGATGATGCATAGCTGCAAGAATGAAATTGCCATGGCAGACTTCATTTGGAGGATCTGAAGTCTGGTTTTGGAGAGTTTAAGCACTGGAGGTTGTTGCACATCTATGGAAATGGTGAAATTATTTCTGTACTTGTCTATGGAAAAGGATGAGGTGTGTTCTCTCTTGAGACTCCTTTCACCCCTGTTTACAAAAATGAGGCCATTCCAGGCACTAGCAGTGGGATTCCTATTGCCATTCTCAGAGTTTTGGTCCAAAGAAGGACCCAAACTTCTTTGTTTTTTCAACCTCTAGTCAGAAAATTATATTCCACCTCTCAGATGGGACTGCAAATTGCTTAGAGGGGCATTAACAACCTATATCTTCTGATTTTGAAGGAGCTGATTACTGGACATCCACATATGTATTATTATAACTGTGGGAAAAGGAGGCTGCTGAACAGAAACAGTCCCATTATGCCAGACACATACACAAAAGGGATGTTACATGTGAACTGACAAATGCAGCTTAAATGTACAAGTTAATCACTCCTCAAATATGGTACATTTTTGTTAATGGTAGTTGAAATCCAGTTATTTACCCTCAGCTTTTTCTTTTCTCAGCTTCTGTGCTCAAACTGCTAGCTCCAACTATTTGACATTTGAAACTTAGTAACTGCCTGTCAAGCTTGCTGAAAAGCCCAGTTTTCTAGCATTCTTTGCCCTGCAAGATATCCTTTTTAATACCCTGGTCTTTTTCATCTTCTTTCCAGATACTCTGTTCAAGGAATTTGTGGTGAAACAGTTGCAAATATCTCTGTAGAAAATGTTATACAGGACAGTGACATCATTGTGCTAACGCCCCAGATTCTTGTGAATAGCATGGAAAAAGGGATCCTTAGCTCCCTCTCCATCTTCACTCTGATGATATTTGATGAGTGCCACAACACTACAGGCAACCACCCTTACAATGTGTTGATGACCAGGTACCTGGATGAAAAATTTGACTCCTCTGCAAACCAACTGCCACAGGTAAGGCCCAGCCTGTCAGGGATGGAAACATTAGAGGAAAGTGTTTTACAATGCAGTCAGCAAAGGCTAAAATCTTGTCTTTTGTGCTGATACAGTTCAAATTCCCATTTAACAAGGCCTGCAAATGGAAACAGTACCATCTGCAACACTTTTTCATTCTTGGACATCTCCAGGCTTTTTTCCCATGTTACATCTTCCCTGCAGCTGCCAAGAAAGACTGATCAAACATAACAAAGGCTGAGTACTTGAGAGCAAATGGAAGAGCTGAACTGGGAAGAAAGCGTATAATTTAGCAATCTCCTTGTTACTTTTCTATTGCTGTTTTCGCTGACAATAAAATGGGGGCACTGCCTCTGCTGGCATGAGGTTTTCATTCAGCTGAGAAGACATCTCTGAATGAACACAAAGGATGAGTCTGAGTGTGGGTTTGCTCTTCCTCTGTATGATAAGCACTGGCAAGTACATCTTATTGTGGATTTAAGTGGCTGGATAATTTAAGTTTAAATACTCTGAGTGCCTTGGAGAGGGCATACAGGTTTTAGTTTTTAAGATTTTGTGCTTGCACCTTGTTTAGTTCTGCTGCCTGTTTTGTTTCCTTGTTTTTGAAGATGATGGCAATTTGGTGACTGGTAATGATGTCTCCTGGTTTTATTCCATTTGTGACAAAGGAGCAACCACTGCTATTCATGTGTGTGCTTAGATTGTAGGTTTAACTGCGTCAGTTGGAATTGGTAATGCCAAGAACATGGCTGAAACTGTAGAGCACATCTGTACCCTCTGCTCCTACCTTGACATACAGGCCATATCCACTGTCAGAGAGAACAAACAAGATCTGCAGAGATTCAGAAACAAGCCAGAAACACGTAAGCACACTTCCTTTTTATTTTCCTGTGAGTTGCAAAGCACCATGATTATGGCAGCTATCCAATTCCCCTTTTAAAAGACCAAGATAAAAGTTTAAAACTAAGATGGAGCTTTGCTTCCTGCTAGCTTGAAATAAGTTCAGGCCTGGAATCTCTGATTGTCCTGCAGTAAGGCAGTGCCCATTTGGGCATATTTTGTCTTTGTTGTTGATGCACCATCTCTGGTTTATATTCAGTTCTGCCAGTGAAGATTGGGGGCTGCTTTTTCTGTGCATCTGCAATGCTCATTAACAATAAACTTGATTGTGATTGCATAAAGCACCATGTGTAGCATTCTTCTAGACAAGAAGTTTTTCTGTGCTTCCCAAGGAAATGTTTTACTTACTCAGGCCACTAACTTACATTTCTCTTCCCTAGATATCAGATGGGTTAAAATGCGAGCTGAGAATCACTTTGCAGACATTATCTCAGGTCTGATGTCTGAGACAGAGGAGTTAATGAGGAAGATTTACTCAGTGGGTAAGATGCTGTAATATGCCTGTATTGCAATTCAGTATTTGATTAAATCAGTGTGAATCCTTATAGCTGCTAGAACAGACACTCTTTTTTTCACTTCCTTTCTCCTTCATTTTTACTTGCCTTTAACCAGTATTTCCTAAATAAGAGATTACAGATAAGAGATTCAACTATTTTCCTTTTGCACCTGATTAGTTTGACAATCAGAAATACTTTTGCTTGAATTTCAGTGTGTTTCATGCAACTAAAATGGTGTGCTTTTGACATTGTCAAATCCATGTGAGTTAAAAGAATCTGAAACAAAAGGGCTTGCATTCAAAATGCAGTGTGCTGGTTTTCATTGATGAGAGATACCTGTAGGTTCTTGTTTAAACATTTCTCCAAGTGCTTCACACTTAAGTCTGTCTCTGTTAGGAAAATAAGACATGTCACAGTTATGGTATTACTCTGAATGTTGTGATTTTTTTCCTTACAGCAAAAGGTAATTTTCACACTTGCTGCTGTGACACTTGTGTTTTTTCTGGCCTCTGAGTTGCACCAGAGTTATTTCTAGGGCTGCCCTGGCCACCTTTACTGGTCAGCATTCCATCCACTTTATGCTTCTGGGTACTTCTATTTCCACTTTTTCCCAGGTCTCCATTATTTTCCTTTGAAAAGCCTTTGGGGTAATGTTTTAGAGTAGGATCTGTGGAATACAAACACCACTGGAGAGAGGATATGGCTGCCCAAGAAAGGAAACAATTGTCTGTAGGGTTGCAGCTTCAGAAACTACAGGGCTGGAAAGGTTTGCAGAGAGGAGATGCATGACTGTGAAAAGAAAATGGGTCTCATGATCATGAGATTAATTCTAGAGACCCTCAGAAATAAATTGATCTTTTCTGCTTTTGCAGCATTCCTAAGTGGTGTCCAGTGGCTTTTATAAAAGTGGCTTTTATAAAAAATTGAAGAGCAGAGGGGGTACAAAGCAGAGACCCATGAATGGATATGCTCAAGAACAGCCTTGGTTTTTCCAGGTTTGGATTAAAGGATGTTGTCTCTGTTTAGGCTGGTTTTCACACACTGACTGCAGTGCCTTAAACGTGTTTACCTCAGTTCTATATTTCTCCCCTGCCCTTCATTTCCCAGATATTTGAGAGTGAACTATATTCTGGGGCAGGAAGTGAGAATTAAAACCCCCAGGCAACCAAAGAAATCCCAAAAAACAACCCAAAACCCAAGAAGCTCAATCAAAGAACAAACACAGAGAGATTTTCAAAATGCACATTACGTTAAGCAAACACTTCTGAAGCTTATTTTTGCATCACATATCCTCTTGCATGAATGACATTGGCTCCCCTTTTGTGGACCCTCTGATTACTGAAGCCTGTGAAGCACTCAGGCAGAGCATGTATGCAGCAAAGAGGTGCTGCCTAGTTCTGCCTCAAGGACAGGGCCTTGGACAATATGCTTCTGGACTATTTCATGAATGAATATAAACTATTGAGTAGCTGGTAATTCAAGGAGCAATGCACATGTAGGCTTCTTATAGGATAAGTGAGCTGTAATTTTATTACTACGGTCCCTGCAGATGTGTGGATGTACACAGATCCTCAGTTGAATTGTACTCAGTTAATTTAAGGCTAACATCTGGGTACGCATTGAAACACCGGGAGTGAAAACGACAGAGCCAGACTCTTCACAGGTAGTTGCCAGAGGCTGGACAAGAGGCAGTGGGCACAAACAGAAATACTTCAACAATAGGAAGAACTTCTTTGCTGTAAATTCTGGGACAGATTGCCCAAAGAAGTTGTATCTGTCTTTGGAAGTACTCAAAGTCCATATGAACTGAGCGACCAGCTCTAGGTGATCTGCTTTGAGCAGAGGGTTGAACTAAAGACCTCCACAGGTGCCTTCCAGCCCCAGTGGTTCTGTGATTGTATCATAAAACTGTTTTTTAACATAGGTTTTTTAGAGCCAGTATTAGTGGGAAATATGTTATCCTCTAGCTAATGGTTTTTATCTGTTATTCAAGATGGACAAATGTTTTTTTCCTCCGTATTTACTAGATACCATCTCCCAAATCAACAAGAGTTACTTTGGAACACAGAGGTATGAACACTGGATAGTTTTCACTCAGAAGAAATGCAGACTGTTGCAACTGGAAGATAAGGAGAAGGAGAGCAACCTTTGTAGAGACCTTTTCATTTGTACTGAACACTTGCGGGTAAGTGTGTATCCTCTTTCCTTCCATACAGAGGTGGATTCATTCTGTTCCTTCTGATACAGGTATGTTCACCTAGAAGCAGATTTTGAACCTAATGGTTCTGTTTAGAATTGTAGAATATGCAGAGTTGGAAGGGACCTCCAAGGATCATTGGGTCCAACTCCTGTCCCTGCACAGGACATCCCCACCATGAGCCCAAGAGCATTGTCCTAGCACTTCTGAAGCTCTGTCAGGTTGGTGCTATGTCCACTTCCTTGGGGAATCTGTTCCAGTGCCCAACCACCCTCTGGATGAAAAACATTTCCCTGATATCCAACCTAAACCTTCCCTGACTCAGCTTCAGGCTGTTTCCATGAGTCCCATCACTGATCACGACAGTGAAGAGATCTGTACTTTACTCTCCACTAAGGGAGGATGTTGAAGACTGCAACAAATTGACACAGGCTAAAGCATGAGGTGTGTAAAAGTTGTGTCTACTCACTAGGGACAGTGCAGAGGAGACTTTGTAATACTTGTGTTGTCATGGAAATGGAAGAACACCTTGAGTTTGTAACACTTAATCTAGCTAAATAAAATTTGTGTTCATCCCAACCCATGGAAAACGAGGCCTAAATGCGTATGTCTCTTTCTGAGCAGAAATTCAACGACGCTCTCATTATCAGTGAAGATGCCCGCATCGAAGATGCTGTAGCCTACCTAAATGATTTTTTCACAAATGTAAAAAATGGACCATATACAGAGTTAGAGAAGAAACTGACGGACAAATTTCAAGGTATTTCCCACAGTACCTGTGACAGTTGCAGGGGAGAAGAGAGCTTATGGTAGAATGGTCCAGGTGTTTTCTTCAGAGTAAGTGCAGTTGTTTTTCCAGAAACTGCACTTTTCAGAAGATATCATGTCTGTATGGGTGCAAGTGTAGTGTTAGGGCAGGTGGGGGGGACTTACTTTCTGCGACTGTAAGCTTTCAGTGCAGAAGCTGAGAACATAGTAGTAATTGTAGCTAAATGCTGTAGTAAGTTCTTACATACCTGGCTTGGTGATAAGGCAACAGTGTCCTTATGGCTGTACCCCACAAGCAGGGGATGGTCTACAATCACGAATGCTGGTATCATTAGGCAAGCCAACATACACTGCTCAGTGCACTGCTTGGCCTCCTGGCCAGTGCTCCCAGATGAATCCCAGTCTTCTGGGGAGAAGCAGGTGGCCCTTGTACCCTTTTGATTGAAAGTTAGAGGTTGCACTGTTCTTTGACTTCAGATTTAGTTAGCAGTGGGCTGTATTCGAGCCTATGGTCTGGTGTGTTGCAGTGTTGACTGCAATTCTAAATCACTGGGCTGTGTCCCTTTGAGTGTCAGTTGTTTACTAGGAAGAAATAGCAGCACAAGAACTGAGTTTGTTTTGTTGCTGTCATTTGATGCACAGTATATCACAGAAGTTCTCATGTCAGTGTGCTACAAAATGTGAGATATTCATAATTTTGTTTTTTCTGGGGATTTTATTGCATTTAACCAACAGATTTGTCTTCTTGCGTCTGGAAGAATGGAATAGAAAACAAATAAAGAAGCTAGAGAGAATGTGTGTGGTGTTTGAAAGCAGGTGTGGGAATTCTGCTTTCTGCATTAAAAAAGGTTTTTCAAGAAACCTCCTTTTCTTCTTTCAGAGAAAGAACCAGAGCTGACTGCCCTTTCAAAAGATGAGTCCAATGAGAATCCAAAGCTGGAGGAGCTTGCTTGCATCCTGGACGAAGCATACCGCTATAACCCACAGACTCGCACTATTCTCTTTGCCAAGACAAGAGCCCTAGTAGCTGTAAGACATTTGTTTTTAAAGCTCCTAAAATGGGAAGTGGTAAAATAAAATGCCTCATCTATTACCCTTCCCATTTTGATCTGAAATAGAAAAATATGTATGTATTTGATCTTTATAATTTGTTTTACTATGTCTACCTAAGCCCTGAAGCTCTGAGGCAGGATGAGTGGGGTTTTTCTTCTTTTTCTGAAAACTACAGTACGGCTATGGTGTCCTTCATGACTTCTAACTACATGTCATAGTTGATCATTAAGCCATCAGATTTTTACTTTAGGCCTAAAGTCAGTTTTAACAAGATGTGTTTTAAGGGTTTTGGCTTTAAGGTAGCCGTGTTATAAATCAGCAGCTCTATTCCATTACTGACTGCACATCAGGAGGTATTTATACATTTCTCAGAGGATTCCTATAGACCTGAAGGAGGTCTGTGCCCTAGCACCTGGTTTTGATCAAGGAAAAACTTTGTGCAGCAGATGTTCTCTGGACTCTTCCCATCACTGGTCTGTTTCATACTTGCTTACAATCAAGGATCTAGGCTGGATGATGCTTTTTTTTCCTGGCAGTACCTTGCTCCCAGAAAAGGTTCATGCTTGAAGTAAATGTGCTGCTAAATCATTAGCATGAGTAGCTTAAAACATTTACACAAGATACCAGCTGACTCTGGCTACTGTAAACAGATTTATCAGCTGAATGACCCAGCCCCCCTTTTTATCCTTTTCATCCAGACATGCTGGATGAATTGCAAACCAGAAAAATTAAAAGCAGGCTAAAGTCCAAACTAACAACACCAAGCATCTGCTGGCAGCTTTCCATTCTAGATTTAAAAGCCTACAGTAGCTTGGTCGAATTTTGTTCTTCTGTAAGACCAGTTTGAAGGTGCTACTGTCACTGTGTAGTGAAAGTTCAGTCTGTAAATAGCAACTACTTTCCTTTGATCCTAGAGGTGTAGTATTCAGTGACCTGCTAGTTTATAAGAGAAAAATGCAAACTTTTTAGCAGTGAATGGCTGCTTGCTCTCTAAGCAGCCTTTAAGTTGCAGGAGTAGGAAAAGTGGAAATCAGTCTGGCATGGTTTAATCTGGCATCATGATATGATGCTTTCTCACCTATTAAACAATATTTCCTCTTGACACACAAGTTACACCTTGTTTTCTGCTTTTGGGTCTTCTTTTGGAAGTATTAATTTACTAGGCAAGCATAGGAAAGGTTTACCTGTCTCAAAAAAGCATTTCATCTGCACAGGGAATCTAACTTCCTGATTTGCTCTCCAGGCTTTGAAGAAGTGGATAGAAGCAAACCCTCTGCTTAGCCACATAAAGGCAGATGTGTTGATGGGTAAGGGAAGAAAAGATCATAAAACAGGTATGCAGATTTGCACTGAGATAATAATGTATGCTACACCTGTGGTGGCTATGCTGCTAAAACTGTTCTGCTTTTCCTATGTTCACCTTCTGTGCCCTTAAACAGAGGGAGGTCATGCAAGTGCACTTGCATTTTTCCATATCTGGAAGACCTCAAATGGATCCTAAGGAGATGCTTGCCTTTTCTGTCCAGAACCTTTGGTTAAAGCAGCAGGAACACTGTCAGCGACACTTTCCTGCAGAATTCTTTTCTAGTTCAAAAGCAGTTTAGAAACTTCACTGTCATGGCTTGTGATTAATTCTCATATTGTCCCTGTTCCTTTTATAGTTCACTCTCCTCTTTTGTGTTTGATGGCACAAAGACAGTTTAAGATAGAATTGAAGCTACAGCTGAAATGAATTACCTATGGCTTAAGTTAAGAGTTAGCTTGGGTTTTAACTAACTAAGCTGCATGGGTGTCTCAAATAAAGATCATCTGGGTGTTGTGTCTAAAATGGTGTTTCTCAGGTTGATAATTCCTCTGACACGTCAACAGGAATCCCTGGTCAGTAGGTATAATATACACCCATCTGCATATCAGACTTAAACTAGTTTTCCAGATCAAAAGGATGTACTAATTTCTAATTACTTAAGTAAAAGCAAATGCAGGTATCTTGCTCAAGGAACTCTTCAGTGTTTTTTTTCCTGACACAGTTTCTTGGTACTGTAGGTATGACCCTGCCAATGCAGAAGGGTGTACTGGATGCATTCAGAAATGACAAAGATATCAGATTGCTAATTGCTACATCTGTTGCTGATGAAGGCATTGATATTACTGAGTGCAACTTTGTGGTGCTCTATGAATACTTCGGTAATGTCACCAAAATGATCCAAGTCAGAGGTATGAAATTTCAGAGCTATTACTTCAAAAACCTGTTTTGGCCTAGAAATGGACATGAAATGCTATTAAATGGCACATTGAAAATACTGTAGTAATATGTGCATGCCTTGCCGTTGTTCCTCTGCCTCAAAGTCAAATGAATGATGGGACATGATAAATTTGTTCACAGAGCCGAGTCCTTGATGTTGTCTGACTGTTCTTTTGCCAGGAAAATTAGCCATGCTGCATGAGGTTATTGAACTGTTGAAGACTAATACTTCAAGTAGACAATTATACATATAAGCAAAACTATGGCTAGAAGAACTGTTGTCAGAAATATTACAAATAAGTCTGTGACAATTTACAAAGCACTGCTGCAATGGAATTTCTTGTATTGCCTTGGCTTCTGAAGGCCTTCCCCTGCCCAGTGGTTTATTACCAACCCAACTACTCCCAGGTACAGGAGTCCTTCGCATGTGCAGATCTCTAATATTTAAGACCAAAAAAAAGACAGTCTGTTTCTGTCTTTTTGGCTTGTCCAAAGAAGTCTGTCAAGACTTTGGCCTTAAATTTGGTGATTTTCAGTACGGCCAGTAGAGGGGAATGAAGAGCCACATTAAATACTGATTTCTGCTTCACATTCCTAAATGGTATAAGACTGCCTACTCTTTTGAAGGTGCATCTGCAATGTTTTATCCTGTTTCCCAAGAAGTTAACATCATAATTTAATGGGAAGTGGTTTCCATTGTATTTACACTGTACTCTACTTTCAAGGTTTGTGTCTTGTGACTTTCTTATCTGTGTCTTGTAATGAAATAATTGGCCCAGAATTGACTTTTATGGATGAAAGAATAGTGTTTATTATTAAAAAGCCATGAAAGGTGCAAAGAAAATAGGCTATGTCAGCCTTAAACCCATACAATCATTATTTTTGTGGAGTAGGAGCTCAAAAGAAAATGTGAACACTTTTTATTACCGAAATTCTTCTAAACTGGTATGAGATCCCTGTAGTTCTTGGTTTGTTTGTGTCACAGCTTCAATAAACAGGCAGGCAGTAGGCATAGTCAAGTAGAAGAGAATGCACTTGCCATTGTTGTCTCTGCTCTTGTCAGCACTATATTTTCAGTTCCTTAGGGTTTTGTGATATATGGGATTTCGGGGGTTTTTTTAAACACCAGTTAGCAGGGCTGAAAACTACTAAGAACGACTGAGGTGAACTTTTCTCCTTCATCTTTTTGGGTTTTTTTTAACACAACAAGAAGACAGCAAGATCCTATACAAAACTTGAATTTTAAAGAATGCCTGAACTCAACAAGGGGAGGCCACAGAAGCAGGCAATACAGCACTGACTAGGGTATAGGATACCTGGAAGGGGGCATCTTGTTCTGGTTTGTTATTGAAGAATGCTCTTCAGAAGCAGCATTACCTGAATCTGAACACTGCAAACAAAAGCAGCCATATAGAAAGCCGTTAATAGTGTTACGGCAGACACTTTTGCACATTTTTAAGAGTAACTAAAGAACATAAATGTGTTGCTATATAGGTCGTGGAAGGGCAAGAGACAGCAAGTGCATCCTTGTGACAAGCAAAACAGAAGTGGTTGAGAATGAAAAACAAAACAATTATAAGGAAGAAATGATGAATGCAGCTATTGAAAAACTACAGAACTGGGATGAAACAACATTTGCAAGAAAGGTTTGTGATTTGTGCAGTTTTCATACTCAAATTTTAAAGGCATAATCTGTCAGCCTTCACCTACTAGGGCTCTATGTAGGGTCAAGTGATAAGCTGAGGGAAGGTACTTGATTTCTGACAAAGGCTAGGTCAGCAGAGAAGGGATGGTGTGTACTGCCAGGTCATGAATGTCACTGTACTGTAGCTGCAAAAAGCTTAAGAGTGTGAGGTAGAATTTATGACCTGTTGCTTATGAAAAGGGAAGGACTTATGAGTGATGCGGGAGTTGGAGGCCATCTTGGGCACAGTGTACAAAGATATCATGATGTTTTGCAGCTGAAAACCAGGAGGGCCAAAGCCCAACTGGAACTTCATATGGACCACCACCAAGGACTAGGAGAAATCCCCATTCTTTTTTGGGTATAGGGGAAACATAGTGACAAAGAGGAAGAGACTGAGGTACTTAATGCCTTGTTTGCCTCAGTAAGACCGGTTGTTCTCAGGATATCCAACCCCTTGAGCTGGAAGACAGAGATTGGGAGCAGGATGAATCCCCCGTAATCCAAAAGGAACTGGTTAGTGACCTGCTACACCACTGCGACACACACAAGTTTATGGGGGCAGATGGGATCCACCCAAGGATACTGAGGGAACTGCTGGAAGAGCTCATCAATCCACTTTCCAGCATTTATCAGTGGTCCTGGAAAATCAAGGAGATCCCAGGTGACTGGAGGTTGGTCAGTGTGACCACCCATCTACAAGAAGAACCAGGACGATCCGGGGAACTACAGCCCTGTCAGCCTGACCTCGGTGCCAGGGAAGGTTATGGAGCAGATCATCTTGAGTGCTTTCACCCATCACATACAGGACAACCAGGGATCAGGCCCACCTGGGACGGGTTTATGAATGGCAGGTCCTGCCTGAGCAGCTTGATTTTCTTCTGTGACAGTGTGACCCACTTAGTGGATGTGGGGAAGGCTGTGGTTGGTGTCTGTCTGAACTTCAGTAAAGATCTTGACACCATTTCCCACAGCATCCTCCTGGAGAAACTGGCTGCTCACGGCTTGGATAGGTGCACTCTGCTGGGTAACAAAATGGCTGGATGGCTGGGCCTGGAGAGTGGAGTGACTGGATGTTGCGGTCACCCAGCCGGTGGTGGAGCCACCGGCTGAGTCACCCGTGGCGTTCGAGGCTGCGGCTCCACCTGCCTTTTCAATGGGGATTGCGGATTGGGTAGATGACCCCTCCTGGGATAG
>VZTJ01003171.1:22768-79994 GCA_013397795.1 Orthonyx spaldingii
CCTGCCCCCTCCAGGGCATGGAATAAACTCTTGGATTTACACCACGGGCGAGTCCTCCTTGATTCTTTTGCTGCCTCTGCGTCGCATTCTCATCATCAGCTGCTGCTAGCCCCAGCCTGGGCTTTGGAAATATCAACCAGCCTTGGAGCTGTCGCGCGAAGGCTAAAGGTATTGCCTTGCCGCTGCACACGCACTTGTGCCACGCGACATCCGTTTCCCGGGCACACGAGGACACTGTCGGCCATTGACCAGCCGGGCGGTCAAGCGGCCTGCGACAACTGGAGTTAAATACAGCTGGTAGCTGGTATCAGTGGTGTTCCCCAGGGCTCAGAGAAGACTGGAATAAGCCAGTGGCAGTCACTATTAATAAAGAAGTTTTGTACACAGTTCTCCCTTGGTATCACAGATCGTCCTGTGTTTCCAGACAAGCTTTCAGAGACTGAGCTGGGCAACAAAGGATGCCCAAGGCCCCCTGGACTTCGTGACATTTCTTCTTCCACTTCCAAGGCTTGCTGTGGTCTCCTGCTTCTTCTCAGAGTATTCTGTTTCTGCATTTGGTTCTCAGCTCCAGGCTGTGCCTTGTTGCTTCTTCCTCTGCCTGCAGTTTCTGTGGTCTCTTTAGCTTCCTTTCCAAACTGTGAGATTCCCAGAGCAGCAGCATTACATGTGCTGTAGGGTCTCACACGATTTAAGTCTTCACACAGACTTACCAGCCTTAAGACTAGAGGGGCTGTTGGGGGCTAGAGGGGAGGAAGGAACAAACAGAATAAATGCTGTCCATCATGTAGTCTCATTCTAGCCCTATATTCTAAATCGACAAATGTACCCTGTTCTTTCTTGGTATGAGTTGCCAGAACAAGGTGTGTGTTGTTTTGTGTGCTTTAAGTAATAGGTTCCTAGATGTTACATACCTAAAGTCATGTTTAGGCTTACATTGGGACTTCATCGTGATCTTGATTTTTATTTATTTATTAAAGATACGTGACCTGCAAAGGAAGGAAAAGATACTACGAGATTCCAGGAAGAAAGAAACAAAAGCTGAAGTAGTGGAAGGGAAAAAAAATCTTTTGTGTGGCAAATGTAAAGCATATGTCTGCAGTACAGATGACATCAGAATTATAAAGGTATGTTTCTGTACAGGAACCTACCTGGGAACACCAGGAAGTCAGCATTATTGAACTAACTGCATTGTTTATCAGTGTGGAAGTGGGCTATTTTGTGCAAACTGGAGGAGACTATGAATTCTGAGTAAATCAGTAAACCATAGGAACAGTTGTGACTACTTCTGTGTATGATATTAGTTGATGTTGTCCAAAGTGTGCAAATATGTGATACGGCAGGAATCACTTCAGTTTTTCTGAAACCCTTCTGACGAGTTTTGTGGAAAACCACCTGCTCTTCAACTAGATAACCTACTACTGTTACTGCTGGATATTTACTTTCCTTATTAGCGTCAGATTGGAAGTCTCCCATGATTTCTTCCACAATTTCTTTTGACTGAAAATCACCTACACAAAGTACTGGGATTAGCTTACCACCTTCTTGCCTTATGGGTCAGTTTGAGTTTTGAAAAGCAGGGTAAACCATGGTTTCACAAGAAGAGCCCTACAGTTCTTCAATATTACTTTGTTTTCCATTCTGTACGTGTAGTTCACATTACTTCTATGTATATCATAGGGACATTTTGATTGTACTCTTTCTGAATGTGAGCATTTTCTCTGTAGACAAAAGAAGGCAGTGCTCTTTACACATGGAAAGCGGTGATCATGGAGGAGAGGCTTTTCTGAGCACTTTGAGTCTTTATAGTTCTACTTTTTGGGGTTTTTTTGAAGCTGCTTCTATTTGTGCTGCTCTGAAAAGTGCAGTTGCAATGTGATAAGGGACTTCAGGCCACAACTGAGCATTACGGTATCTGCCTTCAGGCCCCTGCCAAATTTTTGTTTGTTATTACAAGCTGGTTTTGGAATGTAGATGGTGTTCACTACTCCTCTCCAAGGAGCTGGGAATTGCTGAGTTTCCTGAAAATTTGGTTATATATCTTTGACAAAAAACAAGTGATATCTAAAGCACCTCTGACTTTTACTCTATTTTGTGCTCCTAGCTTATCACCTATACCTGTGCAAATAGATCCAAGAGTTCAACAAACTCTTCAGTATGTTTTTGCTTAGTACTCTGCAAATAACCCCTCACAAGTTTTTTAAATAATCCCTACAAACTGCATTTTCAGGAAGATCTACCATTTTCAGACTCATGCTCCGATTGTAAATATGCTTTCAAATAAGTCTGCTAATTTCTTTAATCTTTTATTATATATGTTACAAACAACAACTATAGCTCCTTTACCTTGTTAGGGTTATTTTTGCTACCACTCCAAAGTAATTGCATCACCCCTCGAGGGAAGCAGGAGTCTTTCAAAGTTGTCCATTGTCTGAATTACTCTCTTAGTTTCATGGACAAGGCTCAAATACTGCAAACATAATTCTTATAAAGCTCAGTACGTCCAAATATGTGTAAGCTGGTGACTGGGGATACACAGTAAATGTTTTTGTTGTTTTAATAAGCCCAGGCCTGGGTCCTTCTAGTACCTGGTATTCAATGAATGGAGGGAAAAAACAGAGCAATGAGCCAAAGGGGCTGGAAGGTGAGCCTCCTGGATGACAGCAAGTGGCTTAACAGGGAGAATATGTATTTGAGAAGGGAAAGGGAATGACAAGAAAAAATGAGGAATGTTGTTTCTAATATTAAGTGTTTCTGGCATGTGTTGTTTCAGGAATCTCATCACACTGTCCTAGGTGATGCATTCAAGGAGCGTTATATAACAAAGTCCCACAGGAAACCCATTCAGTTTGATGGTTTTGAGAAAAAAAGCAAGATGCATTGCCGAAATACTGACTGCCAGCATGACTGGGGGATAACAGTGAAGTACAAGACATTTGATAATCTACCAGTAATCAAAATCAAAAGCTTTGTACTAGAGAATGTTGAAACTGGGACACAAATGGATTTTCAGAAATGGAAAACTATTAATTTGTCTTTGAAGAATTTTGATGAAGAAACATCCAGCTGAACTGAATATTTTAATGGATATATTGTTCTACTGCACTATGCTGAAATAGCAGATGATGAATTTTCATGTATAAAAAACTTCTGTTCTTTATGCTAGGCCCCTCACCCACATCTGTCTGGATTACAAAAGGCTGGTAAAGCCACTAAAGGCAATATCTCCTATATAATGAAATATTTCACCAGAAGTTTCACTAGAAGGACAAATATGTGCCTAGGCATCTAGGTCTGAATCATTATGGCTATGAGGAACCTAGTCTGAAAAAAAAAAATAAGATCAAGTTGAACGACTAACTAAACATCCAACTTTAGGTGACAGGCTACACCTGAAGGTATAGACAACACGGCTCACTAGCACTTCAGGCACTGTTCTAGCTACTTTTAAAACTTTTTAAAAGGTTACTTTCAATGTTCTAAACATAGATGTATAAAATTAAGAGAAAAATGTCCAGTATCTTTTCTGTATGGAAGATACTTCATCTCTTAAATCTATTTTTAATAGGAAATGCTTCTGCAACAGTCTAAGAAATGCAGTAGGGCAGGGCCCTCTTGGGGATTCATCCTTGTGATTAAAATGGTAGCACTTTTTTATATCACTGCACCTTGATCAAGATGTTGTTGCTCAAGCTGCAGAATGGGCACCCTCCTGTGGTACTTAGCTGAACAAGCCCTAATGGGGACAAGACAGTGCCCTGGAACATGGGTGGAGGTTCAGTTTTGATGGGGACTAGCACTTACCTGGAGGCCCTGTCTCATGGATTATCACCTAAAATCTCTCAAGACATTAGGAATACTGTAAGCTTCCTGTCAGAGCTGATCTAGCATCCTTACGAAGTCTAGGCATTAGTGTGTTCAAATCTGTTCTCTCTACCCAGATCCCAGACTTCTCCAGAAGAAACAGAAATTGCTAGAGTGATGAAACGTTGTACTTGTACACTTTAAAGCACCTGCTGATTCTACACATCTTCAATGAGCTTAATATTCAGTATTTCTGGAACCAAAACCAAACGCATTTTCAGTTCACTTTGTGTATTTGACAGTGTGATAAGGTATATATGTGCAAGAATTATGTTACCAAAACACCTGAACTAATTAAAAAAACAGAAACAAAAAACTAATTTAAGAGTAAAAAAAAAAGACCCCACTTATGTGTTAAAAAATTCATTTAAACTGCCTAAATCCTACTCAGTGAGTCTTTGGTGTTCTTGTAAAGTGTTGTGTGGCATTAAAAGCAAAAGAACTTGGTAAACACTGCTTCATGTTCCACCCCAGTCCAGGCCTTTGACTGTGAAAGCTGTATACACTGTACAGGAAGGCTGAATGTCAGTCCTACAGTAACTTCCTCTGTACTTAGTTTCTACCTAAAAGGAAACACAGAACAATGAATAAAGATGATTTATGTTTAGATAATGCCTCCCCTCCAAAAATACTAGGAACAAAATATTTTTGAAAAAGGCTGGTTTAGCACTTTCAGATTAAAGGTATGCAGAAAAATCACAGTCCTTAAGTATCAAATTGCTCTGTGAAAGGACCACCTACTTTGGGACTCTTGGCATGAAGAATAATCAGTCCTAAATTTGACAGCTTATAGTAATAACTACTGGGAAGTTGAACTTGAGAGGTTTGGATATTTTCCTATTCTTTGAATACACGGATTTCAGACTAAAATAACTTTGCAATTCAGCCTAAATGAGTACTAAAGATTGATAGGTAACACATTAATAAGAATTCACCTTCATACAAGAAGCCTTTCCTTCAGTACACATTGGAGGTGGGAGGGTGGGGAAGAACACCAGCACAGTATTTGGCCTTTGAGAATATCTGATTTCTTCTTTTAAAATCGAACCTGAAATTGTGTATTTCTTACTAAGATTACTACCATATTAACAACTCTCTGTTCTCAGAATCACAGAACAGCTATGGCTGGGAGGGATCTCTAGAGGTCATGTTGTGACCCAGGGGATTGCCCAGGACAATGTCCAAATGTCCAGACAGCATCTGAACATCCCCAAGGACAGAGACACCACAACCTCTCTTGGCAATCTCCTCCAGTCAGTGTTTAGTCCCTCAGAGCAAAAAAGTGTTTCCTGTTGTTCACAGGGAACATCCCGTGTTTCACACTCTCTGTGCCCACTGCTTTTTTGCTCTGTCATTAAGCATCGCTGAGAAGAGCCTGGCTGCATATTCTTTTTATGCCCTCCATTCAGATATTTGTACACAAACAGCAGAGATATCCCTGAGCCTTCCCTTCACTGGACTAAACAGTCCTGGCTCTCCCAGCTTCTCCTCATGAGGGACACTTCAGACTCTTCAACATCGTGGTGGGCCTCTGATTGATTTACAAGAGGAGCTCTGTTGTAATCAAGTAAGAATAGCCTGTTGCAGGTACAGTGCAATCTCTGTGCCCTCCTTAAGTCTCTTCTTTCATAACTATTTTAATAGTTTTTCTTATCCAGAAACAGCCAGACCTGACTGCAGTAAAACCACATTAGGAGATTACTCTGAAAGGATTTCTCCACCATGTTAATTGTTGTGGCAGTTACTGTAAATACAGTTAAGAATAAGAATTAGTACTATAACCTTGCTAATACTATAGTGCTGAGAACTGGTACTATAACCGAGTAAGAATAGATTTGTTATCCCTACGTGGCATTACTGATTGGGCAGTCACTCCACTGAGTGCATTAATGTAATTACTGGTTCCTAACCGCCATAGAAATTGCTGACAGGGATCTTGAAATTGTGAAGATTGCCTCCTTGGGGGCACAAAACAGAAGGAATTATAACATGCCAGTGTTCTGTTAGGTTACAGGAGACTTCCAGTATCTGACAGCATTTGTATTCATTTTATCTCATCCAGACTTCTCAAAGAAACTAGAATTAAAACATGGAAGGTCAAAACTTGTATGATTCTGTTCCTACAAGGACAATGAGTTAAGTAAAAATTTTGTTCCGCATCTCAATACTAAGGATAAAATGACAGAAACCACCAAACTTCTTAAAAATAAATTTAATTTTGTCCATTAGAAATATCCCCAATAAGTCCACCTTTCCACAAAGGCTTAGATTTTAAACAGAGTTCACATTTTTTAAAATTAATTAACAGCTAAATAATATCAGTATTAGATTCAGATTCTGTTTAACTGAATAAGAAAGCAAGTCAGTGTCAGGTAATCAGGAAGCAATAAAATTTTTTTTATACTGTCAGTTAATTTCTACATCACTGATATGAGCATAGAACTTCAGAGTCAAACTAACTCAATCAAATATATTAAATCAGCACATGATCTTCAACAGTTCTACAGATGCCAGCAGTATTTTAATGACTTTTGCTCTGTATTCTAAGGTAAGTCAAGCCAACTGCCATACAAAATAGTTAATAAATGCTGTTTACTTTATATGGTGCGTCCAGTTTCCTGATAGGCAGAAAAATTCAGCATTGTAAACAAGCCTTCTAATACAACCCACAGAAAAAAATTGTTCACTTTATGGTTCACGCTTTGAAATGCAAGATTACTATAGTTTTATTGTGCTCACGAGAAGTAGGCTTGTACCTGGGCCTTTTTGCTTAATTTTTTTTGATTAGGATGCCATTTTCCGGATCATGTAGTTCAGAATGCCGCCGTTGTGGAAGTAAGTGAGCTCCACATCAGTGTCAAATCTCATGATGGCATGAAAGGTTTTCCCAGTGTCCAGCTGTTGGGGTCAAAGAAAGTCATTCAAGCAGCAGAACCTTACATATGTTACTTGACATCATAGTAAAATAAGGACTACTAGGATAGTTTTGTCATCTTAAAAAATTGTGATAGAAAGCTAAAGTGAACAGGCACCAGTACTTCTACCCACATTAGACTACGGGAAGCTTCTTAAGAGGAAAGTGGTTGAAAACAGACCGTAACAAACACAGTATGGAGTCTCACTGCATTTGCTGCTTCATTTGTAACTGAGAAATTTATAGTGGACTTTGAGTGACTGGTCCAAAACAGAGGATTAAATAATCCTGTGTTAAATAAAACAGTTTGAGCATCCTGCTTTTATATCCCATCATAGTAAATCATAGAATTGTTTGGGCTGGAAAGAACCTTAAGTTCCAACCCCCACTGCCATGGGCAGGGAACATTCCACTAGAGAAGGTTGCTCAAAGCCTTACCCAACCTGACCTTGAACCGTTCTAGTGAGAAGAAATCACAACTTCTCTAGGCAGTAGTTTCAGGGCCTCATCTCAAATTATTCCTTATATCTAATTTAATTCTACCCTCTTTCAGTTTAATCCCTACTAGAGTAACTGTTTTAATCTCCTTCACCATCTCAATTCTTCTCCCTGTTTTAAGTGAGGGAATCTGACTGCCATATGACATATCGTATGTTTTGAAGAGAAAATTAATTTTCAGTAAAATTACAGTGATTCAGAAAATTCAGCTCTTAGGTGTCTCATACCTTAATCTGGACATTCATCTGTGGTTTTAGTTTTTCAGGAATGATAATTGTGTAACGCTCCTGTCCAGTGAGTCCTAAAGTTCCTGCATCCTCTCCAGGTAAATACTGCAGAGGAATCACTCCCATTCCTACTAGGTTGCTTCGATGAATTCTCTCATAGCTTTCAGCAAGCACAGCCTTGACACCCTGGGAAGTATACAACAGGTTGAGTTATTTCATAGTTCAGAACAGTTTCTGTACGCATAAGAAGAAAATTGGTTTGTTTGTGGTCCCCTCCATTTCATTTACCAGCTACTGGTAGAGTCAGCAGGTCATCCTTGACAGCAAACTGTCCAGGATGACTGGATTGTACATTAACTTTCACACTGCTTTAAAAGAAGCCTGACTCAAAAATTACATGTGTTTTCTCACAAATCCTGCATACTACTTTAACATGTCTTATGTAGTGCACCACTAGTCATTTCCATAACTCTTTCTAATGCAGTGTTGCACTCATACAAGCACCAGTGTGCAGTTTAATTAATTTTGAAAATTTTACATATTAATACATTTAACACAAAAACTCATTGCCAGAAAAAAACTTCAAAAATTTAGATGACCTTAAACACCAACCCCCATAGAACTTTTTCTCATAGTGCAAGAAAGCTTGAATCAGAGTTCTTGCTGTAAACAGTGTAAGACTGGACAGACAAAGAAAGAAATAGGTATTTCAATGTATGTGGATCTCTATTCAGCTCCCATGGTGAAGCCATGCTAAATTTAATTTTCACTGATACTCTTCTCTTACACTTTCCAGTTTCCTTGGTAAGTGAGCTTAAGGATGCTGCTGAAAGCAGACTTATGGTGTAAGAGGTTATGGAAAGTGGAAGTAAAGAAATTGGCCTTTCTAGTGTGGCCTTGTGGATTACTAGATGAAGATCAGCCAAGCCTTCCAATATGAACAAGATCTATTAATATTAAACAGCATTAGCCCCCTCCTGTGGGGGCAGCTGAGATTTCAAAGTAGCTCTTGGTACCAAAAGTGAGAATGAGCTACCCAGGATGTTAGTCATAAGCTAGTCTTACTGACAAATTGATGCACTTTTAATACTGTCCTCCGAGTTTACTGTAGCCACTCACCAAGAGGAATGGTCCTTTAGCAGCCCAGTCTCTGGAACTTCCTGCACCATATTCCTTACCAGCCAGCACAATCAGAGGATGACCAGCCTGCTTGTATCTTTCTGCAGCATCAAACACGTCCAGCTGGAATAAAAATGCCGAATGCTTTGTAAGCTTTTTGTGAGTTGAAACACATTTCCAGGGAAAGGAGGAAAAAAAAGTGTCCCCACACAAACAATTGAAGCCCACAACTTCCAACAAGCAGCACTTTAATGATATTGACCATACAGTGCTTTGTGGCTTCTAGTCTGATCTCACTCCCAACACAAACCAGCACCTTCTACTGATGCTTTTACAGTGGTTACACTCTCCACTGATACGCCTGAAAACACCACATTGCATGTGGTGCATGTGACTGCTTCCCTGAGTCAGCTCCTGTCTCCTCAAGTAGCGTTACTTAAAAGGCACTGAAGTAAATGACCTAAGCTGTAAGATGGAAAGCCAGCACTAATCCCCTCTCCTGTCAGTGAGCCACAGTTTAGAGCAGCATGTGTACTTACAATTTCCCCAGAAGGGAAATGGATAGTCTGAGGTCCTTGTTTATCAATAAACTTGTTGACCAAGCGAATGTTTGCAAATGTCCCTCTGGCCATGACAGCATCATTCCCTCTGCGGGAGCCGTAAGAATTGAACTCTCGAGGAGTCAAGCTATTAAGGGAAAAGAAAGGAAACTGCGTTGCTTGTAGACTAAAAGCATTCTGTGCTCTTAAAAAAGAAAGTAATAAACTAATGTTTCTACAGGTATGTACATAGCTCCCACCCTGGCAGTAGCATCCAGTTAGCCAATACTTTTACTTTTAAGATGTTTGGAAGGAAAAGAAAAATAATTTCAAAATAGTTACATTTTGGTCATAAAAAGCAGCTGCCATGGTATTCTCAACTTTTGCCCTAGAAAACAGTATCTGACAGTGATGCAAGGATCTAATTCATGTTAAGTTAGAAGATGCAACATGGTTTTTTCTTAATAGCTGGTGCCTGAAAATTCTCCTTGTTATTTATATTACTATAGCATTTAAAACAAAGGCAGAGCACTGTGCTAACTACCTAAAAGGCTGCAAGAACATCTGCTGCAAGTTAGAACTACAAAAGAAAAAGTTCACTTGCAAACAGAAATGTGAGAATGAGGGGACACTCCAGCCCAACCGGTAACAAAAAATGTGCTGGAATGTGACAGAAAATTAAGACTGTTTGCACTGGGCTACATCCAAACCGCAGCTGTGACATATAACATCTGTTTTGTAATGCATGTAGGACTACTCAGATTTCCAAGAAACTGATAGCAGGGGTTCAAAGAGTCCAGAGCAGTCGGTTTTCCCTATTATCACACTGGTTTAATCCATTTTCTTTCCAAAATTATTAGGTCTAGTAAGTTAGGACTTTTTTTATGTCAGTACTGTTGCTTAAAACACCACTGAAATTGTAAGAAGTGCTAAATCAGAGAATAAAAGCATTATATTACCTGTGAAAATGATTAGGTCAACTTGGTAAATCCTAGTCTTGCCTTAGGTTGAACCTCAAGTACTAAACTGATAGACTGGCCATAGAAAAAGATGAACATTTTACAGGAGTCTGGACTCCAATCACAATAGATTTGCCAGTTAATGCAGCTGCACTGAAACCTAAACTTCTGGATGTTCTGTAGTGCCTAAGAGCCCAGCTATGTGAAATAGTTGCACATGCTAGAAGAAACTAATACAAAACCCATTTTTGACACTAAGGAAAAATGGGCATTTTGCTGTGATAGGGAGGCAAATCTTTATTCCCTTATTTATGAATAAACGCACAGGCTAATTTTTGCAGTAAGTCATCTTCTTCCCCTATTTCCATAAACAGGTCTTTAGCTCTACAGTGATAACAGATGTACACACTCTATTCTACTTCTTACACTTAGTGAGAACTGCTGAAGCAGCAGAAAGAGAAATGCTTTTCTTTCTTAATTTATATGTTGTCCAGGCAGTCGCCAAGGTATGTATGCGAACAGACAGAAGTATGTGTGCCTATAACATGATTTGTTTCCTCTTCCCGATGTATGACAAGAGCAAGAAGCAGTGCTTACCCTCTGCTGGTCAAATAACGGGCTGCAGGACTATTTCTTGCTATGTTCCCAGCTGGAGATATGTGGTCAGTTGTCACAGAATCCCCAAAACTCAACAGGACGTAAGCATCTTCTATTGTTTTTGGGGTCTGAAGAGCCAAAGTCTAAGCCATCATAAATTAAAAAAAAAAAAAAAAATTAATATATGAAAAATAATTCCTTTTCCTTTCTCAAGAATGTGCAAATTGCAAAATAAAGTCTCCATACTTATTCAAGTCAGGAGAAAGAAAGAAAACAACCCTATTAAAAATGTTTATGTTCTTGAACTAAATATCATGGTTGTCTGGTTGCCCTGGTTGTCTTCCAGCAGGCTCATGCATGAAGAAAAGAGAGGAGACAAGAAAACCAGCCAAGGCTTCCTGTGATACATGCATCGAAATCCCAGACTCGTAGACATGTGCGTGCACTAAAATCTCCATTCACTTTTAAACGGCACTGAATTAGCAATCCAAACACTGAACTATTTGGTGCAAAATGCAAGCAGGCAGGACTGTGTATTTCATTTCCTGTTATTTTTCTTCACTTGCTTTGTGACTATTTAGAAGTATTTCAACTTAAAAGGAGAAGACGACTTTTCAAGAGCCCTCAAGTGAAAGGGAATCCTTAGAATTTTGAGATTCACTCACGCCTTTGTTTTAAAATGAACACAACAGTGCAATTCTAACATTTAAGAACCAAGGCCTCAATAGGCTTTTGTGGATCCTCTCAGGCCCCTTGAAGTGGCTTTGCCTCACCTTCAATATGAGTCAAGATCACTGCACAGTTTGACTTGATTCAAAGGGAAAGCACATACGTATCAAAGGGAAAGCACATACGTACCAGACCATCAAAGAAAGGAGGAGACTTGATATAAGTAGACTTGGGATTCCAGGTATACAATTTATCTGAAGGAGCATCTAAGGCATTCCAAGATTTGTTTACTGTCTGAAAAACACACAAAATCCTTCCATTAATTTCTAAGTTTTCAGAAGCAATATAATTACTTCAGAATCCAGATAAAACTACAAATTTTGCCTCAGTAAAAGCCTTGTGCATTTCTTAGAGCACCTTGGAAAATGCACGTAAGAATATATGTTATGTTTGGGGGGTTTTTTAAAATGATTCTATCTATTAAAAGATTTAGGAAAATTCTCACTTCATTACAAAAGAAGAGATATTCAACCTGTTTTCTGAGAATAACCTGAATTATGTACACAGGTAACACTTGTGTTCTCTAGTGTATTTGTCAGTAATCTTTAGAGACTTCCCTAACATACAATCCACAAGAATATTTTGTTGCAACACTATAGAAAGACTTGCAGGAAGACAGTATGAAGTAGAAGTTTTTTTTTCTGATGTCAATCCTATTAGTTAATGCAAATGAATTTTATGTCAACTGAAAAAAACTTCTGTGAAGCTGGAATATTCCACCTTCCAGTATCAGCTGGGGATGGCTGTTGAAAACACACCATCTACATGTCACATTAAAAATATCATGAGGAGTAATTTTCAAAACATGACTGTCTGTAAGAATGAATTCATTATCCAGAAGATTTTTCTAATAAAAAACCCTCATTTGAATATTTGTCAAGACAAGAGCAACACGTATAGATGAAAAAGGCTCATTTCATTATCACGACCATCTTACTTAGTATCTTCAGAATAGCATAGTACAAAAATCAAACTACTGCCAAGAGGATTAATTCACCTCTATTTTTTGGTAGACCTCCTTGAACATCCCAGGAATAACAAATTGACGCTCTACAGCCTGAATCTCATTTCTTGTTGGCCAGATATCTTTCAGGAAAATCTTCTTCCCCGAAGCATTTATTCCTGTATAAAATGGTATTGTCACACTTTTTGCATAGATTTTTTATTAAGAAAGAAAAGTTTACCCCTCTGTTCTCTAGAAATGTGTTCCTTGTAACTCTCACAAGACATACTTTATTTCTCCTACAAGGGTCTGACAAAAAAGTGTGTCACAAACTTGATAATGTCTGTACATAACTCTTCTTTTGTGACTTCTGAAGGCCTTCTAGAATAATTTGTAGAATCATTTATGCTGGAAAGGATCTTTAAAGGTTGCCTGCACAAAGAAAATCTACTAATTCTGATTAGTTCTTGAAAGACTATCACCCAGATATAACCAAAAATATGACCCAGTGGAATTAAAGGGAAGCCAAGCCTGAGCACTATTCTTTCTCCATCATACCAACTCCTTGTTGTTCTGACTCTTAACAATTGCATGCTTTGTCTCCCAGAGTTACTTAGTACTTTAAAGCACTTCCCTCGGACAAATGTTTCTGAAGAGCTTAATTCCAATCAGTTTAGTTTATAAGCTGTGAGAAGAAACATCCCGACACTGTCTTACCTAAAGGCTCTTTCTCAAAGTCGATCCGGACGGTCCCTGCAATTGCATAGGCTATCACCAGTGGCGGGGAGGCCAGGTAGTTAGCACGGGTGTTGGGATGGACACGCCCTTCAAAATTCCTATTGCCAGACAACACACCCACTGCCACGAGGTCTCCCTGTAGGATAGAGACACAGGTAGGTGAGGCACTTGCAGAATCCACATACCCAACAAGTCTGCAGAGCCTTGCTGCACTGCAACAGCAATGACTAGACAGTCACAGAACGGTCTCCTTCCAAACCATCCCAAAACGTCTCCCACAGAAAAGAGAATATAGACTGAATTTACTTTGTACAGAGCTAAGAAGAGTCAACACACAGTATAATACAGCTCAGAACAGCACACAGCAGAGAACAGCTTACATAAATAAGCTGCACGGGAAAAACTGCATACCTGTGTAATGGCCTCAACAACAGACTCTGGTAGGGGTCCACTATTACCAATACATGTCATACAGCCATAACCCACCACATCAAACCTGTACAAAGCACAAAAATAATAGTGAACAAAAAGCTATCTTGGAGCAAGACATTTAACCACTCAGCAGCTGGCAATGGTTACTTTCAGGAGAAGTACTGCTTTAACAAATGAAATGTTGCTGAGAACAGCATTTTTGAGAATGCTCTCTTTTTACCATTGCAATGACTGTCCATGAACAGAATGGAAAATGTGTTACCTAGCAAGAGGAACAACAATATAGTGTGATTTACACTGTTTCAAAACAATTAGTCTTGAAAATAACCCATTCTCCTGCTTAAGAAACTAAGTCTTCAAGAAGTTACAGCAGGCCTTCATTATCGGCACAAAGCCAGCCAGCACAACAGCAATGTGTTCACTCATGCAGGATCATACCATAAGGTACCTGCAGCATCTTTAAAGCTGTACAGAGAAATAGTTATTCCATTGCATCACTTGTAGACAATGCTTTTAGTCAAGCAGCCATAGGACAACAGTAAGAAAAGCACTCCTACCCAAGTTGAGAAAGGTAACGCATAACTCCACTCTCCCTCAGATAGTAAGTGACCACCCCGCTTCCTGGGGACAGGCTAGTTTTAATGTACGGCTTCACTGTCAAACCAGCTTCAATAGCTTTCTTAGCAAGCAATCCTGAAAAATACAGAGCATAGTTGCAGATTTTCCTGGAAGTGAGACAGTTTGGTGGATAAGCACATTAAGTGAAGTACCATTAAATAACTGGGAACAAAAATGGCACCAGCAATGAAATGGTACAGTGAGCCAACAGCACAAATTCCATAATAACCAGCTAGAGCTCAAGTGCTCTGTTGAACTGTAGATCCAGACTGCAATTTCTGTTCCACTAGAAACTTGATGGAAGTCGCATTCAATAAGATGCACTCACTGGGGCAGCAAGCTGACATTCAAAATTCAGAACACTATTTGTAAGACAAATGTCTCACAAAAAATGCAATGAAAAACTGTTAAGTTCCCACTTGCCATGGTCTAGAAACTCAGAGAAGAAACAACTGCCAGCATAGGATTTGCTCCCCTCAGAAGCAGAAGGCTATGAAACCACCTACACTGGTCCTTGCCAAAAACAAGCTATCTCACAATCCACAGCTTGTTGCACAAGTGCTGTTTTATCACTCCTGGATTCGTAAAATGCCTAGAGAGGCTTCAGTGGAATGTGTTACTAGACACACATTTATCTTGAATTCATTCCTTTGAAATGAATTGTCCACACATAGATGAATGTTCAGGGACCAAGTCTTCTCCAGTTCTTCCCTAGGATGAATGTAAAAGAAGCAGCAGATAGGAAAACTATGCAAAACTTCATATTCCCATGCTGCATTTTCCCTCTCACACATGATATCCATTTAGATAAGAAAGTAAACATAAGCTGTGCTTTGATCCAACATAATCTGCAACAGGAAGATGTCATCAAACTGTTTTGTCTTTGCCAGCTCTGTTGGACATGACCTGGACCATGACACTTTTAAGTGTTGTGTGAAATGGCCCACACACATGAATTTAAAGAAGAGGTTCTATTCCTGAAATTGTTGAGGTTCCTTAGCTACTAGAGGAAGCTGCAGAAATTGGAGCTCTTGGATACTTTTGCAAATGAGACCACGAACGAACGATCATCCTAGGAACTGAGAGTTTGACAGCCTGTTTGAAAGTGTTGGCTTGTGTCTTCCTGCTCATACCAGTTCTGAAAAGACAACAAAGTCAAACTCTCAAAGCTGGCAAGGAAATGCCAGAACTTCAGTTCCTCTAACCAATCTTAATCCAACACCTTTGTAAAGTAAGATTAGGCTGTCAAGGTTCCTACAGCATACACCCACTATCCCCACAGACACATAGTCCCTGCTTAGTGCACAGGACATATAGTAGTAGTTTGAAACAACTTTTCATATCCTGGATTTTTTTAGCTTGGTTACTTATTGCTGGAACACTGTATATTTATTTACTTTGATTTGAAACTTCATCCTGAAAGCCAAATTATCATGTTACTTCTGGGTATCTCAGAGGTTCTCAACACTGCTGTTTACTGTTATCAGAGACTGACAGAATTACTTTTTCCTTCCTTGTCAAGGCCAGACTTAAGTGCTGCTGTACAGAGGGTGAGAGTAGTCACTAAATCTGAGCACATACATCAAGATCCTTAGGACTACATTCTTCAGGAGCTGTGCATTACATAGTAGTGAGTGCACTAAAAGTACCAACTTTATTTGTATCTGCAGAGCATTCCACACTTTAAACCAAGAGAGCTATGAAGCCAAGATGGTTGAAAGATCAGTATTCCTACTGCCTCAGAGAGGGTTAAAAATGCATGTCATTAGCCTGGGAGCCAGACACTTGAGGAAACTATCCTGAACAGGCAGCACAACTGAGGGATACACCCACCTAGAACTAAGGGAATAGACACGGCAAAGACAGTCTGCCTGGAGAAAACCTACTTCTTGATCTTTGGAAGAAAGAAATGCAGCTCTGTTTCTGTTGTAATGCAAAATGGACCTGAGGAAAGAGGTATGCTGCTTTGGCAGTTCTGTTAAGGGCAAGTGGATTTGGACACCTTGTTCAATTCTGTTCCTCTCAAAGTCGTAAGAAAAAGAGAAGCCTCATCTTACTTCTATGTATCAGCTTCTGTGCCTTTGAAAAAGTGTCAAAAGTGTTGGTTAATTAAGTTCCAGCTTGCCCTATAGAGAAGACAGAGCACGAAGGATACATTTTTGTCAACCTACATTTCTAGCTACAATTTCCAGAAGTCCTTCTGCTACACTTAAGAAACTAAGCTTAGTTTTAGCACTCCAAATGACAAAACCAGCACTGTACATGCAGAATTACATCAGTGTTGTTGTCTTTAGGACACATCCAGAGCCACAGAGAAACTACTGCATATTGGGCAAATCCACTTACCTGCACCCAACATAACTGAGGGATTACTGGTGTTTGTACAGCTTGTAATGGCAGCAATCACTACTGAACCATGAGTAAGCTCGAAGTCACAGCCCTCAAAATTAAATTTGACTATGCTGTTGTGTCGGTCTGGCACAATTTGGAATCCCTTGAATCCTTGCTGTAGGAGGAGAAAATAAGAATCAAAAGAGTGGTTAACGTAAATATTTTGACTGAATATTACTACAGGCTATTTTTTCACCAATGAGAAGCATCTGTTAGTCGCATCCATGCTTGTGCTTTTAGGTCTGATGGTGAAGGCTTGCATCTCTGGTCAACCAAAACAGTGAACAAAAATAATTTCTTCGAGAGTTTATGCTCTTCTCTGTTTACTGGTAAAAGAGGCAGGCTTTGCAGCAAAACATAATTGTATTTACTTCCTGCAAGAATATATCCTTCTTCGGATTGCTCAGATGCTTCTTACTCCTGTATGTTCCAGATTCCTGATCACACATAGTCTTAAGCGCAAAATCTAGTCCTGAGATTTTAGCCTTACCACATAAGATTTTTAAGTCATGAATATCAAACAGCTTAAATGTATTAAATTTGGCAGGAGGTGATTTGAGAGGCAAAAGTCTGATAGTTGGAAAAAACCACAAAGAGCAAGAAGGCACTGTTCATGCCATACAAAATTACGTTTAGCGATCTGAAAGCATAAGCTCACCAAATGGAGTTTGGAAAATGTAACAAAACAAGAACTATCAGGAATTGCTGTAGTTTAGGTTTCTTGACTTACATCACTAGAGTCCTGTAATGCCTTTAACAAGGGTGGTTACTGTATCAGGTAAGGATTCAAACTGATTTTGAAAACTTAAGTATCTAGGAATATTCATTCAAATATAAATCTAGCTCTTCTTTCAATGACCGCTTTTGACTGGACGATGCAGAACGTAGTCATTGTTTTCTGTCTTTACCACCAACATCAAAGAGTCACAGAGACACATGCAGTTCTGCTCTGCTGAAAACTACATTGTGGATGTCAGGCATAGCCTGTTTGGAATGCTTGGAGAGCTCAGCAGCTGGGTAGTTAGCTGAGAATTCAGTGCAGTAGGTAATTTTGTAACCTCTGTTAGCAACCCACTATTGTGGCAAGTTCAGAAATCTCTAGTGTATGTCAAAACTATGTTAGGCCTAAGATCAGAAAGAAATACTACTCCGATAGGATATGAAAACTTTTATGCAAAAGAAGCAACACCCCAATTTCAAACTATTTATTGCCTCTGTTACTTCTGAAACTGCAGTCAAATATCCTCATTTATTTTTCATTAGGCAAACAAACAACACACAACCCCAGAATGTAGTTCCTGAACACCAGACAGCTTTTAGAAGCATTCATTAGTTTGTTTGCCCAAACGTTCCCAATCCCTACCTTGGCTCCTAGACAAGACTCAAAGTCCTTCTTCATATCTGACACAGCGACTTTGTCCTGAGGTCTTTTTGGTCCACTGCAGCAAGGCACAACAGTATGGAGATCCAACTCAACAACCTGTTTAAGCAAGGTAAACAGAGAGTGGTTGGGCACTGCCTGATAGATTGAAGCCAGGTAAGCCACAGGTATGCTTACCTCTGATGTTGAACTAATGCTAAGTCTGCACATTTTCATTTGCAGAAATTATCGAAGACATATGAGAAGGGGAAGATCAGAAGAAAAGGAACAGTTCTACATTTAGACACTGCCAGCTCACAGGTATGGCTATCAAAAGTACTAAATCTACTGAAAAACCCAATGTGACTAAAGCATCCAAGCATTATAAATTATTTTTTAGTTTGTCTTTGTGCATGCTAGCAGCAGGTTAAAAAATGATGTGAAGAAATACTGGTACTAACACAAACCAAAGCAGACTATTCATCTATTCCTCACCCATATTCCAACTTTGTTTTCATAGTGTGCTACATCCCTGCAGATCTACTAAGATTTTTGAATAATCATGCAAACCCAAACACAAGTGACAAGGTAAAATTTTACAGTAGAGAAAATCAGGAACATTCTTGAGTTTCCTGGACACATAGGATCTTAATTTTCTTGCATAGAAAATTGCTTGTGTGCTCTGTGGTTACCACAAAGGGCTTCTAAGGGTTCTGATTCACACAGTAAAACAACTAGCTAAACAGACAAAGTGTAAAATTGCAAACAGGGCTTACACAGACAACATCCACATTATCTCCATAGATACACTTCAGAGCATCCTTCAGTCTGGCAGGACTTCTCAAAGCTCCATGGAACAAACTGCAGGATCTCTACCAGGTAGAGGTCAACTGAGAGCCAATCTATACCTACACCCAAGTTTTCACACCTAAAGAGCCAGCTGACTCATTCCACTGGACCTTAAAATAAGACAGCTGTGCAGACCAAACCAAAGGACAATGAATCCCTTGATTTCTTAATTTCTGTGAGAAACAGACAGTTGTCACAATAAAATAGAACAGGGCACAAAGCAAGGAGCCAGAAGACAGAGTAGTTTCTAACCTGTGTGAAGTCTGGATCCTGAGAGGAGTTCTTGAAATCTCTTAGCATTCCCACAGCCTCAAGATACCTTTTTGTACGCATAACCTTCTCTTTGTCACGGCCTAAAATGAAAGCCAGACAACAGCAAAAACAAAATGCAAGTGAAACAGAGGAACCACCATCTGACAGAACAAGAAAAAGTGCGTAACAGTTTACTATTTCACTGTTCATGCTGTCAGTAGCACCACAAGACCCTTTCAAGACAAATATTAGAGATTCACTAAAAACAAACCAATTGAGCCACCTTAGTGGCTTTTGCGTAACAAAATCTTAGGTTCCTATTTCTGTCATCTGGACAATCTAGGTTCAGATTTTTGGCAGGCATTTAGCTGCCAAAAGTCTAACACTCAGGTCATCCTAAACATGGATCCTAAGTGCAAAAAATAGCCTCAATAAGCAAGTATCAATAAAAAATGAACTGAAGCTCAGAAGGCTTCACCTGATTCAATCCCACTGCTAACGCCGTATAGACCTGGAGTTCTTCTTTCAATTACCCCTTAACTTGTGGTCTCTTCTTACACTCACCAGTTTGTGTCAGGTACCCAATGCTGATATCATCCACTGGGAAATAGGCAGCTGTTGCTCCGTACTCTGGACACATATTGGCAATGGTGGCTCGGTCAGCAATTGACAGCTGGGCAACACCAGGACCAAAGAACTCCACAAATTTACCCACGACTCCAACTTGACGAAGATGCTGTTATAAAAATACCGTGTCTGTGTCACTGTTACATGTCAAATGACACCAGCATGTCTGTTATGAAATCCAGCTTTTGACTCAGAGAAATCTCTTTTGAAGATTCCTACAGTCATTTGAAACCTGGAAGCTTTTGGTAAACTAAATCACTAAGATGAGGACAAAGAGATGTAAAGTCTCAGTAATAAGGTACAACATACGGACATATTTCTTCTAAAACTTGCTCTTCCTCTCATTTAAACTAGACTATCTTACAACAACTGTATTTTTCTCAACATGATGTTCTAAGAGGAGGAGAACTGTATGGATAGTCTTCAGTAGAGCAAAACCAGGAAGATGGGAAAACAGGGAGAACCAACTGCACAAGTATATGAGTCAAACCAAACACACACAACACCTGAGTAAAATCATGAAAAAAATGTTGGCTTTCCCGATTTGAAGGTCTCTCTGTAGACAGCATTCCATGATGAAGCTATGTACCAAATTTCTGACTTGCAACAACACTACTGCTGACCCAGTAATACTCAGTGACAATATACAGAGTGAATAAATGTATTATGAACATATGACAGGAGTCAAACATGGGGGTTTTTTGAGGCAGAGGAAAAAGCACTGTTCCTCCAAAACATTACTGAATTCCAAAACATCCCAACATATATTTTGTTTGGCTTCTGGGAAACAGATTTGCCTAGAAAATTGTCTTTGATCAGCTGATTCCAATCCACAGAGAGTGATAAAGCTTTTAAAAAGTCCAAAGTGACTACATGGAAGCACACACAGAGTTCTTAAGCATTCTGTGCAGTGGCTCTATCCTATAGAATGTGTTTAGCTCTCAGCAGTAATGGAAAAACATGAGCTCTTAGTAATTTACCTTGGTAATGGTGAGCACAATGTCAGTGGATGTCACCAGTGGCTCAGGGTTTCCTACCAGCTTATAGCCAACCACCTCAGGAAGCACCATGCTAATCGGCTGTCCCAACATCACTGCTTCTGCTTCAATGCCACCCACACCTGCGTGCAACAGGAGGATACAATGCGACTATTCAGAAACATAGTAATGTGTCAGAGATAAACATGTGACGTTAATTGCCTGAGGAGTACTCAAGGTGTGAAAGGGGAGAGAACACAGCGTGAGTCTTCTGCTAAGAGGCATTGCTCATCTTGCTGTTGTTTCTGCAAGGCTGGGCTTTTTAATTTCATTTTCTTTCATATTTTTGTCCTTGTTCCTAAGCCATTAGGTAGGATTAATATGAATGTAAGTAACTTACTCTAAGGATGCTTGACTTTTACAATAACAGATATGAAAGTTTTATTTAATATCTTAAACATGTAACACAACAAACCAAGAACCACTGACATGGCACTGAACATGATGTGCTGTGAGTGACATATATGCAGACCATGACTGTTGGTCACCAAACGAAAACTCAGAAGTTATTTTGAAAGAAAGAAAGAAAGAAATGTTACTAAAGGATGCTAACAGAAAAGCTACTTGCTAAGACAGAAATATCTTCCCTTATGTCCACTACGTTTCAACAGCATTTGGGAATGTGTAGGTGGGAACCTTTGCATAAGCACACCTTCACCATTAGAATTCCAGCTACTACTTATTATTGCCAATTTATTAAGGTAACATACCCAGATGTCATAGTCATGCAATCTAATAAACCCAAAATGGTGAATATCTAGCAATTTGGCACTAAGCAGCAGTTTTTTAACTTTTTGCATGTAGAAAGTTCCTTGCATATTTATCTTCTCCTTTGAAATCTCCTTCCACCTTTTGTTTAGCTTAATGAATACTGAGCTAGAACAAACTGCCTGAAATAGTTGCTTATGAATGTCAAATCACTACTCCAATCTTTACCCCCACTTAATCCAAGAACAGTTCTGAAAAACAATTTGCAGTTTCTTTTATTCAAAATTATATACTTATGTTAATTTAAAAGATAATGCTGTGACAGATCCACTTGTGTGTCTCCTTTCACTGAGTCTAGAGTCACTTTTCCAAGCAGCTTTTAGTGCTACAACTTCATCTAACCATTGGCTCCATGCATACGTTGCAACCAAATATAGAATAAAAGATATGTCTAATCCCAAAGATGTCATGCCTTAGATACACTCAACTTATTTATCTTTGTATTCTAAACCAAGAACTCTTTCACCCTTGATAGAAAGTCTCAAACAACCAATATTGCTGCAGTAGTATAGGTGAGTTATTAAAAAAAGGTTCTACCATATGTGGTGCTCCAAACCTCATAAGCACATCTGTGAACAACCAGAAAATACTCTTTAAAAACACAATGCTGTACAACAGCTGTTTCAATAGTGCTCCTATCACCATATTACAGGAAAATAAAGGCTCAGCTGAACTCTTTGCTGCTGTGTAGGATGACTGCAAATACTTCCACTCTATAGTTATTTATTCAATAATTCAAGCACTGCAGTTCACCACAAGGAAAAATAAATTATTTATATTTATTCCTGTAAAAAATATTCTGCAGAATACCGGTATTAGAACATCATAGTCCTGTTTTTCATAGTGTCCTCTTAGGCCATATGTAACTCACTCAGATTTAATTTTCAGCACCTTCCACCTCATAGATTAATTTGCAGTACTTTTTGGATAACCCAACACTTTTAAAGTAGCCAAGTGGCATAAGAACAACTGGACGGTCAGTGATACTTCAATTCCTTTCCTTTATTTAATCTTTTCCTTATCTACTTCCTTATGATTTAAATGCATAATAGGAAAAAATATAATAAAAAACCCAAACGAAATGAACAACACGTGTAGCAGAAGCCATCTGAGGCAGTTATCAGAAAGGGGAGCTTAGCTGCAAAGTCTTATGTAACTGTAAGAGACCTTATCAGGTTACTTGCATTTGGGGTTACACTATGTAACTGTGTCTTGCTGGCATGGAGGTAACTTTTTTTCATAGTAGCTCATACAGTGCCATGTTTTAGATTTGTGACCAAACCTGTGTTGATAGTACACCAATGTTTTAGCTATTGCTAAGCAATACTTGCACAGTATCAATGTGTTTTGTTTTTCACCCTGCCCCATAGCAAGTAAGCTGGGGTGGGGAAAACATTCGGAGGGGCACAGCCAGGACAGCTTAACAGCTGAACAATGAGATATTCCATGCCATAAAACATCATGCTCAGCACCAAACCTGGGAGGTGGGCCTTCCGAAGTAGCTACTGCCCAGTGACTGGCTGAGCTTTGGTGTGCTGACTGTCTTTGCATCACTTCTTTAATTTCCTTTCCCTACACTCACCCCTCTTCACTTAAACTGTCTGTCTCTACCCATTAGTTTGATCTTGCATTTGGACTTGCAATTCTCTTCCCCCATCGTGCTAGCAGGAGGAGTGAGGAAGTGATTAGGTGGGGGCTAACCTGCCAGCCAGGGCCAACTCACCAGAGCCCAAAATACAGCTCCCTGAGCCAAGAGACCACTCATGATACACTGCTGTACATACCCCAGCCAAGCACTCCCAAGCCATCTATCATGGTGGTGTGTGAGTCAGTGCCCACGACACTGTCTGGGTAATAGTAGCCATCCTGATCCATCACCACTCTTGCCAAGTACTCCAGGTTCACTTGGTGGATGATCCCAGAGCCTGGTGGAATAATCCTCAAGTTTTTAAAAGCTCGAGAGCCCCACTGGAAAAAAAGGAATTAGAGTAAAAAAATTTTAACATGAGCGCACTGGAAGAACTTTCATTCACTGAACTTCTCCTCACGTAAATAAGATTATTTTTGTCAGTACCTTTAAGAATTCAAATCTTTCTTTGTTCCTTTCAAATTCCAGGTCCTGATTTTTTTGCAAGCTGTCTGACCTGCAAGTAAAAATAATCAGCTATCAGAACCAAATGTATCCACCTGAATTTTGTATCTAGTCAAATATACCCAAACATTGAAAGAAAAGGTTTAATAGCTAATGTGAATGCTGATCCATAGCACCTTTTTAATATCACTACAGGAAACTAATGAAAAGGATTTAAGAAATCTTAAGGGATAATATCTGAACTCTGCTTCAAATGTGAATACTAATCTGCATTTGGCAGGCCTAAAAATTGTAGCCTGAGAAAAGCAACACTACACGTTAGAGAAATATGACTTTTCCAACACCTAAATCAGAAGCAATCAGTAAGGCAGTAAAGGAAACTGGAACACAACTGTCCTGCAACTTCAGTTAGAAAGATTATCACAGTGATACAGTGCTGCCTGAAGCCCCTTTGTTTCCAAGTGGGCAGTATTAATTTTTTCACTTCAATCAGCTGCCTAACTTAGGTCTGCAGAGTTTCGAAGAAGTGAGGCATAGATCTGGTCAATGTTCTCTCTATGAGAGAAAATCTCTATTTTCTTACATATGTTCATGAGCCTAATAGAAATAAAATAAGGTTGTAAAAAAAAAATAATTACTAGTAACTGCAGACCAAAAAACTTCAAGAAGATGGAAGGAAACCACCATAAAATATGTAATTGCAGCATCTGTTTGGGAGATTAGTTCAGTAGGCCCATATTTATGTACCTTGTAGGGCAGAAAAATCTCTATGCAGAGGTCTTGTATTTCACTGTGGGTCTAGTGAATGCTAGACTCTAGTGAGCCTTTGTAGCTTTGTAGCATGCGGAGGACTGAATAGCCTTATGTTTCTTTCCTGGACTCATAAGGGCCATAGTAAGCAGTGTCTTGTGCTCTTCTGTTTGGAGGCACTGAAGCAGAAAGCAGTTCCTCAGAGCTGAGCCTAGTGTAGATCACCTCTATTCTTAGAGAAGTGAGGAAGAAAGCAAATACCCTCATTTGTCCTTTCCAAAAACCCCTATGGGGTCAAAAAAGTGCAAGTGGGAAAAAAGCTATTTCTGAGCAATTAATAATATGCAGCATTATTAAAGAAAAGTACAATAACCACAGGCCTGGTTGGAGTCTGTTTCTATCAACATTCAGTCCAGGCTTGTGCTGCTGAGAGATGCACCACAGATAGAGTAAAATTCTCCCCCAAACTCACCGCAACTCATACCACAGTCTAACTTAGAAATTTCTTAATGTCTGGGATGTTGTAGTACAAGTGCTAACAGTATCCCCAGTAAAACTGCCCTGATAATCAGTAACTGGATTCAGTTTACTTACTACCATTAAGAAGTAAATAGTGTTTTTTTTATTCTTACTGCCTGTTAAAATCAACCTGGATGGAGTGGTCTATCACGAGATCAGCAGGACAGATAGGATTGATTTTTTCAGGGTCCCCACCAAGTTTCTTCACAGCATCACGCATTGCAGCAAAGTCAACCACAGCAGGCACCCCACTACAACAGAAACAAAACAGACAAGGTGAAACAATTTTGAAAAGAGAAAAAAAATACAAAAACCAATCCTGAGATGCAGAGCAGACACCTACTGTCACATGCAAAGCAAACTGCACACCTCCACTTTCAATGCAAGCAAATAATGAGTAGTAACCAGAACTTCTGGCATTTCAACACTTATCTGGAAGATCATACCCATTCCAGTAATTCTTTTAACAAAGCTTCTGATCCTTCTCTGCACACACATTTTCAGCTTTCTACTGAGGTATGTTCTACCATGATATCTTCAACCAACTAGGAAAAAACCCTCTTACATACTTCTCTATCTGATTTTGCTGGATACTGAGACAAAACGTTCTCTGATGTGCTCATAAGGCTCTGGCATCAGTGAGCAACCCACTGAAAAAACTACATTTCTGTAAGAGCAGCCCAAAGCAGTAAGAGTTTATGCTTTCAACTCTGATCATAAGGAATACTCCAATTTTATAATATAAGGATATTACAATTTTAAAAAATAGCAGAAACCATGCAACAAGAGCGGTAAAGGCTTTGTAGTTCCCATTGAATTTTACCTTGAAAATCCTGAACATTTACAAAAACAAAACAAAACAAAAAAAAAACCAGGAAAAAGGATCAACATTATCTTCCCTGAACACAATTAAATGATGTTGTTCAGCAGTTTGAAGCTGTTGACATCCCAGGATATGCTTATTACAAGAAAAAGGAAATTCTATGTTATGTTATCTAGGGGAATTTGACTGAGGGGGGTAGGAGGAAAGTAGCAGAAGAGTTATTTTGACAGTTTATGAATGTTATACAATGGATATGGAACGGACACAATATCCTTCTACCATCTTAGAACAACTCAGGATAATTACAGAATAACCCTAACTAAGAAATTAGATAATTCTAAACCAGGACAACCTGAATGTAATTGTTGCATGGCTTTTGGAAAGTTGCCAAAGCTGCCTTTTTCAAAAGGGTCCTCAGAGGCCTGTCCAAGAGCTCATTTTTAAGGAATGAAGTTGCTCTGCAGACTTATAGGCACATTTTTAAAACTCAGCAGGAGTACGGGGCAAGAAAGAAGAGCAGTAAGAAAAGGAACAGTGTTCGCTTGGAAGTTCAGCTGCATCTATTCCAGTTTTTCAAAATGTTAACAGCAGCTAATGGATGAAAAATAGCTATGAAATCAGCACTTCTTTCATTTGAGGTTTTGCCAATTTTTTCTAATGTCTTTAAAAGTTGAAGTGTACTGGGTCTCTAGCACTTGGGCAACCTTTGTGAAAATGCAAAACAGAAGGTATGACAGCTAAGACACTTAACTGTTGAGGAAATCAACTGGCAGCATAGCAGCACTGGGCTTACCATGGATATACTAAAACGTTTTATAAAGACAGAGGACAAAGATACAAAGAACAGTGAGTGGACTTGCAAGTCAAATGCTGTATTAAAACAACCTGAAAATAGACTTTCCACATTGAATAGGGACTATTACATGATTATTACCGACACCTGAGGACTCACTGCAATAACAAGGCCCAGTTTTCAGTGTCCATTAGGTAGGGATCTCAATTTGCATTTCTGGGAAACATAATATGTTCATTTTTTCAGTAGTAGAGAAGTCTTTAAAAACATATTTATAGTAATATTGATTTAGAAGAGGAAGTGATGTGGGTTATAAATGAGAACTGAAATAGGTAGAAAATTGAAAGCAAGAGCCCCTGGGGAACAAAACCAAAACCAATCAAACAACAAAAAAAACCAAACAAAAAACCCATAAACAAAAAAAAGGAAAAAGGAAAAAGAAGAAAAAAACCAGAGAATAGACAATACCACCCCTTCAAAGAATAACTTCTAAACACTGAACTTCTTCATTTGGATGCAATTTATCAATCCCATTTTCTTCTCTTGTTCTGAAGTTTTGTGAAGATATTTACTTCTCCATCCTGGAAGAGCTTCTTTCAATGCTCTTATTCTGAGTATTTGCCTCTTCAAGTGTTGTCTGTAGCATGACATCCAGGAAACTTGAAAAAGGCTTTTCCAAATATCTCACTGCTATTCTTTCCCTCAGCTCACCCCTTCACCCCAAGATGAACATTGCTGCATTCTGAAAAGCCCCTCTTCCTTGCTTTGCAGAGCATCAGACTCACGTGAAGTCTTGCAGAATAACTCTGGCAGGCTTAAATGGCACTTCAACGTTCTTGTGTTGCATCACTTTCCAGTTGAGAATATTCTCAACATCTCCTTTCTTCACTAGGAACTCATCGCAGTTACGGATCGCTGCTTCCAAGAGGACTCGAATGGAAAATGGCAGGCGAGCTGCACGGGTAAGAGGCAAGAAACAAATTCAGTTTTTACCTCAGGGCATACGTCAGCAAGCACAGAGTTCTGTGCCTGGGGCAGACAGGTCCTCAGGTGCTGTCCCCATATTCTCACAAGGTTTTATCCCAAATTATCAAAGCCCTTTTTCCAGCCTCCAGCTTTGCCAGGAGGTCAGTACTAACTGACCTGTTCCACTTGATGCTTTGAGCAGGTTTCTTAGCTCAGCTCCTGCGACACAGTAGACATCTTTGCTGAGGGACTTTTCTACAGCTTTTCCATCCTCCATAGCAAGGCTACCCTGAAAACATGCTGTGCTCACCTTGTTTTTCTGTAGTTTGTTCTCACTCCTTGCACTGAATACAGACATATGAATGTACTAGAAAAACAGAGTTTTCTACCTGACATGTGGGAAAGCACAGCTTTAGTGGTTTATGCAGTCTGTTCATCTCAAGAGATGGAAAATGAAATTGAATGAAAGTCAGACTGTGCATCTATTAATCTTCTTTTAGTTCAAATTAGAAATATTTAAGGAGGATGACACAAAATACTATTGGAGCAGTCCTGACAGCTCTACTACAAACAATGGGTATGAAGAAAAAACCCAAACATGTCTCAGTCCTTCCTCCTCTGATCCACTTTAATAATAGTTGTTTGATTGCCTTTCAGAATATTTATATTTTAAAATCTTTTGAAAACTTTTTTCCAACTTTCTACACAGGGCTGACCCCCAAGGCATAAAAGTCACTCAATCACAGTGAGACCTCATTACTGCTATTGTAGGAAAACCCCATCTATTATTCAGGACACAGTAATTCAGAATAATTTGGGTTGGTTGTGGTTGGGGGTTTTGTTTTGGGGTGTTTTGTTTGTTTGGGAGTTTTAGGGGTTATTGTTACTGTTGTTGTTTTGGGGTTTTTTAGAATCTTCTCCCATCCTCCCCTGTTAAGCTACTCTCTTTTTATGCTAGATAGTCAGATTTGCATCCTTTTTTCTTTAAAGAATCTGGAGGTTACCACTCTTTGAATCCTGAAATGGATCAACTGGTAACACCATATGTGTATTTGCCTATTCCTTAAGAGTCTTCTCTGATTTTCACCCATCAAGACTGACATTAATTGACTTCTCACTTATCGGAGCCTGCAATGGAAATGTGTTACTGACATTTGGAGAAAATGTTTCTGCTCTTGTTCCCTGAATTCTCCTTAATCACCTGTTTCCATTTTGGAACACCAAAACCACCAACCATAGACAATTCTAAGCTATATATACTCACTTTCTAAGTCAATGACACAGAAACTAAGATTTTTACCAGCACCACTGAAAAATTCAGAAAATGTCAGAGGAACTAAGGAAAGAGCCTACGCAGAAAGGATTCTTCAGCCACTACTGTTTTCAAAGCTGAAAAAAAATTCTGATTGGTTCAGTCATATATATCAGTGTTAGATCCTTTCCAGTCTTTCAAGATAGCTTAGCAGTATATAACAAAACTTATGCTCTTAGTTTTGCCTAGCTCTCCTCACTCACTTAGGAGAAACAAGACTGCTGCGTGCACAGTATGCTGAGAAAACACTGCTTGTGATCTTGCCAATTATTTCTGTAGTTCTAAATTTCAAGAACTAAATTTTGCTAAAACTTTGTTTTCAAGACCTGCCTTTTGAATTCATAGTTCTCTCCAGAGACCAAGTACCGCCCAATGTGGCAAAGTCTGTTCAGGTTCTGTTCATCAGTACTAACAAATGCTTTCCTTATGTTGTCAACGTACCATATCTCGCATCTTCCAATTTGCTCAGATTAAAAAACTTCTTCAGAGGTTGTTTCGGGTCCAGTGGCTCCACGATCCGTGCAAAAGGGTTGCTCATGGTTGTTGAAGACCCTTAGTGTCCCTAAAACAAAAGAAAAATCAAAGACATTTTCAGAACATCAGTCCTGCATACAAAGCAGGTGTCCCACAAGTCTATACTGTATCTGTCCCGCACACAAAAGCCTGTACCAGAGAAAAAGGTACTGTCAGTCATTCCCTTTCCACCACAAAACTACTTGTAACACATCCTCTGAGACAAAACGTCTGAAGGAAGAGTATTGTGAAAAATACGGATACCACATGGTTTAGAATCATAGAACCTTAAAAGCTGGAAACAACCTCTAAGATCATCGAGTCCAACTTTTAACTGAGCACCACCATATCCACCGCTAAACCATGTCCTCACGTGCCACATCCACACACTTCCCTGGGCAGCCTGTTCCAATGACTGGAATAAATTTTTTCTAATATCAAATATAAACCTCCTCTGGTGCAACTTGGAATGTCCTCTCATCCTGTCGCTAGCTGCCTGGGAGAAGACACTGACCGCACCTGGCTCCACCCTCCTTTCAGGGAGTTGTACAGCGATAAGGTCTCCCCTGAGGCTCCTTTTCTGCAGGCTAAACAGCCCCAGCTCCCTCAGCCACTCCTCACAGAATCTGTGCTCCAGCCCCTTCACCATCTTTGTTGCCCTTCTCTGGACACAATTTCACAAAGGAAATTCAATGTCTTCATTATTCTCTTCTTTATGCTGTTTCCAGGCATTTTGCCTCTGTGACTCATGAACCACCATGACAACATAGTCCCATTTCTTAAGTGTGTTGGGGTTCAACCCCCAGCATCAACTAAGCACACCACAGCCACTCCCTCCCTCCTTTCTGGTGAGACCAGGAAGAGAATCAGACCAGCAAAATTGAAAAAAACTTATGGGTTGGGACAGAGATGGTTTGATAGATAAAGCAAAAGCTGGGCTTGCAAGCAAAGTAAAACAAGGAATTCATCCACCTCTTCTGTGGGCAGGCAGGTGTTCAGCCCTCTCCAGGACAGCAGGGCCCCATCACCCCTCAGGGTGACTTGGGAAGACAAACACCACAACTCTGAATATCTCTCTGTTCCTTCTCCTCACAGCTCTATATGCTGAGCATGATGCCATATGCTGTGGGATACCCCCTGGGTCAGCTGGGGTCAGCTGTCCCAGCTGTGTTCCCTCCCCACTCCTTGTGCACCCACAGCCTCCTTGCTAGTTGGGTAGGTGAGGAGCAGTAAAGGCCTTGGCTCTGTGTAAGCCCTGCCCAGCAGTAATGAAAACATCCCTGTGTTATCAACCCTGTTTCCAGCACAAATCAAAACCATAGCCCCTTCCTAGCTATTAGGGACAAAATTAACTGTATCTCAGCCAAAACCATAAGACATGGCATTGATCTAAAGCTAAACAGACAGACATTTGCATTCAAAATTAAAAACAATTAAACTAAACCAGAAAACACCACTGTTTTGAGACAGGAAGTACTATAGACTAAGACTACAAATGCTATCAGTGACAAAAGGAACCCTCCTAATTTCAGGAAGATTTGTTAGGGTCACCACCAGAAACAAAAATTTACATAGACTCTATTGTAAACACCATTTTAGTGTGAGATGTTTTCTTTTGTTGTTGTTGCTTACTGATTTACTGGTTTGCGTGGCTTAATGGTTTACTGAATAAAGCATTCCTCTGAGACCTAGGACTTTTAGGGCTCACATATAGAAGTTTAAGGACCCTGAGATATTCCCCATATCAAAGCAAACTAGCAGAGAGGGGCCTAAGTTCACTAGAGAAATATCTCTTCATCTCCAGTATAGGTTAACAGCATGAAAACTACCTAATGGAAAACTTCCTAGGACACACTGAAGACCTGAACTCTGCCCAAGTCTCTTCTGGAACCATTGGCTTAGGCTGACACATGTCAAGGATCAAGCTAACAATTTAACAGTGAGAACAATTCTCCTGCAGTGCCTGGCAACATTCCCAGTCACGATTAAAATTTCTTTAGAAGAGAGATCATTGCAGGCCTGATTTCCAGATCTGTTGATGTTTTCCCGGAGTACTGTACCTGTCTTCATTCCAGTAACATTATCTTCTGTTTCCCCAGTTTTTCAAACAAGAAAACTCACAAAAAGGCATGAGATACACATGACAGGCCTTGGAGACTGATGCAAAAGGATGCACAAAGTTCAGTGTTTGTTAAAAACACACAAAGCAAGGCCAAAGAATTAATCACCTGCCAGTTTCATCGAATGTTCAGGAAATACTACCATGTGGAATACACATTTATGGAGGGTTTTTAAAGTACTCCAGTATTTTTGAAATTCAAAATTCATGTATCTTGAAGACAACCAAGGAGAAATAGCAGAAGTGTGACAAAAGAAGGTCCAGGGTGTAAAGCAGAAAGATAATGTAAAAGAAAGAAAAATTTTCAGAATTCTTTCAAAGAAACCGTGAATGTTTCTAGATAAAAAGCTGAATGTCCAGGGAAGCTAGGCTGGCAAATGAACAGACTGCAAACACACACAGAGCCTCAAATGTATCACCTCTCACACTCCCATCTACAAGTTATTTTCTGAAGCTCCTCTTCCCAGCTTTACAGATACTCATCCCGTACAAAAGCCCCTAAAGTTTTAGGTATCATCATCTTAAAACAGCATGAACTACTAGCTATTTCTCTAAGCAAACTCTGAGCTTCTATGACTGAGTATGAGCAAAACAAATTTCGTCCTTCTTCTTCTTGCCAGCTATCCTGCTGTTGAGATTTACTTTTCTGCATTCCATGATGAGAACTTTATTTTATGCATATCCATTTCTCATGGGAAAGTCTAAGAGTCTAAGATAGAAAATATTCAGATATCCCCTGACAGATAACACAGATCATTAATTTGATATGACCATGAGTCCACTGTACTCAGTCCACATATTTTCATCCAAACATAAATTGTAGCTCTAACTTTTTCCATCCAAGTCCATGTCTCGGCAAATCACAGCAGAAATTCAAGATGATATGACATATTATCTACATGTTAACACTCCTTCACCAGACATCACCCTCTTCTCCAAACAGAGGTTTTTTATTCATGATACGAGATACTTCAGTACAAATCTCCTCTCATCAGTGAGTTGCACAAATAAGCCGAACTGTGGACTGACCAAGGCCTGATCACGAGTTCTCTTCATCTGCCTGGTCACATTGATATGAATAACTCTGTTACTAACGTGGAAGCCATTCAGAAAAAACTGAGAAGAGGTGAAGTCTCTAGAAAAAATACCAACTAGCAGTATTGCTGTAGCAAATTTCACAGAGCCAGCGAAGCCTCAGTCATACCTGCTACTATTTCCACACAGTAAACTACAAACTGAGTAGCCAGAGCACGGAACTCTAAACTAGGGATTTGCCAAAAAGATGTCTAGGGACAATACTCTGCGCGCTGAGTATACCAACATGTTTTAAGTAATCCTTGCCATAGATACAGGTTAACTTTTTGATTAACTTGATACAGGTTAACTTGTGATTGCAGCACAGAATATTTATTCATGTTTTGCAGGCACTGAAATGTAAACATGCAAACATGGGGGAGCAGACATCTGTCTGCCTAGAACTGGTGCAGCACACAAGGTCACATGTGTTGACCACATCAGTACCTGCTCGGACATACCACAACTAGCACTTGATCTCCTCCCCAACAACCTTAAAACTGTTTATGTGGAGATTACATAAGAAATTGTGGTTTATTCGAACCTGAAAATGCAGATTAGGATTTTAAAAGGCGCATCTCATTGCTGACACAGACTCACAGAATATTATGAGTTGGAAGGGACTCACAAGGATCATCAAGTCCCAGTGAATGGCCCATATGGGCCTCTAATCCACAAGCTTGGCATTGTTAGCACCATGCTCTGACCAACAGAGCTAATCTCAAGGTATTACAACTTTCTTAAAGGGTTGCATGACTTGTATGAAGTGTGTAAGACAAACAACAGTTTCATTTTAACCCTTACTTAGTGCCTACTATTAAAACTCTGAGAATATCCACAATTTGGCCCACATTAATGCTGATAATTTTTAAATCTGAACTCCCTATCAATATTGGTTTCCACTCACCTTGTTACATCAATGCTGTATCTTATTACTGCGTCACCACACTCAATCTCTTGTTAGAATACACCTCAATTCACTCAGATTGAGTGATCAGCTCACCACAGAAAGTCTGTTTTCTGTTGTTTCTCTCTCCCCCAGAGAAGCAGAAGTGCAGAAAGATTGTAACCACGAATACCAGGAAGGGTAAATTTATTTGGATTAACCATAACTTTCCAAATATAAAAAAAGGAAGTAGTTTTTTACAAATCAAACATCTTGTCATTTAGAGTAGAGAATGAACCCTTGGCTACAACAGCTGACCCTTGCTGTTTGTATCCCTATATATGATACAGGATGGTTCAAATTTCTCTGGAAACACAAGTTTTACATTATGATATGCTAAAAAAGCTTTTGAACAAACAAAATCTTAGTACAGCAATGTTCCTCACTTCATCTGTATTGAGTGTGCCAGCAAATTGAACTTTTAACATGAGACCTCAGAAGTTTACTAGCACCAAAAGATCACTGCAAAGATGCCTACTGGCTATACTGTCTGTGGGGATCTCTGTGGTGTCCTGAAGGCCACACCATTTGATGACCATGGCATAAGAAACATGCACAAGTCCAAGGGGACAGAAGGAAAAAGGTGCCTGTCCATCCTCTTTCCTTGTCTTTTCTTATTAGTTAATCAACTAAATCAGATACATTCAAAGCATATTTAAGTCTCATATGGATCTCCATAAAAAGGATTTAAGTAAGTAACTTAAAATCTTTTCTTTTTAAAAAAGAACATTCACATATGTTGCATGTGCGCTTTCAAATCTTGAGCTGTTGTAACTTTTCTGAGTATCTAACACAGTACCAGTCACATCACCACAACATTGACTGGAACAGGACTTAGTTCAGTTTAAAGCACTTTCCTGATTGACAGTGACTCCTTGACTCTACTTCAGATCCCTTTAAAAGCAGCTGTGTAACTTGGAACACTGACAACAAATACATTTTACTGAAATTAATGGAATTGAGAAAACATCATAATATATCCTGTAATTTTGCACTTGCTGAAATTATCTCACGAAGAGCACAGAGAGGGAAAAATGTATTTAGCCTCTTGCTATACCTAAGAAAAAGTCTGAAAACTGTTCTAGGCATCACTATAACATATTATTCTACTCTCTTTAGAGTAGAAGGTAAAACTGAATACATCCAGTCAGACTAAAAGCAGCACTCTCTTTCACATCACAAAAATAAGAGATTATTTTTTAAAAGCACAGCTGCACTTATACTCACTGGTTGTAAACAGATCCATACTATCAACAATATGTATTGGTTTGGGGTTTTTTAGCTGTAGCACACAGAGTAGCTTCCTGCTAAAATACATGCTGACAGTAAACCATGTTCTTTCTGTAGTACATGACACAAATGTTTACAAAAGACTCATGATTAGTAATAATCACATTTATTATATAAGTGCCTGAGGACAAACCAAGGAACAGATTATTTTGTTTGATCTGCAGAAAGGAAAAAAGGACACAAAAAGGCTCTGGGTGAGATAACTTCTGTTTAAGCTTCAGGCCATAAAGTAGGAACACCATAGCCATGGTGATTCAGTATTTTAGTACAGATATATATTTAATCTCACTTGGAGAGAGGGAACATGTTTCCACAATTGCTTTTTCTATTCCATCTTTCGTTTCTTAGTTGCTGTCTTTCCAATCATGAAAGGGTGCCCACATTACTAATGGTAAGAGGTTAATTTTAGACATCTCTTCATAAAACTAAACACCTAGTATCTTAACCAAAACGGATTTCAAGTATTAAATGCTTTTTTTCCTGAAATGTGGATAAATTCTTGGCCACCACTGGGAAGCACACACTCAGCAAAGAAGCAGTCTAATTTGAACATTTTACCAGACTCCAGAAATGCTAAAAAAGATTACACACAGGCAAAGCAAAGATACTATTTTATCAGTCATCAAGAAAAAGGAGAAGGCTCAGATTTGCTCATACTTGCATGAAATTTGTGAAGAAATATGAAAATATATGATGTTTCTGTGATGAAACTTCCAACTGAAAACTGAGAAAAGAAGAGGTGAGCTGGCAGGACCACCATGATAGAAGTCCTTACCTGGTGATAAAGTAGGACATAGGGAACATTCATGGCCTTGCTTGAAAAACACAACATTTTCTATCCATGCTGAATTTGGTCTTACCACTTTCCATTGCAATTATCACTCCTACTCCCACAAGTTATTTCCCTTGGTTTTGTCCACTCAAAAGACTGCCACTGTATGTATCTGCACTTAGCTGCCAGGTTTGCAACAAGCACCTTGAAATAGTAAAAACAAGCAACTTAAAAAATCCTAAGGGAGCTGAGCTACTGAGTTATAAATTCTTCATCACAATTTTGAGCATGCACTTCGTGACATTACTAGCAGTTACATACAGCTGAACAGCATTTCTTTAGTTAAGGGTTATTGCTCAATTCCCCTGAGCCTCTAGATTCCCCACAGCTCTAGAACTCCCCACAGCTCTTCTCATGGTTTCACATTCTACTCAGCAGTGGGCCTCCATCAGGAATGTTGATGACTACTTCCAGTTTACCTAAGTTATAGAGGGCACAGCCATGAATAAAGATCTCTAAGTAGGTCCAGCATGTAGGAATTTCCACCATATTGGAATTGCAGGATGTTCTGTGCATACCTACCTTGCCTGAAAATCAAGGAAGGAGAATACCCATATTAAGCATGTTGACAGAATTCTGCATTTTTGATGTGGAAAGACAACCTCTTCAGTATCAGTCAGATGTTTAAAGTAGTAAAACTTCTCTAAGTAAATCCATCCATCCATAATTCAAGTCAGTTTAGAAGGAAAAGCCTAATAAATGCATTTGTGTGGCAGAAATTTTTTTTTTAGCTTGAATATCCAAGTTGCCTAAGAAAAATATTTTTGTTACCCTGGGTAAATGGACGGATGATAGAGATGACCAGACCCATGACAACATAACAACAAAAAACCCCACCTACCCACCAAAAAATGGCAAAAACCCAAACAAACAAACAAAAAGAAAAAAAACTCCTCAAGCCCACACAGGCCCCAGCATTTGGACAGACTTCAACACCAAAAGTAGAACAAGCAGAATCTTGTTTTATAAAAATATTAAATGCTATAATTACTTTTGGATGTACAAAGAACAGATGAGTGCAATTACTGTTGCAATAAACACAGGTTTCTTGTTCTGATTTAGAGAAGCTCTTATTATTTAACACTTACTTCACTTGTGGCAGATAAGGCCACAATGCAACAAATGTACACGGTTGCATTGCTGCTAACAGGCAGGAGATTTCAGCGTTTAAATAGACTGGAGAAAGAATCTCTGTGTTTCTTCATTACACAGAAAAGCCCATCACTACATACAGATCCTTAAAGAGAAATCCACTACCAATTTGATGACTGAGCAACTATTCTGACAGTATATACCACACCAGTACTCCACACTGGAAAAAATGCAGTAATGCAAAAAGGAGGGTTTTTTAAACAATCTCTAGGCAAAGGTTCAGGGAGCCCATATCAACTTTAATGCTCAAGAGGAACACTGTACTAGAACAAACAGAGCTTTGGATTGCACATTTTCATGCTTTCTCCTGCTGGCTGAAACTTTTGACTGCAATGTTAAAATACTTATTTATTCAGATCCATAATGTGCTAAACTTCCAATGCACTGAACCGGTTGCTAACTGCATATTGCTATAATCTGTGTATTTCGCAGGCTGTCATAAGTATTCTGACCATTTCACTTTGTTAGTAGTGCTGTATTGCACATATTGGAACTGAAAGTTTATGTAAGAGATCAAGTTTGTGAAATCAAACATTTAGGTCTTAAAGTAACTCCAGCTCCAATTCAGCTGGAAGCTTAGATGCACGCCCAGTTCCAAGCTGAATATATCAAACTCCCTCAAGTCATCCCTCCAGAAAGCCAAATGCTACCTCCTCCCTCACTTCAACACAGCTGTTGTGCACTTAACAGCTTAGAGGAAGAGACAAAACACTTCTCTCATATAGATCTTGCCAGCCTTTGGTAATCCAGGCAAGTACACATGTAGGGTGCTCTCAGCCTCTGAAAGGCGATCTAGTCTTAACAAAATCCAGATCATAATTAGGCAGGTGTAAGTGTTAGGGGAATGCTTTGTCAGCACACTCACCACTGAGAGTCCCAGTTAAAAGTAGAGACTAATTTTCCTTTTTTTGCAGCGTTATGCAGGAAAATGAGCAGCATTATGCAGGAGAATAAAGGGAAGCTTATCTGGAGACTACCAAACACCGAAAAATGAAGTGTTGAAATTTTTTTCCTACCTCCTGGCAGAGGAACTCTGAACTTTAACCTACTTCCTACCTCTATACAAACTTGCAGCTTTTTTGCCCTATGCTAGTACTCTTAGACTGTTCATTAACAAATATGCAGCTTGGACCAATTTTAACAAAGAACTAGCCTTTAGTGTTAGCTAGAAAAAACCCAAAACCAACACAGAAGCGCTGCAAGAAGTGTGGAATATAGAGAGTGTGTACGAAGATCTGGTCTGAAATTTTGGTTCAATTTCAGAAGGCATGATTAAAAGGCATCTCAGTATTGGTCTGTTAGTTTCAAAAGACTCCTGTGAAGGGTGAAGAAACACAGCAGAGGTGCATGGGAAAGGCAAACAAAATGACAGTATTGTGAATCAGCTCTGTAGTCATGCCCTTACCATTATATCAGCTCTATAAAACGCTTTCTCTGCAACTCTAAAACTCCTTTTCTGCATCTTGAAATCTGAACTGTTTCAGAGCTACCAGAGATATGCAGATTGAAGGAGTCCTTTCAGGATTAAGAACAGATGAGAGGATTACTACTGTTGTGAAATAATCCAACACTGTGGAGGGAACATCCTAACTTTTCACACCATTTCAAGACAAATCCTGAAATTATAGTCTGGAAATAAAGATAATTTCCTCACACCAAAAACTGCTGCCTACAATCTCAGCAGCTATTCGACTATTCATGTAGATTGATCCAGCTTGCTTTCAAACACTCATGCCTTCAGTCTGTAAGCAGAACAAGTGTGTGTCTGATACAATTTAATGAACTTGAACTAGCTGTTAGCAGAGTTTACTGGCCAAGCTCCCTGGGGAGGCAAATTAAGTTCCACTAAACATTTTTAAATCAAGTTTTTCATAACAGTTTTCACACTGAAAGGCTAGGCAAAAAAAAAAAACCCTAACCAACCAAAATTAACACCCTCTTTCACAAGCATCTGGAGTCCTCTCCCTACAGCTGTGGGATGTCCCATTCTTCCAAGGAAGTGACAAATACCTAGAAGACACCTTCCAAATTAACCAATCCCTAAGGCAGCACTGAAGGCAAAAACCCTGAAAAAAATTATCTCCTTTTCACACAAACAGAGCAGACTGAAAATTAAGACTCCTCTCTACCTTCTCTATATTTCAAGACACAAGGGACCACTCTTCAATTCACATCTTTCTGCTTAGCTTAACTGGATTGTTACTCTAAGGAGGGAGTAAATTTCCAGCTCTTACCTGGTAAAATCCTGCAGAGAGTCTATGGTGGAAAACACTACCAAAAGAGATTTGCTCCATTTCTTACTATTCAAATATTATTTCTTCTCTAATTTTCTGCTTTTATTGTTTTGGCTCTTCCACCATCACTATAAACACTTCACCAAATAGTTTCAAAGTTGGAGTATATCATCCTCTGGCCAAAGACAACCAGAGAGAAAGAAAGATGCTAAATTACAAATGTGATATGACAAAAACATGCAGTTTGAAAGCCCTGTGGTCTTTTCAGTTCAGCAACAGCCTGCATGACATACTCTGTAAAGCACTGCTAAGTGATCAGACTTCATATATGGCAAGCTTCTCCAGGAATCTCCTCTGTCTTATAAAGTCTGAGATGAGCAAACTATTGATAATTTTCCTAATAACTCCTCACACACACCACAGATCCTCAAAGCCACAAGACTCAGCTGTACTTCCTACTCTATGCCCATTACAGTCCTCTTACTTTCTTTGAAGCAGTAACAATCCCCAGAAGTTTATTAGGACATTCTGATGAAGTACAATTGCTTTTAAGCAAACCATTACTAAATAAACATTCCAGTGTTAATATTTCTCTAGGGTGGTCTTCCTTTACTTCGGTTTTGTGGATTGATAAGCCAGTCTGAACAATAGCAACAGCACTGAGTGCTCAGAAATATTAATTCAATTCCAATTGTTTGGAGAGAGAATCCTCTGTTTTAGACCAAGTTTCCTGCTGATACTAAAAAATACTGAAGTCCAGACCTCTCCGTCTTCCCCTTTATCTTCCTGCCCCCACCTTCACTAGCTTTAGAGGTGGAAACTAAATATCAAAGTACAACCTTCAGTTAAAAAATAAATTGGAACTGTGGTGGTGTTATGAAACATGGAAACGTGCTCAACATAAGCAGCGACCGATCCAAACATATACCTGATCCAGATACTGAAACTGGGCATCGCCCCAGTCCTAAGTGAAGTTAGATTAGCAAGCAAGTACCTGCATCTGTGCTACCACCTCCACGGCTGTTACAGAGCACCTGCACCTGCTGTCTATGCCATGAACATCAAACAGATTAGTCTGTCACCCAAGATTATTACAACCTGACACTTTACAGGCATCACCTTCCAATTCTTTTCTTCCATCCTTTCCCTGTCCCACCTACGTTGCAGATCTACTGAGTTTTTTTGCAACACAGAGGAGCTGTTGTGTGCTTGATATGTAAACACTGCACTATCCTCTACTATTCAGATACTACTGAAATACCAATAGACAAGGCTCGAGTACTTCCAGCACGAAAATTAATGTTAAAGCTTCACCCAACAAGGACAGGGCAGCACAACTTCTCCTCCACGGTCGCTCATCTCGAGCTACAATTTATTCCTCTTTCTCCGCTCTACAAAATCCGCCGCCAGTGCCCGCTGTAAGCCGGCCCCAAGCCGGGTGCTGCAGACCCGATTTCTTCCGCCGGGGCCCGGAGCCGCGACGGGGGCCGCACAGCCGCCGTTGCTGCTGCCAGATGGTGCCTTGCAGGGGTTGCTCGGCCGGAGCCGCCTTCCCTCCGCAGCATCCAGCGTTCCTTTTCAGCCCCCACCGCGGGAGCCGGGACCGGGACCCGGCAGGATCTCCTGTCCGCCGCCGGGCCCTGCCACCCGCCGCTCCCCGCCCTCCGCCCGGGCCCGTGCCCGTGCCCGTGCCCGTGCCCGTGCCCGTGCCCNCTGCCCGAGGGCCGCCCCGCCGCCTTCCCCGCGGCCGCCAGCAATGGGCACGCCGTGGGGGCCGGAGAGGCGGTTCCCGGGCTCCCGGGCTCCCGGGCCGGAGGGAAGCGGGGCCGCGGGGGCCCGCACTCACCGCGGAGCGAGGAACACAGACCGCCGCCACCGCCGCTCGCCGTCAGGGGCCGCCGGCCGCAGGCAGAGGGAAGGGGCGGGGGCGGGCGGGCTCCGCCCCGCGCCCCAAGGCCGGAGCGGCGGTGGGATGGCCGCCAGTCGCCAGAGCGGGAGGTGGGAAGCGAGGGAGGGAGGGAGGACGAACGAACGAGCGAGCGGGTGGCTGGCCGGCCGGGCGGCGGGGGCGCGGGGCGGGCGGGGTTCCCCTTCCCGCCCGCAGCCCTGGCTCCGTAGAGAACCGCCGCTTTCCTCGGCCAGCCCCTTTCCCTGGATGCGGGAGGGGGAGGAAGAGGGAGCGCTGTGAGTGTGGAGGGGTGGGTAGGAGGGTGGTACCGAGGTCAAGGCCAGATCTGGTGCGGGCACAGCCGTCGGAGAGACGTGCACAGCGGCATGCGCAGCGGGGCGTGGGCTGTGATGTGCCTTGTGCCGGCCCTGAGTGTGCCTCGTGCTCCCAGCCCTAGCGTTTGCTCAGGCTTCGGAGGAGTCCCGAGGTGCCGTCAGTGAAGCCTGGGCCCCGAAGCGAACAGGTGTCGCTCGGGAACACTTCCTGGCACACAGGACTGCATCCTCATCCTCGTGGCTGTGCAGTAGGAGTGGGACTTCCTGTTGTTTCTCTTGGCAAGGGGGAGAGCTCACTGGCTTGGCTGTTGGCAGAAACAGGCTGTTACTTAAAAGCTGGTCAAGATCAATATCCTGACGTCAATATTAAAGAACAGTATCAGAGGACAGGACATCCTAAAGGCCATAATTTACATCACCCCCACAGCTCAGTGCTGTAGAGAGTTTATCAGTGTCCAGCATGTTCCCAGTAGAACAGTATTCGGGTCTGAATAATGTTGAGGAATACATTTGGTGCAGGTAGTCAGGGTGCAGCTGCAGTGGGAGCTGCAGGTTGACCTCTGGATGGCTGGAGCCAGAAGTAAGAGGCCAAGAACTGGCACTGACCCAACAAAGGGTGCAGGACCCTGTGGCCTGTGAGCAGGCATTGAGAGACACAGCAGGAACCAATGGTTCAGCTGGAAGACTCCAGACTTTCACACACTTAGACTGTGAGGGTATAAAAGCCCAGGATTTGCTTTGCTCACAGTCCCTCTTTGGAGACACTAGCTTGAGCTGTTATTTTGTCACTGCACCATGATTAAACTATTGTAAGAATCCAGGAGTCTGAGACTCTATCATAGGAAACCTGGGGTCCAGCCTGTAAGGAAACTTGGTCTGACTGGGTGAGAGTGGGGTGTGTAGGGAGAGAAATGGGGCACCCATCAGCTCACTGGAATCACTCATTGTGAAGTGACCTCTCTTCCAGCTCATGTGGTCTGAGTGTGCCTGCCAGAATGGTTCCTGGATGGTCAGACAGGAAACTTTCCTTAACAATTAAGTAAACTTAAAAGTATCTAATTCCAGGAAAATAATTGTTTAGTAAAGAGGAGTTGCATGAAAGGAATGTAAATATTCTGCAAGTGTTGGTAAGGTCTTGGAGAGCACTGGCTTGGAGACATGCTAACCACTGAGAGTTGGAGTAAAATAAGACCAGCAATGTTTTGTTTTTACCTAAAGAAAGGTCAGGCTAAGAGCAAACTAAGTTATTTGCTAGCTTTGCTGCAGAGGAGCAAGTCTCAGGTGAGTGAAGATGGAAGTGCTTAGCTCTACTTGTATAGAAGGATGAAACATAGAAAATGCCCATGATGTCTCACCTGGTTGTTTGCAGGTTGGATCCCTGCACACCGACCCATGCTGGCAGATCCTCCTGCCTATATACACTGTCCAGCTGGAACTGACAGACAGGAGAAATCAGTGGGAAGGACCCCAGAGTCTAGCAAACAAGATACATTGAGTAGGATTTTATTTTTTTTGTTTGTTTTAATTAAACATGAAATCCTGGCTTTGGCACACCTGCTACTGATTTCACTGGAACAGTTAAGATTTTTAGGGACCCTCTTTAGTTAAACCTGCTATTCTCTGACCTGATACCTCTAAATAGCCTGTAATCTACAACATACAGTCCTTTTGAGTTATTGCTCAAAATCTCTTCCAGGTTGGCCTGTTTTCTGTTCAGTATAAATATCATATGGAGTAATTTACTTGCACTAAGTTCTTCTTTTAGAATTGTATTAGTTTTTAGAACACACAATTTACTTTAACAAATAGTTAACATGGAACTGGACATTAACTCATAATATTGTTTTCAAACCTTTTGCCAGAGAGGTTCCTAAGACTGAGTGTGGCAGTAGACAATTATGTTTCTAATTTGGCTATTGGGTCTTGAACATGGAAGCCCATGTTTCTACACGACCCCACAAAATAGTAGGTGATTCTGATGCTATGAAAACCCAGAGAATTTATAAAACCTTTTTGTGCTTTCCTTACAGCTTTAGATGTTCCATTATTTGATAGAAGGTTTTTTTTTTGTATATGTTTAATTAATAGTAATAAAAGCATTTCAAGTATGTTTCTCTTTATGAGATTAAGTCCTGTGATGACTCTCTGGGTCACTTCCTGTAAAAGGAAAATTTAAAAATTTTAATTTTGTTTTTGTTGTTTCTAACAGAACAGACTTCCAAGGCCCATGTGTATCACTAAGTTTTGAATCATGAATAAAATCCTTCATACCTAGATCCTAAAGCAATTGCTTCAAAATCTGATTGACCCAAAATCTCTTGGGCAAAAAGCAAAGACTAGTGAAAATAGCAGGTCAGCAACAGAAATGGGAAATCCATACATCAGCTCTGACTTTTCCCAGTGAGTGTCTGCAAGGTTTGTGCTTTCTGTTCTGTGAGGAGGGAAGGCTCCTGAGGTTGATAGGTAGAAGGGAAGATTTTATATCCCAGAAAGAGACGCAGAACTGCTTCAGCCTCTCCTGGTTCTGTGTAAGGACACAGAGGCCATCATGGGATTGGAAGACAGGCTGTTCATTCAGGGGTTTATGGCAATGCTGTCTGAATGTTATTGCAAGTTGGTATTTCCAGCATTTGAGTATTTGAGGGCATCATTCTTCTCAGTGGGGCTGAGTTTACAATAATATGTCTTATTTAGAAGATGACTAAAAATGTGTGGGTTTGCCTTTCTCCCAAGACTGCCAGGAGTTTAGAACTGTATTAGATCCACTGTTTGTAAGAAAGATGTTTACTGAAAGGGGTTCTTGGGTTTAGGATCAGATTGCAAGGATGTCCAACAGTCTTCTTGGACTATCATGCATTGAGTTAACTCAGGATTAAAGTAAATTATTTTCTGTTGTTGCAGTGAAGATGGATGCAAATAGGAGTAACAATGCCTTTCAGGTTGCAGTCATGTGCATCCCAGTGCTTTTAGGGTTTTTCATGAAATTATTTCACAGCAGGTGAACTATGTGTCACTCCTTTGTCCTTTCTGTTGTACTGAAATCTATTTACAAGAAGCTTGATCTAATATCAGAATACTTCTGGAGTGTTCTTTGAGGTTATTCACCAATGTCCTAGAAGTCCAGAGAGCACATCGTATCTGTTCAGTTCCTATCTGACTTCACTATTGTGTCTCTAAACATATTTCACTCTTTCTGATCCTATCAAGGAGTTACAAATACTTTGAGTTCCCAAGAGACAGCCTTCACCTTATTACAGCCAATAAAGCCTTAACATACAGCAGTAGACTTCAGTGTTGTAGTAATCTTCCATGAAGGCTCAGCTGATCACTGAGGTTGCAGCAATCACAGGATTGCTGCAATCACAGGATTGCTGCAATCAGTCTCAAACTGGGCTAGGATAGGGCTGACAGGGAGGCAATAAACTTGAGCTGGCAGCCTAGAGGACCCAGAGCTTTGGAGCTGTCATCAAAAAGAAGTATCTGCATGTGTCCTGCTTTTCCTGGCTCTCTGCAGTGTAATGAAAAGGCCTGATGAGGTTCGCTCTGGAGTGGTGTGTCCCCATAAACAGCACCGAAGGGTATCATTCAACATACTATGTTCTACAGAACATATGAATTTACATATTCAGATGAGTTCAGCACTCAGTAAAAGTGTTTCACTCCAGGAAGCCATCTGTGAATGAGTTGAAGAACTGGTGAGATGGTAGCTGGCAGGCTATGGCCTACAGCTTGTCCTGAGTACAGGCAAATATGGTTGGTGGTTCATGAAGGAGTTAATGCTGAGATTTCATTGTCAGTCATGACTGTTTCAAGCTGTTCGAATTGTCAATATGCAACAGGAGTACAAGTCTGGAAACAGTTTGACAGCTCTCAGAAGACCTCTCAGAAATACCAGAGTGGATTCTGGTTATTGAACTAAGTGAGAGCCTACTGCATCTCCCTCTTTAATTAGATGATTGTGCATCCTCTAAAGGAAAGGCTGTGGTCAGCATACTTTAATAAATATATTATAATTTGCTTCTGGTCTTAGCACTGGTTTACTTAATTGTCTTTCTTTAAATGAGTCTTCACAAAATCGCAGTAATGTTTATTGAACTTTGGTTTCAGTAGCGAAATAAAGATTTAAGTTCTGCCATCTACTGGTTAAACGGGGTTTAGTGGAGGCTCGTTGTCACTCCTACCAGTGAGAGGGATTGACTTGGGAGTTCAGATACTGTTCTTAGCCCCGAGCAGAAACTCACATAGGTGTACTGTCAAGGAATAATACAGTTTTCTTGCAGAATAAAAACATTTGTTTGACTCTGCCACAGGAAATGAAGAAAATGGGATTGAGGATGGTACTGTGTACCCAAAATTAAAGAATAAATTGTCTGAGACAACTAAAAACTCTTTAACTGTCAGCACTGTGCCTTCAGCACCAGACTGTGTAATGCTTTTGGAGAATTGCTTCCAAAGTAGATAATCTATGATCAGCTTGTAGTTGCTGTATGGAGCATGAGAAAGAAAAACTGTTTGCACCATAGAAATAGAATGATTGTTCTTGTCCCTTTCAAAAGTAATGATATAACTTGCAGTAAATGCAGAAGTCTTTGCCGACCACCAGTGCATTTCCCTGCATATCTGGAATGGCGTAGAGGACTTTAACCTAGACTAGATTCCTGTGAATGCTCACCTGAAAACAACCCATATCCAAAATGTTTGTTAAACTTCTGGTGTATAGGCAATAGTACAACATATATAGTACAATACTCTTGCACACAGTAAGCCTGGACTTGTGCTGTTCATAGTTCATGTTGCAGTTGCACTTACACTCCCTTACTGAGCTCAGGACTCTGACAGAATATGTTACTCATCTGATATAGCAGGATGAAGTGGGGAGTAAACTAATGCAGAAAGTTGGTAGAAGAAACAAACTCTGGAGCCCAGGCAATTTACCATCTGTCATGTGGCTAGTCTAAGATACTGGTTTTCACTTGGCCACTGTACCTGCCTGAAGAACTTGGACACACAGTTACTAATCCTTAGCTAGGAGGCATCTGTTTCCTACTACGTTTGCTGGATGCATTTGGTGACTGGTAAACATAACAGCCTTGAGCATTCACTACAAGACTACCCTACCATTCCCTGTGCTGACTAGTAATTACCTGTAGTTGCTCTGACATCTGGAACTTTGTTAAAAACAACTGGCACATTATAGAAAGCAATGGAAAACATGCTTTTGAAAAGAGGTCCATATTTTATACTGCCTACACAGACATGTTTTGCTCAAGGAGCATTAAAGATGCACAGAACAGCAGTAGGAATTCCTTTGCTGCACTCTAATGGTAGACTGTAGCATTTTACTTACTGTTATGGCTGAATATGAGTGACTGTTCTTAACTACTTTTCAGTGAAAAATTGGATACTGCCTATTTTTCCCCAAGATGTTTGTATTAGCACTTTGCTTTTGGATTCCTCAATTTTCCTGCAGCAAATTAGCATGCTGAATAAAACCAGCAATCGCAATTTCAGAATATTTCACTTAGTTTCTTCCAAGGCTTCCTGAACAGAGCAGATCAGATCAGATCATCAGATCACTTATGATATGGCACAGTCAGAATGGATGTTTCCCTGACATATTTTCCTGCGTCTGATGCATCCTTCAGACGCATTGTGAAGGATATACCCTGACCGCTAGTGAAAGTGAGAGCACAGAGCTAGATTAGATCTCACAACAGTTGTCTGTTTTGCTTGTTTGCAAGTAGTTAAATTCTTTGCACACAAGCACGGAACATGGGGTTAACATAGCGAAGAGGTTGGTGGGCTTTTTTACCCCATTTCTCAGCACAACATTTAGATGCCATGAGAGTGGGGAATCCTCTACTACTGCTCTGTGTGCAAATACTATCTCCATTGTTAATCTCTCTTCAGTGAACAGACTGCTTCATTTACCAGAGACCTTAATGAAAGCTGTGATTGTGCCAAGAGAAAGCTACCCAATGGGATCTCCTATGAAATGTTAACTTGAATGTTACCAGGCTGTCAGTGCTTCATTTCCATAAGTGAAATCTCATTCACCTTTTTCTTTCCTCCTAATGTATTTCAACACTCCAGTGCTTCAATTTCCATGATGTCAGTGGTCTGTGGTGGGAATCTGCATGTTTCATGGCTTTTCTGTCCTATTACCAGCCTGCAGGTGGGTCCCTGGGTTTGGGATGAGCTTTCAGTTTCTCTGCAGGCCCATCACAGCTTTGGTGCTGGAGGTGCTGGTGCCTGTTCCTATATTGTAATGCAGAGGTGCAGGATCACTGTTAATTTAGTGGTAGGCCCATTTTTAAGTTGGATGGTCATTTCCTTGGGCCCATGGGGAATTTAAGGATATCAGCTTCTGCAAGAATAAGGGTCACTGCCACATTTCCTTCCCTGCCTGACCCTCTGAAATGTCACACTGTTGCCCAAGCTATTGGCTGCCCTGCACACCTTGAAAATTTCTATCCATGACTGCCTGCTGGTCCTGTCCAGTTATGTCACAGAGCACAGAAGCAGGTTTTTAACTGTTTTACTTGCAGCTTGCATTGGAAAACTCACATTCCTTCTGAAATCTTGAACTGAGTTACACATTGCAAAGTTTCATCTGTGTAACAACATGATAAAGCAAATCAACAGCTCTGCTGGGAGAATGTGAGGAACTGCTTTAACACTGAACTTGGATCTAACTTCAAGGTTGCCCCTGCTTTGAGTTCCAGAGTCCTCTCCTATTGCACCCTATTCAATGAAATGAACACATACAAAACCAGTGCTTGCAGCAGCATTCATAGAAATTATCTTTCCATTAATCAACCACGGACTGCACTCAACAGAACCCATTTTAGTTACAAACTTTATTATAGAGCAGAAGAAGGAAGTGTAGTGGTAACCAAGGGTAGTAAATGGGAACTTGGCACATAACAGACCAGTTTTTATTGTTCACAGATAGAGATATACTTCTGCTCCTCCTCCTGTTTTCCTTATTGTGGAACACAGAAGCTCCAAATCAGTGCTTTCCTGGTAAGGGGGCGTTTACTTCTGTTCAGCTGTACCAGAGAAGGGCAGTGATCCACTGGTGAGGAGCAGCTGGCCTTTAGCACAGCATTCCCATTACAAGGGACACCAAGGATGCACAGAAGAACTGCTGAAGACTGTGCTGGAGCCAGCACAATATCATGCCCCTTAGCACCAGCCCAAATGCTGCTCCAGGAGAACACGGAGGGCCCTGCAGGTGTAGGGTTATATGGAGTGCCTGGTACATCCTGCCAGGGTGATACTGGCCTCATCCAGGGGAGGTTGAGGTCTGACTGAGGTGCAGGGCTCAGGTACAGGGCTGCCTGGTGCAGAAGCTATAGGAGAAGGCAGCACACCACATAGCACCAGGGAGGATGAACAGGAGGGCAACAGGAACCCTCCAAGGAGGTGCTTGTGCAGAGGTGAGTGCTGGAGCCCTCTGCAGAGATGACGGGTGCAGGACTCTGGCTGTGTGAACAGCACTCTGGTTCAGGCATCACCGACAGTCAGCCCTGCTGTGCCCACCCAGAGAAATGTGCCAGGCCATTGCCTTCTCAGGAACCAAGGACCTTAGACCACAACTTATCAGGATCTAACAGAACCATCCTGAGCAGGACTAGACAAAATTAAAACTGCTGTGGCTGTACTCCTGCACCAAGGCAGATTAACTACAAATCAACCACATTACACTATAGACATCTGTAGCCCCACCCTGAGACCACTGAGCTCTCCTGTACAGCAGTAAGCTGTAGTTGTTTAATTACATTACTATTTAATTATCATTCAATAATTGTTTAATTATAATTTATCATCAATAAACCCCTTGTGGCAGGCCGATTCCCCCTCCTTCCTCCCACTGAGGTGCATAGATAAGATAACCTCTGGCATAGCAACTCACCAGGGGGTCACACCCTGGCACCAGCAGTCTGCCAGACCCCATGCCAGGAATCTGGAGGACAGATGGGAGAAGAGATAAAAAATGTGTACGTGACAGAAGGCATGTCTTTGTTCTATAAAAGCATCACCTATGTACCACAAAATCAGAAGTTTCTCTTGCACATTCTACGAATGTGTGGAGATAATTTCTCCCCAAGGAAGTCGCGAACCTTGTGGTAACTTCTCTGGAGATTGAGAGACCGTAGGACCCGATGTATGTGGACATCCTTCGACAATTGGATGGTGAGATACATTGAATCCTAATTATACTATTTTTTTCGCTAGCTGTATTTGTAAACGTGCACTGTATAAGTTATACTATTAATAGTTTTTCCTGTGTAGTAATATTCTGTTTTAAGTCTCTTGTCTGTTCAATTGGTGTCTCTTGAATAAATGATTTATTCTATAATACACCGAATCAGCCATTATTAAAAGAACTTGCGAATGGAAGTGGGTTCTGGGGTGCAGGCCGCCTCAGTAAGTTACTATCTATTGCTATAGGCCTAAGCAGAGGTAGAAGCTTATTTTAACCCCATAATATCCATTCATAACACCCCTTTAACTCTACACTGATGCCTTATTTTAAGAATTTATCTGCAACAACTGCTTAAGAGGTAGGACAGCTAAAAGGCTATGCTGGACTCTGTAGTAGGTTTGGACTTCCAAGGTGGGAAGGTTGAGACTCCCAAGTGGAAATGTTAGGAGCTTATGACTACTGGCAACAGGAAGATGACTTCTTTTGGTCATGTAGGTATGAACTGAAGGCATTCGGGTGCAATACTCTGAAAACAGATAAAGAGAAACAAGCTTGGTTGGGAAGGACATCTGAACCCCTCACAAGGACAGAGCTGGAGACTCTGCTTTTGCTGACCTCACTGTCTCAGAAGGTTTCCTGCTTGCCAGGGCCTTTGATCTGGGGTGCTTCTGTCAAGCCCTCAGACCATGACCGCCTGTCATACATGTAGGCATCAGTGACACAGCCAAAGGAGAATCTCATGTGTGAGCACATCACTCTGGAGTCTAGCACACGTGGTATTTCTTTACATTCTTGCTGGTGAAGGAGTAATCTGTCCTGTAGGCCAACAGGTTCTATCAGATATAGAGACAAATAAGGCTATATATTTATATATATACACATATATTTTAAAAGGGTGTTTTATATACTAGGTTTCTGATTATTAGAATGTAGAATCAGAAGCTGCAATGTGGTTTTAACAACAAGACTTGGGCATTTTATTTTCAGAGTGCACACCTCTTACTAAACCTTAACAGCAACCTGTTATTCCATTGTGGGCGTTTCTGCATATTTTGCAGTTCAGAAAGCATTAAGCTACTTATTCATCAGAATTGCTTACATGTTCCCTAGGTCCAGAGACAAAACATGACTAAAGAAGTTAAACTAGCAGTCCTTTACAATAAATAAACCAAGCCCTCGTTGATTGGTTGGTTGGTTGGTTGGTTGGTTGGTGTTTTCCTCCCAGAGAAGTGATTCATTAACTCTGAGCAAATCCCTTACGTGCTTTGTCAGGAAGTTATTTGTTCTAAAGTTTAAAAGCTGGAAATAAGCTATTAACTATTAAAATCAATGTATTTGAAGCACGAATAACTTGCCTGTCATATAATCATATTTGCTAGCTGGCTGGGCCTAAAATTTCAGCCTCTTGACTTTGCTGTTGTTACCCAGTTTTCTTTACTTTCAGCTCTGATATGGCTTATTATTTACTAAGTCTCAGTTTTGTTAGCAAAACTAGAGAAACTCCAGAGATGGTAAGAAGTGTAAATGCTAAAATATAATATGAGTTCTGCAGTTATGTCTGCCTGTGTTAAATGTCTCTAACTTTTTGTTAAATACTTACTACTGCTGACTATAAGGATTTTGGTGAAATAAAGATGAGAGCTTGATGGGATCTCTGTAGGATTTTTCCCCTACAAGAAATGGATGAATTTAAACCGAAGGATTTTCTTCTCATTTAAGTCTCTGCACCTATGTGAAAATGTGCATATATTTGATGTATAAACATTAATATGTAATTTTGTTTAGATTGTGCAGTCTAATGTGTTCCTTATTATAACCTTTATCTGAAAAAGTATAGTCTCTTAATCTGGCTAAATAAAGCATCAAATAAAATGTTGAAAGACATACCATATCTTACTGCATAACTTGGAACTGACCCTGAACTTTCTGTTGGCTTTCCATATCAGAGCTTTTGCTTCTCTTACTCAGGGGCAGTTGGTGCTTTTAACTAACAAGTCAGCACTTGATTTATTTCTAGCGTGATCAGAGCAGTTGTTTTAAACACTTTTTTTTGGGGGGGGAAATAACTGTAGAGCTATTATGAAGCAAAAAAAAACCCCCAAATTATATGCTAGGTACTTACCTACTTTTTTTTTTTTTGTAGTGTGAGTATAAGAAATTTAATTTCTCTCGTTTTCCATTGCAAGAGAAAGACTGCACAAACATGATCTAATATTTTTGTTGTCTCTTCATTTGTGAGATTTTGGGGGAAAAAAAAAAGGTATCCTATTTAAATGAACATCAGGATTTACTTTTTGTTCAGACATCACAAACTTAGAGAGGTGAAAATGCTGCAAGTCTGAAACCTCTCTGGCTTAGGAAGGTGATGCTTCATGAGCCACTTCCTTTCATGAGCCAAAACAACATTATTCCTCAGTTTCCAAATACTGATGTGCTGATTTAAACCAAATGAAACCAATCCCCCTGTAGCTGTTCTTCCCTGATGGCTGTCAACAGGAGGGCACATTCAAAGCCACACCTGTGTTTTAAATTCTTTGTTCTTAGAAGCCACAATTTATTTTAAACTTTCCATTTCAACCTCCACATATGGTTTGTGCCGTTCCTCTCTTCCAATGCCTTGTGGTAATTAGGGGAATTCAGAAAATAGAAGTCCACAATATAGAAGACTCCAGCTAATCTAGAGAGGTTTTTGCTTATGGCTTTGTGGGATAGGTACCATTGGATTTCACTCTTTCACATCTCACCAACATGTAAAGAATACATTTTATAGAAACAGAAATTTAGCAAGATTATCTGGCATTTGGGAAGCTAATGACTCCCACTCCCATCATGTGAGTGGATGGATGAAATTGTTTGTAGCTCTCTGCGAAACCAGGAAGCTGGAAGGCCAGAAGAGTCCACTGAAAAACAGCACAGCTCCATCTGCTTTTCACCCACTCCTTCTATATTTATACACACTTATTAAATCCTCTCTGGATCCCACCTGGACCTGACATGATTATTTATTTTCAGGTTTTTTGAAGCTTGCTTACAAATAAATTGCTTCACGAAGGAATTGAGTAACTGAATTCCATCATACTGAGTGTTAAGAGAGCTCTGGTATAATTAATTTTACTCCTTAAAAGATAAAAACATGATGTGATATTGACATGGCATCAAACTTACTTAATCCTGTATATATAAATTTGGGGTAATGTACCAGAATTTGCATTTCTCAGTTGTATCAAAGGCTTTCTATCTGTCACAGTATGTTCTCTCCCTAGATATAAAGAGTACAAGAAGATTACAAAAGGTTCAGAAGATCCACGGTGCAAAATTTGCTCCATTTACCGAATACACCTCTACCAACCCCAGAAACTTGTAAAAATGACAATTTTCCCATGCTGCCTGCCCTGGAGTTGCATGACTTGAGTTTAATGAGGTTAGAGCAGCCAAAGTTCTACAAAATGTTTATCTGGGTATAAAAAGAAGTACATTTTCTTTTCAGAGACCTCACTTTTTTTCCTAATCTTGTCTTACTAATCTTGTCAAAACAAAGACAATGGATACTCAAAGAATTTTGCCTGTTTTCATCTGTGAGGCACTTCTTTATTAAAAAAATATGAAAGTATATCTAAGAAGTGGTAGCTTTATCCTGTTTGTTTCATCCTTTAGTTACCAGCCTGTTGAACAATTCTTGCATAAGGAAAAAACCACTTCTAATGAGTTATCGCATTTGTGAATGTGACAGCTCCCGTAATAATTCTTTACCTCACTTTTTTTCCCCTGTCTAGGGCGGCAGGTCTGCTACACATGTGAAATGGAAAGGATGGCTAGCATTCAACTTCTGCCATATTCCATGGCTGCTAGCAGCAGATATTTTGGTAGACTTGGCTGAAGACAACCATTAGATGGTTTAGGTTGTTTTGACTGGTTATACAGGTTGCTCAGAGATAAGAAGGAAAGTTAAAAGCACAAAAAGTATAGTTCTTGCCTATGCCTTACAACTTATAAATATGTATCTGGAGAGTCTGCTGTTAAAAAACAGCTGAAATCTCACACTTCATTTACACCTTAATGATAAAAGGATAATGAAAAATTATATCATTCCACATTCTTCTATCAAAGAAACCCTGTAACTACCTGCCCTGCTAAGTGATGCAGTACTATATGTAATTATTTGTTAATTGAATGCATTTGTACCTTTTTATAAAAAGATTAATTGATTACTTCCTCAGGCTTTTGAAGCAGTCAAATTCTGGTAACACTATAAGGTAGTTTCCCAGATTGTAGGAAAGACTTGTTCACATGAGTTTCAGCTTTCCAAATCTTGGACCTCTGACTGTTCAGAGGGGAAGAAGTATTAGATCAATACAAAAGAAAGACATTTCAGGAGGACAGGCTATGTTGAAAAGAAAGGCAGGACAGGCCAATGGAACTTCACTTAACCTGCTCCTCTGCTTGACTGTCTTTAGGATAAAGAGGTTTCTCCTCAGATCCAGCCTGAACACCCATTTTGAAGTTCTACCCTTTGTCTCTTGTCCTCATGGTGTGCACTCCTGCAAAGAACCTTGGTCCACCCTCTTGAAAACCTCTGTGTCAGTCCTACGGGGGTAAAGCACCAGTGTTGTTTAGAAGATGAAGTGCACCTTCATCAGATTTGCAGATGACACCAAACTGAGTGGTGCTGTTGACGTTCCTGAAGGACAGGATGTCATCCAGAGGAACCCGGACAAGGTTGAGAAGTGGACCCATGAAAACGTCACGAGGATCAACAAGACCAAGTTCAAGGTGCTGCACCTGGGTCAGGACAACCCCTGGTATGAGCACAGGCTGGGGATGAACAGATGGAGAGCAGCCCTGTGAGAAGGACTTGGGGTGCTGGTGGGTGAGAGGCTGGACATGAACCAGCCATGAGCACTCCCAGCCCAGAAAGCCAAACGTGTCCTGGGCTGCATCCACAGCAGCGTGGGCAGCAGGGCCAGGGAGGGGATTCTGCCCCTCTGCTCTGCTCTGGTGAGACCCACCTGGAACACTGCATCCAGCTCTGGGGTCCCAGCACAGGAAGGACATGGACCTGCTGGAGTGAGTCCAGCGGAGGGACACCAAGATGATTTAGGGGGAGGGAGCACCTCTCCTACAAGAAAAGACTGAGAGAATTGGGATTGTCCAGCCTGGAGAAGAGAAGGCACTTAATTGTAGCTTTCCAGTACCTGAGGGGAGCCTAAAAGAGAACTGGAGAGGGACTTCTTAAAGTCCCTCTCCAGGGACTTTAAGAATAAATAAAGGTATGTATTGACAGAACAAGGGGAATGGCTTCAAACTGAAAGAGAGTAGGTTTAGATTATATATTAGGGAAAAAATCTTTTCTGTGAGGGTGATGTGGCATTGGAACAAGTCACCCAGAGATGCTGGGGATGCCACAGCTCTGGAAGTGTTCATGGTCAGGTTGGATGGGACTTTGAGCAAATTGGTCTAATGTCCCTGCACATGGCAGAAGATGTTAGATGATCTTTAAGGTTCCTTCTAACACAAACCAACCCTTTGATTCTATGATATGATTCATTTCTCCTGCCTCTTCAGATCCCTATAGATGGCAATGTAATAAGTGTTCCCTCAGCTTGGTGTCATGTGCAAACCTGATACCACTTGACAATACTGCTGTCACCTTCTCACATTCTTGATAAACATGCTCAATGCCCAGGTCCAAGGAGAGACCCCTGTAATACTCCTCCCATTATGGGTCTCCAGGAAGAGTTCAAGTATGACCCATTAACCCCTACCTGCTGAGCTCAACCATCCAACCAGTTTTTTACCCATCTAGTTGTCCACCCACGCTGAACCATAACGTTCCACTTTGGATACAAGAATATTGTGGGAGACCAAGTAATAAACCTTGCTGAAGTCAAGGTTACACTGGTGTCCCCTTCCTACACAGATCTACACATTTGTCATAGAAAGCAATCAAGTTGGTCAGGCACAACTGACCATTGTCAAATCTAATATTGGCTGTTCCTCACTGTCTTCTTCTCCATGTGCCCAGAAATGTGTTCCAAAAGGCCTTGCACTATGATTTTTACAAAGACCAAAGCAAGGCTGAGTTTGTGGAAGATGGGACCTATCATTATGTGCTTTGGCTGATTGATTGTCTTCAGCAGGCACACATCTTCAAACAATGGGGTTTGACACTACTTCCGTCTTCCCTATCCTCCTGTGTATCTGAGACTTCATACAGTAGTATCTTAGATATGTTTTTTTAAATAAGATCTGTAGAAGAAATTAGAAATATTTCAAAGCTTATGTATATAACTACTCACTCTTTCTCCCACCATGAAAAGTCATATCATACTTTCTTTGGTCTCTTAATTATTTCTACTGTTTCTCCTTGAGAAGGTCAAATCCTTCTGATCATAACTACATTCATATTCACAACATGGAAAGGAAATGTAAAGTAAGAGTAGTAAAAACTAGAAGATGCTAAGTGTACTATAAACCAGAAGATGCTAGGAACTTTTAGAACTTCACTGTTGGTCTACAGGACAAGAGGATTTATTAAACAAGAGGTTTATTACACCAGCTTATTACACCCTTCACCAAAATACAGATCAATCAGAGCCAGAAACAAAAATTTTAACAACTCTTTTCTGGTCTCTCATGGTTTAATGAAGGTACCTAGATGTTGTAATGCATTTGAACACTGACAGTGTGCCCCAGCCAAAACCACCTGTAGTTACGCTTATCAAAGCCCTCAAGAATTCGCCAAGGCCACTGAAATGTAAGCTGTGCTAAAATGGGAAAGGAAAAGCTGAAAAACAGAATACCAAGACAGCAAGAAATAGATAAAGAAAGACTGTGCTGCACTGAATCAAGAACCAATTATATTTTCTGAAAAGTGCATGCAAAGCACGTGGACAAGCTAGAGGGACCAATCATGTAATGTGTGATCGCGTGTACAGCAGTTGTAAAAGTATAAATAAGAGTGCTTTGTAAACAATAAATGGCTTCTGTGAAATCATATTGATTCATTGTTCAGAAGTCCTGAGCTCCTGCACCTGGATGTTGTTTTGAACAGCTCAGTGGAGATTCTCAATACAAAGCTGAGATCAAGGACCCAGTCAGAGATGAGATGTGGACAGCATACATCTACATACACAAAATTCAAAGTCATAGCCTCCTTTCTTGTCCCAACACACTCCATCCATAATACTTTACCCAATGTAACAAGTCAAAGAAACAGAGGCATTCCAGAGACTAGCAACATGAAAACATCCAGGTGTGTAAACATTTTCCAAACTAGCAACAAGAAGGTTAAGTGAACAAAGAGCAAAAAAGTAAATATATATATGTGTTATAGAGGAGGGAGACTGCTTGGCAGAACAAGCAGTTCTTGGCTTGCCCCTTATCTTTTCTCATGAAGTCAGAGATGTTGAGTGTAGAAGGCAAAACCTACAGCAAATCATCTTCTTCTGCCAATGCATCATCACAAATCTTCTGAGGTGGAGCTTTGTGTGCTCTGAAATGGCACGATGATGGGATAGCAAAACCTTCCAGATTAATGTCATGGCAAGAAACTGGAGGTCTTACCTCTGAGTCCAGAGAAGGGCAACGAAGCTGATAAAGGGACTGGAGCACAAGTCTTATGAGGAGCGGCCAAGGGAGCTGGGGTTGTTCAGCCTGCAGAAAAGGAGGCTCAGGGGTAACCTTATCACTCTCTACAACTCCCTGAGAGGAGGTTGTAGCCAGGTGCGGGTCGGCCTCTTCTCCGAGGTAGCTAGCGATAGGAGAGAGGACATGTTCTCAAGCCGCGCCGGGGAGGTTCAGGACGGACTCAAGGAGGAGTTTCCTCACAGAACGCGCGGTTGGTCAGACACCGCTCCCGGCCGCGCGGGGAGGCGGCGGGGCCGGCGCCGCCGGAGGTGCTGCAGGCCGGGCCGGGCCG
>VZTJ01003171.1:80189-174452 GCA_013397795.1 Orthonyx spaldingii
CGCCGGGCCACGCGTTCCGCAGGGTGACCCTGACCAAGCCCACCTTCTGCCACTACTGCACCGACTTCATCTGGGGGCTGGCCGGCTACCAGTGCGAGGGTAAGGGGCTGCCGGGGCGGCGGCGGGCGTGCGGGACCTGCCGGGGACGCGTCCGGGGCGAGGCGGGGGGGAGGAAAAATTGCCTAAACCCACTACTGATAAAAACTCTATTTGTCATTAGTATCAACAAACTATAGTGGTAAAATCTAATGCATAACCGCAATACTAAAACACAGTGCTGAAATGCAATAATAAAAGTAGTGCATTCTGTCACAAAAGGAAGTATCTAATGGTAGTAATACAAATTCTCATAATAGTAATGAAAATTCTAACAATAGTAGTAGTAAATTGCAAAACTTAAGTCTGAAAACAGCAATAGGAGTGAAAATTCTGCTCTTATTAAAAGTTATAGGAATAAATTCTAATAATAATAATCATCATAATAATAATTCCTAACAAAAGTAACAAAAATTGGAGGTATGTCACGGCTCACTCCTGTGTGGTGACACCACGTGTGTGCTGTGATCCAGCAGTGCCCCAGCCTGACCTGGGGTAGACACACTGTGAGCCACCAAGTACCATAGCAGCTCACAGTGGGTCCATCCCAGGGGCACCCTTACCTGCCAAAATGCCTGATGGCATGGAGAATCTGAGACCTGTGTGGAATTTGAACGTTTTAAACATTGGCTCACACCGGGAAGGGGAGAAGGCATCTCTAGGTTTCCTTGCTGGCTTTTGCAGCAGCTGAGGTTCTTGGAAGGGACAAAATTATGACTTGTTCTGATGCAGCAAAATCCAGTGGTGTCATAGGAAAAAGAGTGGATCTTTGTGTCCTTCTTTAAAGGAAAACAAACACAACACCACCATCATCAAAAAACCCAAACAAAACACCACAAAACATGATGTCTTCATGAGCATATGAAATCCAGCTGGCTTTGGTTGCAGCTCCAAAGGCAGTTCTGAAGAGTCAGGTTGTACAAGAGCCTCATTGTTTGGGTGGGTGTCAAACAAGGCTGTAGGTGTAGAACAAGTACCCTGCAGTTCTTGAAATAGCTCCTGCCTTTTGTCATTGCCATGGGTAAAGAGGGTCCAGGATTAAGTTAGGTGGAAGTCATGTTCCTGTGTGGTGCAAAGCAAGTCTTGCAAGGATATATTTGCTTAAAAGTTTTCTGAGAGAAGTGTTGTTCTGTCTCCATAGCATAAAGTCACTGCTCATCCTAATAAGCAAAAAAACGCCAAGCTGACATGAGAATTTCTTTCATTGTGAAAATACACAGAGCTGGTCTTCTATGGTCTCTTCTATCACTGACTTAAAAACCACCAAATTATTGGGGTCATAAAACTGGGCATTCAGGTGCCAGTTTGTCAGTTAAAGATCTGAACAGTTTTGGTAATGCTAACAGGTAGAAAAACGTGAAAGAAGCAGAATGTCCAGAATGTCTCACTTTTTTTTCCCACTCACATATTGCATACTTAAAGGTAGTGTATTGCTGCAAGTTGCCTTTAGGATTTTTTCCTAGTTTTCCACTGACAGTTTGTGTTCGGGAACTGTTTTTGCCCTTTGGCTTTTCCAGCAGAATTCTGGATAAGCATGCTTAGCACCACTGTCTAATGACCGTGTGCTGATGAGGCACTTCCAAGCTGCACAATTAAAATATATCTTTCAAACCTACATCTGAAAACTTCAGTTCAAATAAGTCACCTCTGTGAGGGGTAATATGAGAGAGAGGAAATACTCTTGGTTTTCATTATCTCTAACATTCTCTGCTCAGAGTTTGTAAGAAAACCCTGTGATGGCACCTGGCACATCAGTGTCTCCACTGGGTGAAGAACTGATTTTGGTTGGTTAGTTGTTTGGTTGGTTTGTCTTGTTTTTTGTTCTTTTGTCTGTTTTCAACTAGCTATACTTAGAGCCATGTTTGTCTAACACTGATAAACAACAAATCTCAAAACCACCTAATGGGTCACTTGCTCACAGTGTCTGCTTTTGACAAATTCCAAATTGTTTAGTAAATGCTAATATGACTTCTTAAACAGTATTTTAAGTAAATTCCATTTAATAGATATTTCCTTGTCACATTTACCTTGACTAATGTAAATGTCATTGCGTGTTAGAAAGTGATAGAAGGAGTGCCAGGCTGTTAAAACAAAAAAGTAACCCACTCAGTTATTAGTGAAGAAAACGTTTGCTGTAGAACTGAAAAACATGGTAGATAATTGCTACCTCGTTTTTCTTCTCTGCAGAGAGCCTAGATTTGCAGGTGTAATTGCAGCTATCTTTTGACTGCTTTTGATAAACCACCTACAGGTTTCAAAGTGAAGCCATTGAGGGCCCTTTTTCTAAGTGGATTTGCAGTGGTTTTTTGAGACCTGTGGGTTCAGATGTTCAGTCTCCTAATGCTGTTTGTGTTGACGATCCCTGAAGCTGGTTGTTACCAAAACAGAAAGCTTCCAAACCTTCAAGGGGACCAAGCATGCTGATGATGTGACTCCACCACTTATTGAAAGAAAAAAAAAAGAAAAAAAAAAAAACAAACAAACAAAAAAAACAAACCAAAAAAACCCCACCTCTTATCTGTCATTAGTGTGAGTAGTTGTGTGGCCTAAATGACCTGGATCTGTTTTAATTGTGATCGCCCTTTAGACCCTTGGAGAATGGCATCTACGTTTGAATGATCAAGTCTGTGGAGTTTTTCTGTAAACTTATCAACTTCTCAGCAGACTGGCACATACCCATGTGGCTTACATAGCTGTAGCAAAAGTACAAGAAAATAAAATTAATTCTCAAAACATTTCTGATAGTGCAGGCCAAGATAGTCCTTGGCTTTTCTTCTGTGAATTAAAAAAAATACATAGAAGAGATGCTCTGATGCTCTCCATATAAGGCACAAAGCGTCCTGCATCTAATCTGGTTGTTTAAAAGGAAGATGCTGTTTCCCACTCCTGTTCAGGGCCAGACCACTGTCACTAGCACTTTGTATGGGATTGAAGGTACTGCAGGGGAGAATTGCAGCTTTCTTGCTTGGATTGGCATGATATTTTTACGAGTGATATTTTACAGGGAAGGCAGTAGTCTTCCTGTGTGGATTAGGTATCCAGTTGGGTCTGAAGATGTCAGTGTATTAAGCTTCTATGCACACACTTATTGTGATATCAGTCAACCAGGCTTGCATCTGTGGTTTATTCACATGTCCTCCCTGCCCTGACAAATCTGTTTTCTGTAAATTTTTCTTAACTAACTGTTTTTCTTACCACTTTCCTATTTGTAGCTGTGACTTCCTTTGATAAGTGTGAGTGTATGTGTGACAGAGTAAGTGATGCTTGAGGTGTGGCATGAAAAACTGCTCTCTTATATTGCTCTTGCTTTCCTAAGCATAGCCATTTCAGGTTTGAGTGGGTTTAAATTTCCTCAGGCTTGGCAAAGAAGAGGCGGTGTAAGTGACTGAGGTTTTGTGCATGTGTGTATGCATCTTAAAAATGAAAAGTACTAGGTATATGAAGTCTGTATAAGAAGTAAAGAGAGCTCCTACTGGTATTTCGCAGAAGGACCAATTTCATACACTAAAAAGTAGCTAGCTGGTATTTTATACTGAAGTTTGGGATTAGTTTTAGCCACCAATAAATAAATTTCTTTTCACAGTGCTTTTATTTTACATAAAACACTTCAAGAAAAAAAAAAAGGTTGAAAGAATTGTGGATCTGTACATTTTGGGGGTTACAAATATTTCCAGTTCTATAAAGCTTTCTAATGTAAACTCAGTTTGGTTTATTTTAGCCAAAGATAAAATGTGGGGGATTTAAGTAATAAGCAAGCTGGATTGCAAATTTGCAATTGTTTAACAGTTTTAGGGGGTTTTTATCTATATATTTCATTAGAATGTTTATAGCAATCTGCAGTCATGTATTTCTTGGTATGTTTTGTGTCTATTTCTGCTAGGGAAATGTCATTTGAGCGGGTAGGGCACCTGTCTTGATATGGGGGCTCTAAGTCAAATAATATTTTTAACAAAAAGCATCCTTGTTTTCTGTTTTTGTTGTGGGGAGTGGGAGAGGAGTTGAGGCGGTTTCTTTGGTGGGTGGTGTAAATTTTTTTTTTTAGGTTTCTAAATAGAACCTCCCAACTTATTCCAAGATGTATAAATCTTCGTTTCTCTTAATCTGATTTAGATGTTGGTTGACAACACCACAGCTCTTCCAGAATAAAATGTAAATGGTGGATCTGAGTTATATTTATGCTATAAATCTCAGATTTGGCAAGACAGCCAGAAAGCTGCTGTGATTTATACAGGCATGTCCCAGATATGGACAAGCCATGGTGTTCCTTGTTGATTTAGGACAGCCTGGAGATATTCAGACAGCATTTGCAGCAGTCTTCAGATACATATTTTGGACACGTTTTGAATGCAGTCTATTACAGTTAAAGGCTGTTCTAAGATAATATGGTCAGATAGGGAAGGTGTGTTAAAGCTGGGAGTTTGTTGAGATATGGGAATAGTAGCAGGGAATAAGGGGACAAGGGGCAATCTCCTTGAACTTTCATCCTTTCTAATTCTGTTGTTGAGACAGACATTTGAAACATCCTTGACCCTCCAGGTTTCATTCAGATGTGTTTTGAAGGAAGTGAGTGATGTATGAGGTTCTCCAAGAAGTCTTAATGCTTGCTGTTCAAAAGGAAAAACATATTCTTCCTTCTTGTGATGAGCTTCACTTGCTTTTGGTGCATTTTGAACTAAAAATAGAAGCTGCAAGAAGGTAAAACCACGGTACAATTTTGCTTCTATCCTCCAATCAGTTTGAATTTTCAAGACTTTGCTGGCTTTATTCTTCAGTGGTTTTCTTGTGGGTGGTGGGGCCTTTCCATGCAACAATGTTCCATGCAAGATGTTTGATGCTGAGATGTTTGAGTGAATGTGACTTTGCCACATTTAAAACTTAGAGCAAACAAAGACTGTCAAAAAAGGAGGGGAGAAAACAAGACCCACACACACAAAAAAAAATTCCACAAAATAAAATCTTACACAGAAACTTGTCTCAGTTCTGGTTAAGCTGATATACATGTTGAGAAAAATGTTTGGAGCATTGAGTGACACATTGAAAAATGCAATTTACTGGTCTGGATTTGAAGGATAATCCATTTTGTACTGAAGTGAATTTATGCTTTTCTTTTCCCTGCCTCCTTCTGACACTGCCTCAGAGAAAAATATCACTGTCACCATCAGGGATGCAGAGAAAAGGACAGGGAGCCTTGTGAGAATGCACACAGCTTTTGTAGCTGGAAGCTATAGTTTGTGTTGATAGCATTAGCCCAGATTTCGGTCCAGAAACTCAATTAGATAGTAAATAACTTACTGCAGAAAGTGCTAAAGCCTGTAATCCAATACCAGGCCTTGCAGAGCACTTTCATATATCATCTCTGTTACTGCCTTGGTCTGACTCGTTGAGCAGTGGCAAAAGCAGTAAGGAAGGTGCTCATCAACCCATCCTGGTGTGAAGTGGCTGCAGCTGGTGCTCTGTAAGTTCTCTTTCTAGATGGTCATTCATCAGATATACCTTAGACATAATATGTTCAGGTGTTTCTCAGCCATCTTCAAGGGTAGCACCCTGGGATCCTTTTAATTTTGCACAAAATTTTTCGCTTTTCCTCTGGTAAGTTTTCCACAGACCCTAGTTCTTGCAGTGCTGTGCTAAGGATCTAAAAAGATTTTATTCTTTCTTGCAGTTGTGTGGGAGATAAATGCCTGACTAGTTATTTCTTTGTGATAAACAAAGGACAGTAAGCTCTAAGACTTTCCCCATAAAACACGTTCTAAGTACCGTACTGAGCCTTTTAACGGCATTTTGTTTAAAACTTGTGCAGCATTTCAGTCAGAAGTGACCTCGGTAGTTTATGGGTGGAGAAGCACTTGCCTGTTCCGATTTTCAGTGATGTTTATGTGCATTTGCTGGGTGCTAATGCAGTTCCTGCTTCAGGTTTGCTTTCTTTTTGGAAACAAGTACATTTTGGTACCACCTCCCCTTGCTCTATAGATGGCATGCATTCCTTCTTTATAGGTGTATTAACATGGGTTGCAGTGCACATCTCTGTGTGATTACTAAGTCCTCTTTCAGTTTAGTGCTCAGCAGTTTTTTCTAGTGGTGATGTTACTTGTATTTCGATGTTTCCCCGACAAAGTTTTAGTTAATATCCTGGGGTTTTCCATGTGAAATAACCCCATTAAGCAATCACTTTCCATTGTCAGTTGCTTTACAGTAGGGACAGTTCTATGTTCAATGGACATTAATTACCCAATTGTAATTGTAATACAAGGTGGGGCCTCTTGCTTTTAGTGCCGTGAGGTTTTTAGTTTTCATTCTCTTCTGGGCAGTTTGTAACAAATGTTTCTGTTGATTCCACCCACCACCAACCATACTCGGATTTGTAAATCCAGGAATAAGGAGTTTTGTGGGGGTTTTTTTTTTGTTTGTTTTTTGGGGTTTTTTTGGGGGTTTTTTTGGTGGGTTCCCCTGGGCATGGTGCCTTTGCTGGTGTGTTTTCTCCATTTTGATTACATGCTGTGTATAACTTATCCATAATATTGCTTTGCTTCTTAGTATTCCGTAGAAAGTCGGTTCTCTTCCTGATTTTGGAGCACCCTTCTCAGGTGGCAGCTCTGAATTTTCATTGAACCAGACTGTCCCTGGATGACCTTTGCTTTTTGGTTATGTCACTAGTTTCTTCCAGAAGTGTTTCTAACTCTGCATTTCATTAGCTCAAACTGACTTCCTTCTGGGCTACTCGTTGCTCAATTAGATCCAGCCTGAGCTGGCTCATGAAACTACCTTTGGTGAAACTGCTTTTGCAACACCTCCAGAAAACAGGTGACTAAGTTACTTGAATATGTTTGACTTGACTCAGCTCCAGTGGGGAAAGAGCAGGTTGTATGTATATATACACCTTTTTAAAGGATTAAGCAGTACATGCTGATCAACTCCTGTTCTTTTCACGTTTCCCCCTTGCCCCCAGCCTTTTTATTTAATGGTAACTTTCAGTTTGCGAGAAGTTTCTTAGGAAACACTCCCAAACAGAGAGCAAAACCTAATGTGTATATCACAGTATGATAAGGAACATGCTGGAAGTGCACTTCTTTTTTTTCTAAGTGTGCTACCACAGTCGTCTTCCTTTTAAACCATATTGTTGCCTGCTGTTGTCTCACTTGTGGAAGTTTCTTATTCAGTAGAATACAGTCAACCCCTCATTTCACTTCCTGTTCTTATTTATTTTATTTGTGTGGCTCTAGAAGGATAGGAGGGGTGTGTATATATTCATACGTAAATATTCATGTATATTTATGTGACTTGGTTGCTTTTTTTCCTGCTTGAAATTGAATATAAGTGATTTACTTGGAAATATGTTTAGGATTATTAACATAATGTGCTAGTATCACTCACCTGCTTGGCTTCTTTTTAAATACCAGTTGTATGATATAATTGTCATGGCACTTACTATTCTGAAAATAACATTGTTTAAGATCTAAAACAACTAACAGAATAAGCAATGCTGTATTTGACCACAATTTAATCCATACCTGGAGGTTTTACATACACAATACTGCTAGAGACATTCTGAATATTTGGATAAATAGATTTTCTTATAAGAAATTATTGATTTATTGAATTATTTGAACTTCAGGTGTTAAAATAGGAGCATTGTGTTGTTCTGCAGGGTGGTATTAAGTTGTGGTGGCTAGGAAATAGGATATCCAGTTTAAGTGCAAGAATGCATAGAAAAAAATCTCAGTTCCTCATTGCTTTTCTTTCTGCCTGGCAGATTGTGTCACTTTTTAGTGTCTTGGTTTGTCATGCTGTAATTCAGGAAATGAGTCCTTCCTTTTTGTGCAATACTTTCTCTGCAGAATGTGAAAATAATCACTGGTACACCTTGTTAACCAGTGAACATAAGAAATAATCCACTAACCAGTTCCTTAAGTGGTTCAAGCAAAAATGTTTCCTCAGTGCTGAAACCATTATGTGGCTGGGATCCTTGCTTGGGATCCTCATAAATACAAGGAAATTGGTAAGATTTCTCTAAGCATGAAGATGGCATGAAGAAAGGCTGTAAACATAAAGTTGAAGAGCTAATGCTGTTTGAGACTGTAGGTGCTTTCTTTCAGAATAGAAAAGGCTTTTTATGAGAACAGATTTTCTTCAGAATCTAGTTAGGATGGCAGAGTGAGTATAAATCATCACACATACAAGTTTGCATTGGGAAACTGATTAGGACTAGCAATCCTGAAATGCATTTGCTATTAAAAGAATCCCTTAGAATTACAACAAAGGTGTGGGCTGAGCAACACCCTAGGAAAAACTGCTTTTTCACATTGAACATCTTCTCAAAACAGTGTTAATGCAGAGTACTGGAAAAGCTGATTTAAAAATTTTTGGATGTTCACAAATATTCACATAATTTAAAACTCTCAAGACACTTTTGCAAGTTGTTGCCCAGATTTTGGGTGGACGCTGTTGGTTATCCCGGTGGCATAGTACTGCACTGGAACAGTTGTGCCTGGCAGGTGTGCATGTGAGCTGTGAGCAGAGTGTCTGCCCTCACTGCTGACAGTTCTCATCAGTAGTAACAGCAGCCCTTCCAAAAAGTAGTCACAATCCCTGTATCCTAGGAGGGGTTGAAAATGGTGCTTGCAATTATGTTTGATGCTCCAACTCTCTGTCTGGATGCTGGGCAGACTTAATTCTGTAAACAGAAGATGCTGAGTGAGGAACTGAACATGTGATCCAAAATGAGGAGGTGTGAAAGAAGAGATACAAAAAAAAAGCAAAACAAATTTAAAAAGTCCTGTTTTAATTTCTGTGCAGAAATCAAATACAAACTTTTATGCTTGTATTTTCTCTTGTGAAGAAGTTAACTAACAGCAGATGGGACTATTAGGCCTTGCTAGCCAAATCCTTTTTAAAAAAATAGGCTAAAATAGAAGGTAAAAATACTATCAAGTTAAAAATACTCTTCAAAATAGCCAAATATCATTGTGACCACTTTGGTTTTGACTTCTGTTATTCAGTTCCTGTTATATTCTCTTTGCTCCAAAATAGCTCCTGTTTGGCAAATGCCTAGAGATTTCGTGATGCTATTGTATTTTTCATTCATGCACTTTTTCTCCAGGTGAACTAAATAGATTATTTTAAAATAAGTCTATAAGATAATGGAGATATATTTCATTTCTTTGATTTTACTTTCTCACATTTGCTCAGTGTGACTTCTTTCTTAAATATACTGTCATGGGAAACCTTAAGAACCTTTCCGCATATGTTGATAACTCATGTGTATAAATTAATAGCTGATTATGCTAGGTAGTAAATTAAGATGTAGTACTGCAAGAACTTCCTCTGTCTGATCAACTGAAAAGACCACACCAAACAGCACTAAACTGAAATGAATATATAAGCCTTGATATAATTTGGTCCCTCTTTGGGAAAGATTTATAGTTTTTTGGGGATAGATTTTGGATTTTACTGTTCATGAACAGAGCTATTTTATCTTGGAAGTTCTAGTGTTTTCACCAATGGTATACATAACTTGTACTGCAGGTTTCTGGTTTCCAGGGAGATGTAAACACTCGTCTTCTATGAATTTTGTATGACTTAGACATGTGAAAAAGACTGTTGCTTTAATTCAGGATAAATACAGCCTTCAATCTCATCAATGACTCAAGCCTAAGTGGTAGAACTAAAATCCTCACACTTTCTTAACAGGAATCTTTCTAAAATGCTTGAAGTGAATAAAATTAAGAATCAGGATTAAAAAAAATAAAAAATCATGGAGATCAGCATTTTCAGTTTGCTAGCCTTTCTGGAAGTAGTGCCTTGTGAGTGTTTTGTTTTCCTGATTCACCACTGTGTGAATCATTTGCCTTTAGATTCCTGACCATATCAATAGCTTTGTAGTAACCACACTGAAGAAAATACTGAATGTACTTAGTACATACCCAGTTGGCACAGGATTCTGTTTCTTTGTTTTCTGCTTTTTTTCCCCCTCTATTCTCTCCAGGTCTAGGGTTTTTTCACTCAAATCCTATAGTTAAATACACTTCTGAGTGTGATGCAACTTGGAAATGAAGCCTTATAGGAATGACAAGTAGAGGTTACCGTGGCAGCTCTGGGGTGTCTTGGTTTTTTCCTTGTTTTGTGTTGCTAGGAAATGTTGAGATGACTTAGATAATCCAGAGATTATCCCAGTTAAAACTGAAAGTAAATTTATTTTGGTGTTACATAGATTAATAATTGGACGTAGGTTTTAATTGTATCCAACTTCTCTTTTAAGTTGTAGCTCTGCTGTGGAGGTATGTGGGTGTTACTGTAGCTAAGCTTAGCAGTGATTTTTGTTCTAGTATCATTAGGATTTTTTATTTTATTTTTATGTTCTTTGTTCAGTTTTTAAGAGGCAGAATAGGGATTGCAAACCTGTCTACTGGTTATATCACTGAGTGGAAAAGACTGGATTTATGTGAAATGCTGCCTGGCTCTCCCTGGTCCATTCAACATCTTATGTGTTTTGGAGGCAATTCTTGGTTTCCCCCACTGCTAAGAGCACAGAGCTAACTCACAGATCCCCTGTGTGCATGGGATATGTGTGGTGTTTGCTTTGTGTGCCCCTAGTGATATGCCCCATAGGTGCAGAACTGGTCTGTATTACAACTGGTCTGGAGCCTGTAATGTTGGGAATGTCTCCAAGTCTTTGGGTATTGTGAGAGTGTCCAGGCAACTGTGTCAATATCACATTTTTCTGCCAAAATGCCGTCATAGCTTATGAAGTCCTACTGTGCATTAAGTTCAGCTAAGATCCACCCTGTTTATTTAAGTATAACTCAAATTCTTCTTTTTCAAGGTTGAAGTGTGCTACTGTTATTTGCCTTTTGTATGTGTGGAGGCACTTTGGTGTAGGTATGTCTAACATAGAAGAAGTATTAACAGGACTGTCTTTTCAATAACAACACAGATGTCGCCTACGAAGTATGACAGTGACATGGCAGATTTATTTGTGCTGTGCTGGGTAACGAGTGATGGTGGTGCAGGAGGCGATGTGTGTGAGGGCTGGAACCTTGCAGTGTTCATGCAGGGTGCCTAGCCATAATAACTTCATGAAGTCAGCAAGTCTAAGGGCAAGGTGCTGCAGCTGGGTAGTGGCAATCCCAGACATGAGTATGGACTGGAAGAAGTCATTTGACAGCAGCCCTGTGGTGAAGGAATTGAGGGTTGTCATGGATGAAAAGCTGGACTCAAGCTGGCAATGCCAGAAACCAAGCACATCCTAGGCTGTATCCAAAGCAATGTGGCCAGCAGGTCAAGGTGGGTGATTCTGTCCCTCTACTCTGCCCCTGTGAGACTCCACCTGGAACACTGCATCCAGCTTGGGGTCCTCAGCAGGAGAAAGACATGGACCTCTTAAAGTGTGTCCAGAGGAGGCCATGAAGATGATTGGAGGGATGGAGTACCTCTTCAATAAAGACAGACTGAGAGCTGGGGTTGTTCAGTCTGGAGAAGAGAAGGCTTCCAGTAGCTTGAGAGGAGTTTATAAAAAGGAGGAAGAAGGACTTTTTGTATGGGCAGATAGTGACAGGACAAGACATAATGGTTTTAAACTGAGAGAGAGCATCTTTTGCTTAAATGTTAGGAAGAATTTCTTTACTCAGAGACTGGAACAGGTGGCCCAGAGAAACTGTGAATGTCTCATTCCTGAAGATGTTCAAGGCCAAGTTGAATGGTGCACTGAGCAACGTGGTGTGGTGAATGGCAGGATGAGTTGAAACTACATGGTCTTCAAAGTCCCTTTCAACCCTAACCATTCTATAATTCTGTGATGAAGTTTTTGTTGCAAGGATGCTTGCGGTAAATGTCAAATTGGTTTAGTGCATTTTCCTTTAAATTGAGGTCTGAATCAGTCTTCCTTGTGGGTTTTGTTGTGCTGTTCTGAATACTGTAAGCTGTAGCTCTTTGTTTTGACCAGTAGCTGTAAGTCAGCTGGACAGTGCTGCTAAACAATTGACAGAGTTCCTCTTTGTAAAGCATCACCCTGAAAACAGTGACTTGGAGAAGCTGTTGCGGACAACAGCTGCAGGGAGCTAAGCATTTATGACACTGGTGTGCATGCCCTGAAGTAAGTGCTTCTGTGGTCCAGCTGGATTTTCCTTGTTGCTGTTGTAGTTTTAACCATTTCATGTTTCTCTGGCTCTCCTGTCCAGTTTCCTTTACACATGCTGCTGAGCTGGCACATCTCTGCTCCAGCCACTGAGGTTCAGTTGATTGCATGCACAGTCTGCAGCAAAAGACAAACGAGGCACCATCTTAAGACGAAGCCAGGAGAAATTGCTGATTGCTAAATATACTTCAAGAGTCTTGTAGTGGTATCTGGTACTTGATTTTCTTATTGCCATGGCATCTTGCTGAAATTATGAGTTGGGTGCCATTGGAGGACCTTCTCCTTTGAAGGTTGTTAGGATCTATAGCGTTTCACTGCATGTGCAGGGAGTGTGATCAGAGGTTTTTCTGTCAGCCTTGGAACTGGCTTGACCCTTTCTAGCAGTGTAAAGGCTGCAGTCTGGAAAACCTGGGAAAAAGCCGCCACTGTGTTACATGGTTTTGCATCTGGCTTGTGTGGCCAACCTTCATCCTTTAGCCTGTAGAAAAGAGCTACTGGAGTGCTTAATTATTTGCCCTCAGATTTCTGTGGTTCCAAGACAATTTATGTTTGGACTCCTGCCTTCAGCATCCCCAAATACTGCTGATAGCCCCTATGATTGGGAGCCTGGGCTTTCTCCAGTCACAGCCAATGGTCTGTTGCTGTTACATTGTTGGTGGCAAAAACTGTGTCCCTCCAGGCTCTGTGTGCAACTTCACCTTGTTAGTGGGAGGCCTCTTCCTCTGAAGGATCTCTTTTTTTTTGGAATTGTCAGGAGATGAGTTGTTGAACTCTCTCCTGATGTTGTAGCCCTCTTGGAGATTTTTTGTTTTCCACCAGTGAACCAGCACCTTGTCCCAGGTCACTGTCCTATCTTTGGCTTAATCTTCAAGAAAAGAGAAGGTGTCAGTGCTTTCTGGATGTGAATGCGAATTTGACACTAGTCATCTTCCATCTCTCTTAAGAAGAAAACACTTAATGTTGGGGACCTGTTCAGTACTAAAACTGCATGCCTCTAAAATTCTGTGTTCACCTTCATTTCACTGGTGGGAAGCCTGATCCAGCTGTCTTTCAAGCGGGGAAAAGGTAACGGCTATGCAGAACTCATGTTTCTCAAAATTTCATGGAACAGAATCACAGAATAGTTTGGGTTGGAAGTGCCCTTAAGAATTATCTAGCCCCACATCCCGCTCCCACACACACCCTGCAGTACACAGGGACATTCTTAACTAGATCAGGTTGCTCAAAGCCCTCTTCAACCTGACCTTGAATGTTCCCAGAGATGGGGCATCTACCAGCTCTCTGGACAACCTGTGTCACGTTTCACCACTCCTGTCATTCTGAATTTCCTTATATCCAGTTCAAATCTACCCTCTTCTAGTTTAAAAGTATTACCCCTTGTTCTATTGCAATGGGCTGTGCTATCTTCCTTATAAGTCCCATTCAAGTATTAAAAGGCTGCAGTAAGGTCTCCCTGGAGCCTTCTCTTTCCAGGCTGAACAATCCCAAGTCTCTCAGCCTCTCATAGGAGAGGTGCTTCAGCCATCTGGTAACTTTTGTTGCCCTTCTTTGGATGTGTTCAAATGTATCCATTCTTTCCTGTGCTGAGGATCTCAGACCTGGATGCAGTGTTCCAGGTGGGGTCTCATGGGAGCAGAGTAAAGGTGCAGAATCACCTCCTTTTGACCTGCTGGACATTCTTCCTCAGCTTTTTATCCACCAACATCCCCAAGTCCTTTTCAGCAGGGCTGCTCTCTTCCTGTTCACACCCCAGTCTGTATTCAGCTGGGCTGTATCCTTGCTGGCCATACTGTACAGTTTGGAAAGAGAGTGGACTGCAGCATCTTAAGTGCACTGGATAGACCCCTCTTCTGTGTATAGACAGAGCTGGTAGGGTGCCTAGATTTTCTGAGTGCTGAGGTTATGACTTAGAAAGCCTCTTGACCAAATGGAGATGGCTGCTTTTGTTACTGTGGGATAACTTCCCTGTGCAGTTATTTTCTCCTTGGAGTGTGAAGCCTTGGTGGGACTGAGCACACAGTGTAAGTGCCTTTGTCTCCAGCTGTTGGTGCTCTGGCTTTGCCTTCTTAGCAGGAAACCTGCTCTAGGTGAAGAGAGGAGATGGGAGGATGGAGAGAGTTCTCTTTTGGCAGGTGAGGTACCTTTAGTTTGTTTGTCAGTACTCGTTTTACTGTACGAGGAAGATGGAGAAGCAAGATACCGTGTTGTAGGCTTCAGAATATTTACAACCTTAGGGATGAGAGTGTGAGAAGTGCTTAGGTAGCCCAAGTGCTTTGTGAGGCTACTACAATTCAAGCAAACCTACTATAACCAAATGATTGACAGTTCAAGTATATAATTGAACTTACTTGACAGTTTTCTTAGTAAGTAGCTTGTCTTATTTTCACTTGTCATGTTACTTTGTTATTTTCTACCAGCATAACTGAAATACAAATGAATAGGAATTCAGATGTGCCACCTTGAAATTATAGAGCTCAGATGCTACAAAGACATGTCTTTGGAGTATCTATACCTATAAAGAGAAGGTGTTCTCATGCAGACAATTCTGGAAATGTAAAGTGGAAGGCAATTCACGCTGTTTGGAGGCAAACTGCATTTTTATCAGACAGGATATATACTGTATATGGTATCTCCATTTAAAGCAGAAGCACTGGTTAGTTGACAAGATCAAAGAATTCTGGAGAGAGAAAAGAGCTGTTGAGTACAAGTGATCCATAAGGATACTCAGTAAGTATCTGGAAAACCTTAACAAGTTTTCATCTCTTTTGGATTTTCCAAGGAAGTGTATTTACGGTGTGTTTTCACTGAACTCTAAGACAAGTAAAAGCCCAAAGTTTCTCATCACAGTGAGAAAGTAGGGTCTTTTTAATGCCTGATTTCTTAAAGCTCTCAGAGATTTTTCCATTCCTGTCTCACCATTGTTTGAAATGTTCTGGGAAGACCAAAGCTTCTAGTGACAGCCTTCCTGGTGACATTTAGCAAGTATTGCACAACAGCCGTCTAAACTTAAACTAGGCTGTGTTTTTGTCTGAGAGGGCACACCAATATTGCATACAGGTCTTTGCATGTTTCTGCTGAATTGGGAAATAAGCTGGCAAAGTCAATGTACTGCATCCAGCATTCCTTTCAGTGAATAGTCACAGTATTCAGACTGGCCTGTGGTCACAGTCGTAAACGAAAAGGCTAAATGCATCTGTGTTGGCAAGCTGCTACAATGGAAAAGGAGCTCAAAGCTGTGTAACAAATGTAAAAGTTAAGTCACACAAACTTCCAGTAAAATGAAAGTGTTGCTTTTAAGTTACTCATTAAAATATTGACTCCTCTGCCAGCTTGAATGATCCTGTCTGCATAAGTAGTCTGATAAGTGTGTTTTATATAATTTAAGAACACTGTGATAGAAAAAATAAAAGTATTTCTCCAATCTGTGACTAATTACCCCACAGGCATTTTCTGAAAGCTATTGTCTTTTAACTATCAACGGATCTCTTCAGGGAACGCAAAGGCAGTCCTGCTGAACAAAATAAGCCTGCTTGCACACCAAGGACAACTTCAGAAGGGAGTGATAAAGCCCCTGAAGGACAGAGGCAGATTAAGTATTCTGGCTTCTGTTATGTCAGGCACATGCTGTGGAAGAGCAGGAAGAGCAGAGGAAATAACCTTAGTTTTGACCAAAATAAAACTTTATTTTGAAAGAGTTAGATTGACTTAGGCTGAATTGTCTTGGTGCTGATATGCCCTTTAAGTCCCACTGATTCATTGTTTGGAGAGTAGAGACTGTTATTGTTTTCTTGCATAACAGCTTTGAAGCTTTGGTTTACTCCCTGGCTTTGCTAGATTTCTTGTTTTTTGTTTTCCTCTGTCTGTCTACAGGCAGTTGTCCTTCCTCCTTCCATCTTTCAGGCGTGCTGCAGTAGCTGTGCCTCCTGCAGTGGCCATCTTTGCCTTTGTGTGTGTGTGGGACTTTTATTAACTAATCTGAGCACGCTGATTCTTCCATGTTCAGCACTTCTGTATCCATCTTCCTTTCCCAAGCACTCATCAACACCCCCTTTATATAAACCAGTGCTGCAATTTCATGACTGTGAGTCCTGGCAGAACCAAGGTGGAAGCTATGATATCTCTGTGAACGATGGCAAGCAAAATGGGAATTTTGGAAGCCCTTCCAGGTCCTGGAGTAAAGCAGTTTGGTTTGGTGATCCACCAGAAGGCAGAGGGCTCTGCTGTGTTTCAGGGCAACCCTGGGGTTATTAGCTGGACTGAACAAGTATTTACATCTTCTTCCTGAATAAGAGGGGCAATAAGAGAACGTCTTGTTTTCTCATATTCTAGCAGTGATTGACAGTGCTCTTAAAAAAACCCTATTTTTTCAGTTGCTGAACACTATCTTGTTTTGTTTGGGGTTTTGTTTTCTCAGTGAGGGGAGGGGTGAGAATAACCACTTGAAAGACTGTAGTGTAGGCAAATTCAAATACTTCCTCTTGTTCTGGATTGTTGAATGCCTTATATAAGTTGGTGACATATGGAACAAAGATTTGCAATAATTGCATCTGTTTAAGAGAAATATTTATGTTGCTAGAAGTACTGATGGCTGTCTGTTCAAAGCACTAAGATTTACAGAAAGCCTGGTAATGTTTTGAGGGTTTAGTTTAACTCCTAATTCATTCTTTTATCTTGATAAAAACAAGATGTATGCGACATGATGAAATTTATAATCTGGTATATTGACTTGAAGTTAAAGAACCTTGGCTTCAGTAAATTGTTACGCTTTAGCAAACTGAAAGTAGTCATGCTGGTTTATAGCATGTGGGAATTTGACCCTAACTTTTCAGACTGCGTAGTTAGATGTAGTTGTAGTGCACTCTTAACAGTAATGCTCCCTTTACTGAAGCTACTGAAAATGAAAATTACTGGAAGTATTGAAAAGGAATTCAGTAGTCTCTGCTGGAATGACTTACCCCCCTGGAGTAAATGGTAAGAGCCATTATTCTCTCTGTAGTGCCTATTGCATTTAAAACATAGCCATGCGTGCTATGAAGCACAAGGCTTGAAACTGCACTGCACATCCTTCTGCCCCGTGGAAACTGCTGCTAAACTTCATTTGTTGCAGAGGTTGCTAGTCTGTTGCACCAGGTGAGTGGTAAAGTAAAAAATGGGTGTGCTGTCACCTTCCCAAGGGGTCCACTGAATCCCAGCAGTTCTCTGTTGTCCTACTCTTGGTGCTTGTCACCCTGGAGTTTGCAGCCATGACACAGGTGGCTCCTGGAACCATCTGCGCTAGCAATGCAGGCTCTGGCCAAAGCTGCCACAAGATGCATGCTCTTTTGCCACCTCTAGGAAGCTGAACTTCTTGTGTATGCTTTCTGGACTTCTTGTGTACCCTCTTGTGTCAGTCAGAGTTTGGGGCAGTTGTAGCTTGTTGCAGTCTCATTACAGCTAAGTCTGGAAATGTCTGGTGGGAAGTGTTAAGGGGCATGGTCCTGTCTTTTCAGAGACCTGCCAGTCTTTGGCAGAAAATGTTGCTCCTTGCAGTTGCTGAGACTTGTTCAGATGAAAAAAGAAGGATGACTCCAGATGAGTACAGATGAGTTTCATTTGATGTATGAAATACAGTAAAGGGTTGAAGGTTGTCATGTTAAAAAGGAGGATAGAGATTCTTGGGGTGTGGAAGTTTGCTTATCAGTACAGAGGCACACTTCAGAGGAGGAGCTAAGTTACACTTTAGATACCTGATGAGGACTTTGTCCATGTTTCCCCATCCTTTGCTTCACCTTTTTTTAAAAGATAACCTTTTTAAGATGATGTGTTTAGAGATAATCTATAACACTTGCAGACACCTGTTGAAAAAACCCAAACTGTTTAATATTTAATAAGGTAGAAGCTTTATTTATTTCATCCTATAACATTTTAATGTGCTTGAGAAGATATAAACAATGTTCCCCTGGCCACCACAGTCTAGTACCAGAGTCAGTTGGTAGCCATAACCACAGCCTTTTCTTAGCCTTGCTTTTCTGAGCATCTTAGTAGAAGATAGATATAAACAAAGATATTGTGCATGGAAAGTTCCCCTGGAACTGAAAGTTGGCATTCACAATGTGTAAAATGCTGAGATAAAAGCACACTGACTGCATGCCTGGGCCTGGGTGTCAGATAAAAGTTATAGAGGGCAGAAATTAACTCAGTCAAGGCTGCACGTGGATTTATGGCAGTATGGAAGATTGTGCTGCACAACTGTTCCATTAACAGTCCACAACCTCGTCTACCAAGGCCAGCAGTGAAATGAGAGCTCACGCGGACACCAGCTGCTGAGGATTACAGAACAATATTTCAGTCTATCATTTTTTTACTTGGGGTGGTTGAATGCAAAGTGATGGTCATGAAGGGGAGGAAAAGTACTCTTACAAGCTGCTGAGTCTTTAGTCAGCTTTTACAGATAGACGTGAAAGGATCTTAGAGTTGTAATGGTGCATCCAGGGATATATGTGTCTATTGTGTAATTGTCAAAAAAGGGCAACTTGGATGCTAGACATTATTAGGAAAAGATTGGGAAGGAGTGGCACAAAAGCCACCACTGTGCCACAATATAAAATCAGTGTGCAGGTTCTCTCTGTACAATGGCTGAGCTGCTGCTGAGTCCATAGGTGTCTGAGGCAGCATAAGATCTTGAACATGGCATTTTCCTTTCTCTATTTTTTTTAGTCCCCTTGCAATTTCTTTTCTTTAGTCCCCTTGTAATCTATGTGCATTTATAGGGCTTTTTGTAGAGGACTGTAGAGATTTTCCATTTATGTAATACTCCTACATATATCAGGCCATCCATTCTATTAAACTCTCCAAGACAGGGACTTCGTCCAAGTCTTACATTTAACAAGATGCCTCAGAGAATTACTGCACATAATTTAGTTGTATTTATATTCACGTTAATAAGCTGGGTATGTTCTTTAATGTGTTGCAGTTAAATTTTTCCAGAAATGAAAAATTTATTTTGCTCTCATAGCTGAGAAAAAGAGTTTCTAAGCCGTTTGTGACTGATTTAAGGGTTTGTTTCAAAAACAAGAAGCCCTTTAGTCAACTAGGTTATTCTGTAATCTGTAACCTTTGTTAAAAGATTAGAAGAAACTTTGGAAGGCACTTGCTGGGAGTTGAAGTTGGTGAAAGCGGGCAGAATGCAAGCAAGTTATGGCAGTCACAAGTAATGCCAAACAAAATGAAATTATTATTTGCCAAGTTGTCCAGGCCATACTGAGGAGCTGTGGTATTGTCACTTTATGTCAGAATATGACACTTTCCCTGTGCTGGCTCTGTGACAGGCAATACCAGCTGGCCAAGCAGTGTGTTGTTTCATGGGAGTTATGGGAGTTTGCTGTGTGCTAGCACACACAAGGTGTGCAGGAACTCATCTCTATCTTCAGGTGCAGGAGCTGTCTCTTTTTGGGAGTCCTCGGCGTGACCTGTGGCAATAATGTTGGTGGCTGCCGTGTGAGTAGCTGACCATGAACTGCATAACCCAAGAGTGGTGTCACCCTGCAGTGAGGACAGCGGGAGGGAATTGTTGCAAGAAGGAGATGGTTACTGCTGTTTGTAGTACTGGAGCAAGTTAATTGAGATATACAAACCTGAGCCAGAGGGGGAGGAGGTGACTGGCAAGAAAACAATCCAGACAGCAGAAGGTTGGAGGAGGAATTGCAAGTCACTTTGCAGATGCTTTTGTTAAGCTCAAAACGAGTGCTTGAGTGCTCCTTGTGAGTAGAGCCACAATAAGTCTTGTGTTAAACTGGTCACACTTCCAGGAGAGGATCAAATCCATTTTGTTCTTGTGTTGCTATTCCTTTATCCTCCCTAGAGAGCAATTTGATAGTTCTACTTTTAAAAAATGCTTAGCAAATGCAAAGTTAGACTTCATTGTTAAAGATAAAAGATTTTTAAAAACCTAACATGTTCAAATAGAAATTTACAAATAACTTTGTGTTTGAAAAACAACAAAAACTGAATTATGGTGAGTATTTTCCCAAAGAGAAAACAAAAGTACTTTTTAACACCTTATAGGTTTTTCCTCAGGACTGGGTGGTCTTTTCAAAAGGGGGAGAAGATTATGTGTTGAATTTGGTATTTCATGAGCAATTCTTACCCAGACACCATTTGCACTGTGATGCCCAATGGACACATGGTTTCTTGTTAAGCATTGGCAATATCTAATTATTCACAAAAAGGAAGTAATTTATTATTGAATAGCAGAAGGCCTCAAGGTAAACTTGTCAAACATGGTTGGTGCTGTATGCCTGACCAGGTGCTTGGAGAGACCACATAAAGCCCCCTAAACCTTTCAATAAATGTTTTGTACAGTGTATGAAAGCTGCAATTGAAACTGCTTTGTTTTGACTAGACAACCCATACATTTGTCTGCTTGTAGCTCATCACTGAGTTTGTATGGATCAAGAAATTCTCATCCTTTAAAGAGAACAGCCTGTCCTCTTCCTTTAAATGCTTTTTCCTCAGAATTTTGCATTTCACTTACTGAAACTTCACACACAGTGTCTTCTGACTTGTTTTTCCTAATGAAAGGTCACCCCTTAAAACCCACAAAACCTCTCTTGGCTCTCAGAACTTAAGACTTAATTAAGCATCTGTGGGACTACTGATACGAATGTAGGATTCTGCTGTGCTTCCTCCTGCAATATTGTTAATGCTTCAGTTTGCTGCCGTTTTGTGTTTATTTCTTTCTGTGTGGAATGTGCAAAATAAAAATAAAATGGTGACTTATAGGAGTAATTTCACCTCCTGAGGAATGTGACAAGCAGAGGAGGAGTTGTGTGAGTAGCTCCTGAAAAATGTATGAAAATTTTTCACTGTGAATGCTACCGTCTATGTTTGGGCACTGCTTATCTCCCACTGTTTGTCTCCTGATAAATCTTAATTTGATTATTTGCAAATGCTTCAATTTTCTGACTGACATGTTAGGAAATTAATTCTTTTCTGTGTTGTCTTCTTCTGTATGCACTCAAACCATTAAAACCGTTATGCATCTTCCTATTTTTCTCCTTGTCTGAAACATTCATTCACTGTTTGGTTTTACCGCTTCTCTGAAGTTGCTGCTTTAGTGTATTTTTCTGTGTCATGAGGTGTTTCCTTAGTTGAAGCATGTTACTGTCTTTGTGCAGGACCACGTTTTGCTGGGTTTGTCACTGCAAAGAAAAAATTGTGGTATAGTGTAGTGACTTGGGTTGTCTAAATAAGTAGAGAACATCTCTCAAGGTCCATGGAAAGAGTATCTCTTCCATCAACTGGTTCTCTGAATTCCCTGAGGTGTTTGTGTACGCCGCAGTTAACTTGTGCATTGAGTTTATGTGCACTTAAATCTAATAGCCACTTGGAGAGAGTGGTCTTGCAGACTTCAGTTGCCTGCTGCGTCTTGCAGATCGTAAATTTCCTGTAATCAATCTGCAGCACCATGCTCTCTGCTTTCCTTTCTAGCCAGCCTGCTTCTGAACTAGAAAAATGAGGGAAAACAGTGTCATTTCATTAAATTTCATTAGTCACTGCTGGTTCCTCCTTGGCTAGCTCTCACCTCTTTATGAAGTTCTTGACATCTCCCTATTTATATTTGAAGCTTCATACTCTGCTTTTTGTGGATGAGAGCAATGAGAACCCTTGTCACCATGTTTCTGCCTTCAGAGGGCATTTCCCCTCCCCTAACCAGGTCAGATAAGCTTTAGGCACCACTCTGAGACAGTGGCGAAGTCTCCTGAATAAGTGGCTGGGGCAGATGTCATCAGGGTGTGAGTGGCAAATTTCAGACTATGGGGGTAATGGGCAGGTAGCCTTTGTCCCTTTTCTCCTGTAGCTTCTGCAGACCTACTCTCACATCAAGCAGGTGACCCTTGTAAGAGCACCAGTAGAAATATTGCTGAGACCTAAGGAGAGAGCAAGTTTAGTTCTGTTGTCATTGTATTACCACTACGTTTGTGTTGAGCTAACACATCAGTGATGAGGATTCACCAGTTCTCTGTGTGGAGTCATACCTGTTTTCTGGAGCAGGAGATGCATCTTTCCTCTGCCTGGACAATGACTTTGCTTTCTTTGGTCTCCTGTGCAGTGATAGGCTGTGTGCTCCTTCCCACCATAGAGATCACCTCCAAATCTGAGGTTGAGCATCTGCATTTGCAGCTCTAAGAATCCACTTTATCATCCTTTCTTTGACTGTTTCCTTCCCTGATCTGCCCGATTTAGTTGGAAATAGCCATAAACCTTAGAGATGCACTTTACATTTCATAGCATCCAGTAGAAGATTCGGTTCTGCTCCTTCCCACTTTATTTCATCAGTGCAGGAATCATTCTAGGTTCAACCATGGATGATGAATAACACGTTTGTACACAGTAGCAACTTGCAGTGCATCTTTTTCTGACTTGCAGATTAATGAAAAAAGAACTCGTGTGCCTACTGTTCATATTAAATGAGTGCCAATGGGAAAGGTGTCATCCTTTTTGCGCTACCAAAAGGAAAATTTACTTTGCATGGACTGACAATAAGCCGTTTAGAGAAGGGGACCTTGATTTTAATGCTTCAGTTGGCATGGAAGAAGCAGCGTTGTGCAATCAAGTCAGTAAGCTGGAGAAGGGGGAGGAGAGGAAATTGCTTTTGGTGGCACTAGCACATACAATCAGTGGCAACAATGGACTGCAGACTGGAAGTTTGAAGCACTTGGGGGTGTTGTCAGATACTTGTGAAACTTAGGAAGCGGTACAGTGTGCTTGTGAAAAGCAGGGACATGAAAAAGCCCCCTGTGTACAGCAACAGTTGCCACTGGCAAGTGCTCTCCTGCCCAGGCACTGGGAGAGGTCTGAGCTTCCACCCAAGAGGTCAGGACCTGAGCATCTGAATGAGGCTTCACGCTTGAACTGGTGGAGAGTAATTCTGAAAGACGGAGGACTCTAAATCCATAGCTGCATGGCTGATTAGTTCCTAATTAATCAGAGGTGGTGGGAATGAAATAAAGAATCCCTTGTTTTCTTTGCACAGCTTAATGTAATGCAAATTCATTATAAGAAGCTGTGCAAAATATCCCCCCCATGAGAAATTATTTTTTCAAACACTGTCATGCTTGAAAGCATGCTTTGTGGAGCTTGGATGGAATTATGAACCTCTAATAAAAGAAGTAGTTAGTAACTCTTGACTTTCAAAGCTGCCTGTAATTGGCAACCTTTAATTTTATCTCCTTTATCCATTACACTCAGTTTGTAACAATACTTTGTTTTTTCACATTTATGTCACAAGCACTAGCTTGTAGAATAATTCACTTGTAAGCATGTCCATCTGCTTTGGCTACATCAAAGAGCTGTTTTGGACTGCTTAAAACTTTTTTTGAAATTTAAGATCTCCTTTTGATGCTCATGAAGAGAGTGTGGGAGGACATGACTTGCAGTAGGCTTGTCCTGTTTGGGATAACCTTTCCTTCCTTTTCCATTGCCAACATCTTAGTAGCAAAACAACTTGGGAGTTCGTGCACTGCACAGGGTGTGACAGTTGGTTTTCAAACCTAGGGGATAGCAAGTGTGATTAAAAAGATGTATTCCTAATTATATTTGACTCCATTGTTTTGCTTTGTTTGATTGTTTGCATTTCCTAAAGTCCCTTGCTTGTGAAGAGTTGCTCACAGTTCTTATTTTATTTCCACAGTTTGCAACTTCATGTCTCACGAAAAGTGCCTCAAGAACGTCAAGATACCATGCTCATGTATTGCTCCCAGCCTTGTAAAGGTGAGTAAAGAGACACTGGCTTGTCTCTTTCTTGGGATAATAGCACTTATTTATCCCTAATGAACACGGTGCAGTATAGCAGTATTTCTTTTAATATCGTAATGCATAAATTGTATTAGTCATCACTGAGGCTTTTACAGTTGCTCACAGGCAAGGCTACACTTCCTTTGAAAAGTCTTTTCTGTGAGCAACTGTAGATCGTCTGTCTTTGAAGACCAGTTACTTGCATTCTTGAAATATTACTAGATGTTCTTATTGTGTGTTATTACCTGGAAACCTCGCAATATTGGAGGGAATGACTGATGAAAACTGCACCATGTGTCATAAAGATGAACGTGTGTATATCACCAGTTTTTTACAGCTATTACGTATTAAGCTGCACTGCCTAGCAAGGGAGCTGTGTTTGTCTTCTATTGATTGCTGCATCTTAAGAATCTTCTTGTTTATTGTCTAGAGAATAAAGTCATTGCATTTTAAGTATAGGATTTCAAAGCCAAAAAAAAAAAAGAGGGTAGGACTTCAATTGATCACAATCGTTCAAAATTTATTTTGGTAAGTAATAAAGTACTTGCTTTCAGATGGCTTGTGACCTTCTCCCACAAGACTTCATGCATAAGAGATTGATTTAAAGTTGATTCATGTGAACAATGAATCACCTTTACAGAAGATAATAGGATGCAACTAAGGTATTAAGAAGCTAAACTGAAGAGAAAACTAAGTGTGTTATACACCTGGGAAAGGATGACAGAAGAGGAACAAAAGGGGAGAAGGACATCAGAAATTTACTACAGAAGTAGTAAAACACTACAATACCTTAATGAGCCGTATGCAAAAGTCGAATGAGACATGGCTTTAAAATCAGTCTTATTCATTACAGACCTTGCTGACTCAAAGCACATTTATGGGAATCCATTCTGTAGACATATGAAGGGGAGCTGATTCTCTTCGTCATGTTGTAAAATGTTTTACAGGTTCCTTTATGTTGTGGAAACCTGTGTAGGGGATGAGATGTGAAAGTTTAAAAACAATATGCAATTTGAGTTACAGGGATGGGATAGAGAGAAATTACTCATTTGTTTTTCTTCAATATGCTTTGTCTAGGTGATAAAGCTGTTAGGCTTTGTCAATACAAAGCTTTGCTTTTTCTCTTTTTTGCTTTTCCTCTTTCCTTACATACCTTTCATCCTGAGAGGTGTCAAAAAGGTGTCTGATACATAGAAATTTGCCAGTGAAATAGTAAGAAATACTACTGTAGGTCTTAGAACCCATGAGTCATTGTAGCAAAAGGAATAGTGAATCAGATCATATAGGTATCTTTGCAAGGGCCTTTAAAGGGATGCCAAAAGTCTAACTGGAAAACAGTAATTTAAATCAGAGTGTGAGTGTTGTAAACGTTTATGACTGCTTTTTTTGTGGATTTGCTCTAAATTTAATTAATTGTTCAAAATAGTATTTGTTCCTTTGCTTTTATATGGTAAAAAACCTCCATTTAAACTTACTAGTGTTCCCGTTTGCATCAGTTGTAGACGTCAGTGTAATTTTTTTCTCTTTTTTCAGTCCCTGTGATCTGTCTGCCCCAAAACATAATTTTTATCTTGTGATTTATCTGTAAACAATAAATACAAGTTGTACTGCACAGCAACGATAGTTATCTTGGTGGTGTTGTCAGTCTTTGAAACTGTTTGCAGTTCAGCGTTGCTGTGTTTAGTTGCAAAGAGTCCTCTGTGTTTTCTGTCTTGAGCTGTAATGATTTTATTTTGAAAACTCTGGATTGTACTGTTCGTTCTGGACAGTCATGTCCTCCGTGACGTGGTCATCCAAGTTGCATTAATCCTGATCAGCTGTACAAGTGAAGTCTGCCATATGGGAGACATCGTTTTGCATGCAGGCTCTGTCAAAGCAAATACCGGACTTGGCATTTGCGTAAAAAATATAACAGAGCAAAAAACAAATGACAGTCATTTACACAGTTTGTGGGAAGTTTATTTTCTTAATCTCTCTTTTCAGATTATTTATTTATTAAAAGGTCTGACGTAGGAGGGAACACTGGTGGGATTTTTTTCTGATCATTTTTTCAGCTATGTCAATATTCAGTGTATTACAGAAATTAGGTTTTTTTTTTTTAGTTGCCTGGATTTCATCTAGTGAAGACAGCAATTGTTAAAGATCATCAGAGTGTGTGTCACTTGATACTAAGTCAACCCATAGGAGAATAATTTTTCAGCAGATGTTTTGTGGAAACTTCTATTCCTGACAGTAGGGTTTCCTTCCCAGGGTCAAATAAAGGCCCACAGAGTCACAAGCATGTCACAACTGCATCCAGCTTCAGATCATTCTTGATGAATTCATTCTTAAGTCTGACCTACGATTTTTTTTCTCTATTGTAAATCACTATCACCTGCATTTAGTATTCCAGAGTGAATCCAGGTCATGTTTCTAAACAAGCCTTCGTGGATCAGTCTTCTGTAAAGTTTGCAGGGCATATGATTTGTTCCACTGGTAAGGTCTCAGCAACTTTTTCAAATTCAAATTCTCTCTTTCCTACATTCCCATAAGTATTTACCTACTTCGCAGTATATGTTTTTTAAAAAAAAGGGAGGAAGGGAGTACAAAAAATAATCCACACCCAAACACCAACACAAAACAGAATAACAGTAAAAACAAAACCTTTCTGGGGGTGAAATGTGAATTTTTGTTTTCCCTCATTAGGCTGGAATTGAAGCTGCATTACAGCTTCTTAGGTTTGCCATAAAAGCGTGTGTGTGTATTTTCTGTATAACTGTTCTTAGAAAACTAATTTGAAGTGAGACCACGTGAAAAATGGTTTAGTGAAGTTCAGCATTTGCTGTGCTTGTTTTTCCTTGTTGATATGTTGGTGCATTGCTCTAATGGTTTCTAAACATTCCATTTTAAGAAGGTCTTAAAGGATGCTTGCGAGACTTTGTTGTGTGCTGTTGTTCTTAAAACCAGGTTGTCTAGAATGGAAAAATGCTAGTCTAGGTCGTCAGCTTCTGAATCTTTCTGTGCTGAAAATAAAACTTCCCTTTGTAAGGAAAGGTGCTACATTCATGGGCTGAGGTAAGGAATGGGAAGGCTGTGTTGCTTGCAGGGGTCTCTGTTCTTGTCCTTGTCTGCTGACCTGAGTTTCTCCCTCTGGCTGCTGATGATCTGAAAGAAGATCTTTCTAGGAGGGCCCATAGCAATGGGATGAGGGGTAATGGTTTTAAACTAAAAGAGGATGTATTCAGACTAGATTTAAGGAAGACATTTTTTTACCATAAGTGTGATGAAGTACTGTCACATGTTGCCCAGAGAGGTGGCAGATCCAGGTGGACAGGGCTCTGAGCAACCTAATCTAGTCAAAGATGTCCCTGCTCATGGTCATTGCAGGGGAGTTTGGACTAGATGACCTTTAAAGGTTCCCTTCCAACCCAAGTTGTTATGTGGCTCGGTGATTTCACCTGGGCCCTTGCTGGATAGCACTGACCATTTTTTGTGAAGAAAATCTCTCTCCAGTTCTCCAGCACTTGACCCATGCTTGTGTTGCTTCAGCAAGGCAGTTGCTTGGAGACAAACCGTCACATGATATAATTTAGAATCCAAATGAGGGTTAAAAATGCTTGCTGGTAATCTTGGCACTGCACCAAGGTTTTTTCCTTTTTCTCCCTGAAATAGAACCTCAGAGTCTAAGGGAATGAAGAGTTAGCACCTCCTAGTTCATAAACTCAGGAGAGTTTATTATGCTCTACTGAAACTTGATCTGAACTCCCAGATGAGCTCTGCAGCTGTATCAGTGACTCTTCAGTTTCAGAATCATTATGGGATGTTGCTGTGTTTGTTTTAATTCTTAATCTTTATCTTGATAAAAGGAGATGGACATTGATTTCCTCTGTAGAAGTCAAAGCAAGGAGTGAGTTACCTTTGCATATAATTTTTTCTTTACAGTACAAAAAGTACTAGTCCAAGCAACTCTTAATTGCAATGGAAAGCTTTTACATGGGTCTTATTTTTGAGTAGAAATATCGTATAATTCTGGTTTGAAATAATATGCGATGAATTATGCAGTTCCCATTGCAAAAGGTCCTTGAGACCTTAGAGGTCTCATAAGGTCAAATGTCCTGTCACAGAGATCTGTAGGACGGAGAAAAGTAATCCTGGATATAATGGGATAGCATATGGATGTGTGCATCATTCCCTTGCATTAGCCCTAATTAAAATTTTGATAAGTAAGTATTTGATTTTTCTCTCCTGTCCTATTACATGTTGAGACAGCATTTAATTTCGTATGCTTATTTCATTTCAGAACTACCATATGGAATGTATACTTGCATTGCCTTTAAATGTAAATAAATCAAGTGCTCAGAGCAAGAGTGTGTTTGGGCATCAGTGATGGGTAGTTGATAGGCATTGTCCCTAAAAGGAGAAAGAAATAGAGGGTATTCCAGAGCATTCAGTGTGTTAATGTTGCAGAAATATTTTGCTACGAAATCAGAGAGATTTCATACAAATCAAAGGGCTGTTTGTGATTACTGAGTAATAAGGAAGTAATTGAAAAGATGTCAATAAGGGCAAAAACTGAATCACAAAGTTGTTAGCTTCTCTCAGAGAGGGTATAGTCTAGGCCTGGAGAGAACAGTCACGGGGTGTAGTGAGGTGTGTTCACCCTATCTACCTCCTTAGACCAAAGTTTATGGTGTTGGAGTGAACATTAGAAACTTTAGATAAGGAAATGCTTCTACACTTAAACATCCATACATGTTTTTGTTTCAGAAACACCAGTTTGATTTTTATCAGCAAATGTTTTTGGCCTTATGTTGAGAGCAGTCTTTGAGGATGACCCCTTGTGACTACCCTTGTGGGCATCTAATAAAGATGGTTGCTTCCAAACTGCTTGTACTTATCGTGACAATGCAACAGTGTTTTTGAACTGCAAACTAGTGATCTTAAGTTAAATTCCTTTTACTCAACCTTTGGAGGCTATTGTTGAGAGTGTCAGCATCCTTTTTTCTGTGTACCTTTTCCTATTTGGAAGCTGCTGAGCCCCATACTACTTTAGGTCCTGCCACTCTGGTTTCTTAGTCTCTCTGGTGTTTTTTACATAGTCATGCCAAGTGCAAGTCACCCTGATGTAATGGGGAAGGAGATGCATGGACAAAATAATATCTAGACATAGGCCTAGGAAAAGTTTTTAGTAGGTAGTTCCTTTTTAAGACTATCCAAGACAGCAGCTGTCATGTTGGCATTTGGTGTATGTGTATTTCTCTCATTCCCCTTTGAGCCTGGAAGTCTTAGCCTCATGGTTCAAAATGAAGCTTTCTGCCTGAAGCTGGATGTTCTGCCTGAGCTGGTAGAAAAGAAGTTGCAGCTGGGTGAAAAACAGGCCTTCCTGGAGCAATATTTTTTCCCTTGCTGAGGCATCCTGAAGGCTGCAGACCTGTGAGACAGCCTGGCCTGACCTTGTACACAAATCAGAGGGTCTGGAAGGTAGCTGGGCCACTGTGCAAAGTGACTCCACCTAGGTGAAAAAGTACTTGAATTCATGATATGCTGTTGGTCACATGATTGATATCCTGTGACATTTCAGGATGAGGAACAATTTTAAAAGGCGCTGTCAAAAGACAGCAATTCAATCCTTTGTTTTTATTTCAAAGTTTGAATTTTAAACAGCAGTTTGTTGCTGTTCTTTTTGGTTAATGCAGAATTGCTGTGCACTTGCACAAATTGCACTGAAGGAGTTAGAATCTAAGTCTTAGGTTCCTATAGGATTAAATTTTATTACAGGCTGATAGGAACATTTACAGATATATATTACATTCTCTGATGCCTTGCATTCCGTAACAGATGGCAGGAAATAGAATAGGAACTAGAAGTATCTTGCCCCTGAGTGCAAAGTCATTCTGGAGATCATGCTGGAGTGTTACCATTATACATTTTGTTGATATGCTTCTGATCAATATTGTAAGGGCACTTAGATGTCATTTAATGGTATTACTAGAAGAAATTTTCTGTATTTTTCTGTGGAAATAGATTTTAGTGGTTTTCATAAGGTAATTTAAGTAGTTGGATTGGAAAAGAGGTTTTAAAGTCTCATAAATTATTAACACTTTCTCTGTAAGCCACCTTACGCCTCTGTACTTTGCTGTACTTGTGCAGGTGGATATAGACAATAACATGTAACAATCTATATTCTTTCACGATGGCTCACTGGCTTTTCTAGTCTGAGTTTTAAATTTTTTTTAATATATATGTATTAGGTGCTTGGAATTTATTCAACAAAAAATGCTGGGAGAAACATTATGTAATTGATGTATTCATTATGTCATACTTGCTCTTTTATCTTTTGTCTTTTTCTGTCTTATTCCCATCCTATTTTTCATCAGACTCTACATTGCTTTTATACCTGTCATCTTGTAAAGCATCTTAGAAAGACCATTCAGCATAAACAAAGTTTCTTTGGCATGTTTCTTGAAGAAAGAAGTTGAAGAAACATTTTTTCCCTTTTCCTCCCCTCCCCCGCCTTAACATTTCAATCAGCAGGTTGTTCCCTTCTTTTTGACAGTGACTTGAGACTTCAGACAATTGTCACCATGGTCTGAACAACTGAAGAATTTAGACTTGGTCTCCTTCCCTTGAGTTTTCTAGATAAGTACAGTCAGACCCTGAACAAGTTTACCTTCTCTCAAACTCATTTCTTACAGTTTTTCCCCAAATAAACACTGTTTTTTCACATGTCCTTTTTCTTCAACAGAACCTTTCTGTGACAATAATGAAAAGCCTGCATTTCTAAGCTAGACTTAGGGTAAAATAACCAGACTTATGGGCAGAAGAAGAGTCCCTTGTGTTTCAAACCTGGGTTGTTGAGGGGGTCGGATGCTCGTCCTGGATGTCCAAAGCGGTTTGTTCACCACTTCATAGCTAAAGGAGGTCTCCCCTGTGTCTGATTTCAGGAAGAATTCTTCTTCCTTGGCTGGCTGCATGGTGCTTGAGGCTGTGGCAGGGATAGGGCACTTAAAGATGACACTTGAAACCTGAAGACGGGTTGGGATGTGCAGAAGAGTTGCCTGAAGAAGGTCTTTTTGTACTCCTCGCAAGTGAGGTGTCTGGGTCGGGTTGTGCTCACATAGCCACTTCTTACCAGCTTTCTGCACATGAATTCATTGTGTAGGATGAATTTTGTGCAAGTGGCCTTCTCCCACCAAACTTTTTTTTTGGAGCAGCTAGAGTGAGAAGACAGCTGTGGCACTTTACCTCCACAATAACTGGAGCCCGGGTAACTTGTATGTCACTATATAGAGAGGTTTATTTCTTCCTTCTCTTCAAAAAGTAGCAGGGATTATGAACCTTAAACTTAATCTGAGATAGTTTGGTTGAAGTTCCTTAGGCTTTCCAGGATAATTTCCCCCCACCCTCCCCCAGGATATATATTCTCTTTGTAAACATACATTATATGACTAGAGTATTCTGATTTTTAAAAAAATTAATGTAAGCCAGATATGAACTTTATATGTGAGATAGAGCTGGAGGGCTGCAGAGAATGAAATTTTGGTTTGGACTGATGGGAGTAGGATATGGACCCAAAACGGATGGTTTGGCTGTCTTGTTAAATCCCCAAGTTGTACATAAAGTTAAAATTTGAAGCTTTTGGAGGCAATGCTCTTTTGTTCTATATCATATATATACGATGACACTAAGTTGGGAGCATGTGTCCATCTGTTGGAGGCTAGGAGAGCTCTGCAAAGGGACCTGGACAGGCTGGATAGATGGGCCAAGTCGAACAACATGAATTTTAACAAGTCCAGGTGCTGAGTCCTGCACTTTGGCCACAACCCCCTGCAGCACTAAAGGCTGGGGCAGAGTGGCTGGACAGCAGCCAGGCAGAAAGGGACCTGGGGGTGCTGGTCAACAGCTGACTGAACATGAGCCAGCAGTGTAACCAGGTGGCCAAGAAGGTCAATGGCATCCTGGCCTGCAGCAGGAATAGAGTGGCCAGCAGGACAAGGAGAGTGATTCTTCCCCTGTACTCAGCACTGGTGAGGCCTCGCCTTGAGTGCTGTGTCCAGTTCTGGGCCCCCCAGTTTAGGAAGGACATTGAGATGCTTGAATGTGTTCAGAGGAGGGCAACAAGGCTGGTGAAGGGCTTGGAACACAAGCCCTACGAGGAATGACTGAGGGAGCTGGGGTTGTTTAGCCTGGTGAAAAGGAGGCTCAGGAGAGGCCTTATTCCTCTCTACAACTCCCCCCAGGTGGAGGTTGATCTCTTCTCCCAGGCAACCAGAGACAGAAGGAGAGGACACAGTCTTAAAACTGTGCCAGGGGAAATTCAGGTTAGACATCAGGAAAAAATTCTTCACTGAAAGAGTGATTGGGCACTGGAATCGTCTGCCCGGGAAGGTGGTGGAGTCACCATCCCTGGATGTGTTTAAAAAAAGACTGGACATGGCACTCAATGCCATGGTTTAGTTGATGAGGAGGTGTTCAGTCACAGGTTGGACTTGATGATCTCAAAGGTCTTTTACAATCTAGTTAATTCTCTTTGTGTGATTTTATGTGTATTGGAGATACTGATATGAAGTGGTTTTTGTAGGCTGGCTGTCAGCCCAGCTTGGTGGGGAGCCTGGGATCTGAACGGGCAGGTTCCTAGTCACTCTGGGACCAAGGATTTCTCCAGACAATACGGTCTGCTGGGGCAGTGAGCTGGTAAATCTTTAGGTGGTCAGCTGCTGTGCACTATCCTGTTCATGTTTGGTAGCACAAACATATCTCGTACCTCTCTTCATCCTCTTTATCTCCCAAAGTTAATTCTGAGGAGCACTGGAGCAACCACATGCTTTGCAGTCTGGGGGTTACTGATTTTTCTTGATTAAACTTCCAGCATTGTTCTTTTCTCCTTGTGTTGCATCTGGCAAAATTTTATCTCACTTCTTTCATTGTGTGTGCTTGAATTACAGGATTGTTTGGTGTAACTGTCCCCATGCTTTCTGAGGCAGAAATTCTTGTGAGAATTAGATATTTGTAACTGGAAGCAACTCCCTGGGTCATCAAATTCTGTGTTCACAGTATGTGTCGGATTTACTGCTAATAGTTCTCAGGAAAACCCCAATATACAAAAAGAAAAATTCAAATTCTGATGAATAACCTTGAAGGATTTTTTACCAGTATATCTGAGAGGAGAAACTGTTATGTGTGACTACATGTACCTGAAGTAATTATTTCCAACATTTTATTGGGAATGATTAATTTCATTTCACTCCTAAATAACAATTTGTCAGCCTTTACCAGAAATACTACCACAGGATATATCTGATGTGTTCATTATAGCAAGTAGGGCATGTGAAATGCATAATACTAAATACCTAAATCACAACAAACTTCTGTGGAATTAATTTGGATTCTAGGACTTTAAACATGCAGTTATGCTTCCTTCTAATATGAATGTCACTTTAGCAAAGCTGTTCATCTTCTAGAAAGTGTAGTCTCTAGAACAGGTATAAAACTCAAGTGTATTTCTTGTTCTTCACTTTGCTTCTTTTCATCTGTTGTTCCTTTCGTGCTATCTCTTCCCATCTTCATTATTAAACCCCTAAGCAAGAAAAAGCAGTTTCAGGTAAGTGAATAACATCCTAGACACACATTTGCCAAAACTGTTGGTACAGACAGCTCTTGCAAGAGAAGATTGTAGTGTATCATTTTCCACCTACAATCAAGAGGAACCTCAGTCTGGATGTACTTCAGGAGCTGGATCTCTGTACCATTCAGGCTTTGAAGCTTTGGATAAGGCAGAGGGAGACCAATCAATGCCTATGTCCTCATTAGCCAGTTGACTGGGCTGTATTCAGAGAAGAAGTGAAAGGCTTGTGGAGAGTACTGAACTGTGGCAGAGATTTAAAAAATTGTCTTGAGTGTGTCTTTAGGGTATTTTGTCTGCCTGTACAGTTATTACTCTTTAATTGTCCTTGATTCAATTAAGAATGCTTAGAAGAACAACTGCGATTATAGGTAGGTCCCAAAGGAAGCCTTTGTAGTAATGTTGCTGTGAATCATCAAGAAGCTGATCAGCACTTAAAAATATATGCAATACATATTCATTCCCAAGAATTTAAAAAACATTTGCATTAAAGTATTTCAAATATCTTTTTTATTATTATCTTTTTAAGGATGATTCACCTGTCCATTTATTCTTGTGCTTAGTTAAGTTTATGTTGTATATACTGCCCTGTTGTTGCAAGATAAAGCAGCTTCTATGAATTTTAACTGACACTTTGGAAGGTGAAATTGATGATGTCTTATGCATTCTTCACTGGCAGGTTCCAGTTGCACACTGTTTTGGGCCTCCAGGACATTACAAAAGAAAGTTTTGCACTGTGTGCAGGAAGTCCCTAGAGTCACCTGCCTTTCGATGTGAAGGTAACTTAAACCCTCCTTGTACAGCCATCCGTGTGTCACCCAGTAACCTACACTTTTCTTACACTGCATACCTTGATGATGTGTGTGTGTACACACACATCCACTTACTTTGCTTGAGAAGTTTTGGGTTTGTTTATTATCCGTTCATTGATTGTGGGAAGGTGTACTTCAAACTAAGGAATAGTAAATCAACCACCTTCAGTAAACCACAAACTTTGTCAAACCTGTACGCTCTCCAAATCTTTCCTCCAATTTACTTTGAGCGAGTCTGGGATGGAGGTGGTGGTGTGCAATGAATCCATGTGAGATGTGCAAAGAATGAGGAGCTATTATGGCAAAAGAAAGACTTGTCCTGTTGAGGTAATTTATTTCTGTTTCCAGTGGAAGCTTTTGATACAGAGAATCATCAGGTATTCATATTTCTAGAAAAGAATGTAGAATTTCCTGTGTTATTGTCTCAGATATCTGTTACTTGTAATGAGGATGAGGTACCTTCAATGGAAAGATATTTGAAAATATTATTTGTCAAAATAGTACTGCTCTGAGTGTTCTGACATGGATTCTCTGAAAAACAGTAATTAAAGAAATCACCCAAACACTAGATTTTTAATTTGAAATACATGCTGGCATGAGTACGTGACTGATTTTAATGTAGGACAGCTGCTTAATTCTCCCTTGTCTTAAATGTCTATTAGTTGAGTTGTGAGGTTAAATAGAATTTATTATTTTATAGAAATATGACCTCTGAACTGTTTAAAAAAAGAGTCTAATGAACGAAGAACCAGTCCTGCAGAGAAATGAATTGCTTCCAAAATTGCTGTTTTGCTAATGTCTTATTTACTATGATTTTCTATGTGTGTGTGTGTAGGGGAAGCACTCCTCTTTGATCAGGGCATTTAGTCTTAGAATGGTGCAGTATTTCTGTTTTTGCTTTTGTCTGTCAAGTTGCATAATGGAACCAAACTGTTCTTCTGACTAGTAGGAATATGTCACTTAATATAGTCACCATGTGACCTGGATGGTTTGGTAGGATGTTCAATGAGCTACAGATACCACAGAGAATTTTCTAGTGATCTGTCTTAATAAGATTCAGAACCTGTGTGGCATGAGACAAAAATTGAAGTGTGAAAAGAAAATAGTTATCACTAGTTATGCCCTCTTAACTGTTGCAAATAGCTTTCATTTAGTGATCCAATTTAGTTAAAGCTTTCTAAATTTTACTTTCGTGTTCTTATTCTCTTAATTCTGCTGCATTAGCTTTGTATCCATTTGTTGTTGTTTAACCCCGGCCAGCAGCCAAGCCCGACACACAGGTACTCTCTCCCTGCCCCACCAGTGGGATCAGGGAGAGAACTGGAAAGGTAAAAGCTGGAAACCTTGTGGGTTGATATAAAGACAGTATAATATGGAAAGCAAAAGTCACACACACGAGCAGAGAAAAACAAAGAATTAATTCCCTGCTTCCCATGGACAGGCAGGTGTTTCACATCTCCAGGACAGCAGGGCCCCCTCACACCTCACATCATGCCATCATGCCAAATGTCCCCTCCTTCACATGGATTTGACAGTTTTACTGTTTTGTGTGGTGTGACTTGTTTGGTAGCCCTTTTTTCTGAATACCTGTAAGTCTACAATTTGTTTCTGATAATTATTTAAAACGTTTCTTAAAAGGGACAGCTGAAGTCCATAAAATGTGCAAGATTCTTGCTTTATTCTTCAAAAATGTTTTTAGAATTTGTTTTAGAAGTCTAGTGTTTTAAGCTGTAGATCTTTTAAATCCAGATGGAGATACTGAACTTGCTTCCATTTTTTTGTTTACTTCTAATGGCTTAGCTTAAACTACAAATCTACTCTTGTTTATGATGTTCATGTCTGATACTAAAATTAAGAACTTTTTCTGGACTCTTTACCATAATTAAGGTAAAAAAGAGGGTTAAGATGGAGTTACCTTTTCTAAGCGAATGATTGACATCATTAAATGTACTTTGTAAAATAATTTTAATCACCTGTTTTGAACTGTTTATATCTTAAAATAGAATAAACTTTCTTGAAAGGAAATAAAAGGTTTCACCCACATAAATGTTGTGGGTGCACAGTAGGGGACCTGTTCTCAGAAATGAGCATGCCATGTGACAAGTTCTGCTTATGAGCAAAACTAGCTGAGCCTTTCCTTTATTTTTGCTGCATCTTTTTAACACAGAGGAAGTGGAGGAACCCACAGAACAATGTTGATAAACTTCTTTATTGTCTACTCTTGCTTTATTATAAAGAGCATGAAGGAGAGAAAGTATGGTGTGAAAAGGGTAGCGGAGGAGTATTGAAAGGAGGGAGGAAGGAGATGCAGAAAAACCCTGGGGTTTCCAGCCTAAAGAAGTTTTCTTGTTTTTGTGCTTTTAGTTTGTGAGCTACATGTGCACACAGACTGTGTCCTGTTTGCTTGCAGTGACTGCCGGCAGTGTCACCAGGATGGGCACCTGGACCATGTAAGTGCAGCTGCCTCTGCAGGGGAAGGTGGTCGTGCATTTTGTGGACTTGAGAAGGAGCAGTCTTGGCCTTTACTTTGACATGCTGCCAGTTATCAAAGCATTTTTATTGCTTATTGGCAGGCAAAGGACATGTGCAACTTCAGAAAATACTACAAAGAGTGAGATGAACTTAAATGCTGATATATTCACAATGCTTTCGAACTCTTGCTGAAAAGTACATTAAATGTGTACAACGTCCAAATTAAAAGTTAAAACAAAAAACCAGTCAAGCATCTTATTATATAAGTTTGCTTTGCAGAAGCTGGCATGGAACTCTTTTTTTTTTTTTCTGTGTTGGCTGCATTGCATCCCTGGGAAACATTCTCTTGTCCTCATGCTTCCTGCAGTCTGACTAAGGCAAGACTGCTTATTTTCTTATCTTCTCACAGTACAGTACATACAGAATACTGATATTTCAGGGGTTTTTTTTTTAAGAATTTTTTTTTAGTGGACTATGAAGGAAAAACACTGTGATAAACGTTTTGATAGTTTGATAAAACTTCTTCTTTCCATGAAATGTAAGATTGTTAAGATTCATATTTGTCTTGATAAAAACTTAATGCCCTAGTCTCCATTGCTATTTCCTCAGAGCTGTTTGAATTACTGATTTTAAAGTCGGATTGAAGATGCATCTGTATCTGATTCATGTAATGCTAAGTCATGATGTGTTCCCTCAGGATACTTACCACCACCACTGGAGGGAGGGAAACCTTTCCTCAAGTGCTCGTTGTGAAGTTTGCAAAAAAACCTGTGGGTCTTCTGAGGTGCTCTCTGGCATGAGATGTGAATGGTGTGGCATCCTGGTATGTTGTGCTGTTGCATGTGTTTGTGGGTACTGCATATATATGGGCATGTGCTTATTTAAACACTTGATATAAACATAATTTTTTTACACACTGTATAAATATGTATTTTCTATACACTTTGTAAATACACTTAATTTATACACTTATTTATGTATATATATGTATATATTTATGTGTTAGGTGGGAAGTCTGATTTCTTAAATCCTCCTTATAGTCAATTTAATGAGCAACTCTCAAAGTCACAGTGAAGCTTTGTGTAAATCCAATGGAATTTAACAGGGACTAGTCAGTATAGATTTGTGGTTAGAAGGCTGCCGTCACTTTCTGTGTTAAATCAGAATTTCTTTCAAATCATGAATTCTGCAAGGTTGAAGATTTACCATTCTGATATGCTTGCTCTTATTTTAGTATGGAATAGGTCTTAACCTGTATGGTTAGGGTTTTTTTAAGCTGTTAATATCAATTTCTGTGTTTTTCCATTCACATGACACATTTATTTCCTGTGCAAGCTGATGGTACCCATCAATAGTTCTCATGAAAACCACAGCTCTTCACACACTGATACAGTGTGCTGTGCAGATAACAATTAGTCCATTCACTTAATGCTACCTCGTATTAAAATATGATGGAAGTGCAAAGTAGCACCAGATGAGGTGGGAACTGAAAAGTATATGTAAGAAATTGTTAACTTGCTACTTAAGGCTAGATGAAGTACTCCATGTAGTAATGATTTAAAATAAAACTCTAGAGGTTATTCAGTATTTCAGTTATGATTTCAATGATTTTGATTTTTTCTTTAATATTGTGGGATTTGTATATTAATCTGAGACATAATTTCCGAGGTGGAGGGACTGTCTTTGAAAACAGTCTAAGAAATGTAACATGCTAATGTGGCCATACATGCAAAGGTATGTGTATTCAATAAAGGCAGGAGATTTTCAACCATGTAAGAGCAGAAACTATCCAGTCACCCTTTGGAATAAAACTGAAAATAGTCTACCTCAGAATCTGCAAGTGGGTACGGCTATCTAAGAGGATACTGCTATTTTCAATCTATTCAATATAACCTATGCATCTTTTCCATTTCCCCCAGTAAATATCCATATAGAAAGGAAGATCACAGTTTGAGAGCAAATCATTAAACTTCTTCATGTAGCTGTATTAAAATGTTACATTTTTAGTAGAGCAGCTTTGTGATTGTTGAAAGTTTCTTGACATACTAAGACTCCCCATTATTGGTTATACAAAACCTGAATCAAACAAATAAAAATCTAGGGTGAAAAATGGGTCATTCATTTAGTGAAGGTGATTTACAAAAGGTCTATATAATCCCTAACCTGAGTTATACAATCTTAGTCATAGTTTGTTATAAATAAATTTACTTTATTTGTGTATCACAAGTTCTTAACTGATGCTGTTGTTTATAGGCTCATGCTGCTTGCTATGTAATTGTCACACCAGAATGTACCTTTGGAAGATTAAGGAATATGATTCTTCCTCCAAGTTGTGTGCAGTTGTTTTCTCGTAACTTCAGCAAATTGCATTGTTTTAGAATATCGGAAAATTTGCAAACAGAATCAGGTAAAATTTTCAAAGTTGAATGCAACTAATTGATGAGCATATTTAACCTAGTGTAATAGTTCAATTAAGTATATTATTGCTAATTTTTACTGGTTTTTTTGGGAATACTATAACTTCTTGCTATTTCTGGGACAGTTTAGAGATTTTTAAATGCACGCTGTGCAAAATGCAGAAGCTTCTGTTTACTGGTGTAGGGCAATTTGTGCACTATTCTTGAAACAAAGAAAGTGAAAACCTAAAATCAGAAAATTTGTGATGTTAGTGTTGTCATTGCTAGAAACACTTAGTTGCTGTATCATGTATATAGATACTTTTATTTGTCTCTTGGATTAAGCATCTGTCCTTTTTAAGATTTCTGTGCTGAAATGACACCATGTGTCTAGGCAGGGTAATGTTCTGCTGCCATCTAGAGTGAATGTTTGTTTAACAGCTCTTTAGGAATGAATTTTTTTAAGCCTGAAGTACGCAAGTATTTTTTAATTTATATTTTGATTATTATGCATTTGTAAAGCCTTTATTTTGGTGCATGAATGGAATAGGAAAGGACATAAAAGGTAGGAAAAATGTAGCTCATGAAAGTTAAGTATTTGCAACTGCTGTTTTCTCAACCTGGCATATTGCTCTTCAACTTTCTGCTCTGAACTCATAAGTTTGGTTTTGGTGAGGAGAGTTGATAACAAGCAAGAGCCCTGTGTTATATGTGCAGAAGCTGTAGCAGAAGTCCTGCTACTGCATGCATTGTGTGACCCGAAGTCTACATGACCCAGACACACTGAAGTGACCTGTCAGAGTGTAAAGACAGGGAGGAGGCCTTAGGTTGCTTTTGGGGATTGGGTTTTTTTCAGTAAGCTGTTTTTCTTCTTAGTGAATTTGCTTGCTAGTGGGCAATGATGTAGTGTAACATCCACTTGAAAGTCATGGAGTTCCTAATGCTTCCAACATAAGAAGTAACAGAAATAAACAGTCTGGATGAGCTTGATTTTGTTGCAAGACTTATTGTGAACTTTGATTCAGGTCTATTGTTAGATATTTCACAAGTGTCCCAAAGGCATGAGTGAATATAAAGTTATGTTATTGTAACTAGGAGAAGTTAATCACAAATGTTTAAAATAGAGTCTTTGGTTTAACTTTTCTGATGTTAACTAAGTTTCTCTCTTCAATAGTGGTGAGTTCTTTTAATATGTCAGACTTAAACTTTCTCCTTTTTTTTGTTTTTAAATAATCTCTTAATAAAAATAGAACATGGAGCATCTTAAGTGAAAGAATCCAAGGTTTTAGCTGCACCTTGTAGTCTCTTCCTTCAATATTTTAAGAGATGGAGGAAAAGGTTTTCTGCTTCAGGACTTGTGCTACATGCTAAGTGTGTGAGTTCCTGTTATGCATAGTGGAGGTTCTTTTAAGCAAGAATGGCTTTTTTGCATTTCTTTAATTAAAAAGTATGTCTGGTACTTTGAATTGAGAGAATGCAGCCTTTAGCTCATGGTCAGAAGCAGATGCATAAGGATGGAGAAATATTCACTAACTTAATTTGGAGCATTTTCAGTGCTCTGTTGTGATATGAAGGGGAAGAAAATCAAATTGAATAAAACTCACCTTGTTTGGAAAGCCAGAATGCATTTTTATAGTCCTCAGCCTGCATGTAACAGAGATAAAATATAGCAACACCCTGAAAGATATAATTTCTAACACAGGATCTCTTTTCTGTGGCCTGTGAGAACTTCCTGCCCCTTGGGCTCAGCTCTCTGTCATCCAGTGGGCAGCAACCTCCCAGGATGGAGGGGCTGCTGATACCTAGGGGAGCGGAGGTTGAGTCATGGGGATGCTCCCCTTTCCTCCTGCTGCTGATCTGTTGCATACCTGTGAACTTGACAGCTGCCCCAGCAATTGACTTCTTCCTTTTTTTTCACAGTCAGTGGGCCACAGTTGTGGCTCAGCACAAGGCATGGTAATACTTGTGGTGCAGTATCTGCCTTGCACTCCACTGTGCATAAAGTGCTTTGTTCTGTGTTTCCTTAGCTGACAGTGCGGTTTAGCACCTACATCTTGAATGTTCCAGTACTAGTCTGGTGTCTTAACAGGTGACTCCTCTTACACTGTCTACATCCTGTTGAGCCTTACTTCGAGACCTGTTGCTGGGCATTTGCCATTCTCAGTCATCTGCTGAAGATCAGGTGTCTGCAGGTCACTGCCAAAAGCACCAAATACCATTGCTATGCTCTTTGTCTTTGCCCAGATTCTTCCTCAAAGGCAGAGCCAAGAATTGTCTTGAAATAATTCTTACATCATCCTGTGTTGAGGAAATTCAGTGCTCTAGCCTTTTAGTCCTTGTTGTTACCCACATTCACAGAACAGACCTTCATTTTCTTACAAAATGCCACTAGCTCCTGGCATGTGCTAAAAGTTACCAAGTTACCAAGATGTGTCATGAGTCCTGCAGCTCCCTGATGCTCTCCTAGGATGTATTTAGTGCTCCTCTGACAAGGAAGCAGTTCAGGACAGCTGCCCCAGGAGTTGCTGCTACTTTTCTATGTGAAAGGCCTAGACTCTGGATGGCAGATTTTGTTCAAGATTGTTTACATGTTAGGGATGTTTTAGGGAAGAAAGGAACTCCTTTTTTGGAGAATAATTAGCACTTCTGTGTGATGGCAGGCTCAGTAAGAGGTTCTCCTGACATGGCATGCACAGAGGGTGCTCCTCTTGTGCCACAGCTGACAAAGGGCATCACTCAGAAGATTGTGAAAAGATCAGTCTGAGGTACGACCGAAGTGTTGACAGTTGCCTGGATGAGTTGACTGCTGCAGGCATAGCTCTTCCCAAGCTGGTGGTGGGAAGTGCCAGATGACTTGTCCCATGATGCGAGTGAGCACATCTGTCATTGCTGACCTACTGGGGACCATTTGTCTGAAGTAGATTTTGCCAGTGGCATTAATGCTGAGCTTCATCACAAAACTTCTCTGTGCTGAAAGAGGCTTCTTTAAAACTCTTGAGCTACCAGGAGATGCAGTGGTAGAGCACTGTGGAGCCCCTCCCTCCAAATGACTCCTGTCATAATGAATTTCAAAGAAGTCATTTAACTTCACTAGAATAGTTTCAAGATGCTGTTGGTGTAGATTTCCCTACTATTCAGACTGAAGGAGAAAGTGTAATAAAGGAAGTTAGCTTCTTTACATCTAAACTGAGAAAAAAGAGGATTGGGAGCAATCAGAAGCAGTCATTTCCTTTTGTTATATTTACTACTTCTTTTTTGTAACTTAATTATCTGGAGTGAAATTCAAGAAGGCATTCAACTTTCTCTGATTTCAGCGTGTTTCAAGACCATACTGTCTAAATTTCTCTCCAATTTGAAAGTTGATCTGTTTGTCAGCTGTAACGGGGAAAATATCTCAACACTCTTTTTATATTTTAAAAGCCACAACTAAAAAGCATTATTGTTGGTCTTTCTTGTAGACACTTGAAGCATTACCCAAATATTTGGTGAGTTACCTGGTGTCAAGTTTAGGACTACTGCCTAGTACCCTTCTTGGCATGCTATGATACTGCTTCTTGGAAGGTTCTCCACCTTGAGGATTTTGACTTCCCCAGTACCTCTTTTTCTCTGAAGATCTGCTTTTACCAATTTTATTTTTTCTTTCTTGTTTATGCTTTGATTTCTTGTTTTCTCCCTCAGCTTCAAGGCATAGTTTTTACAAAGGTGTTGCCTAGCTTATATCTTTTGGTAGCTTTGCCTGCATCCCAGTCAAGATTGACTGGGATTTTTAGTGGGTGTGATTATGAATACCATTATGTGATGAGCACTTGCATTGCACTCTACTGCTACCCTCAGAGAAGGAAAATTGGTCATGTTTGGATTTGCACTGGTCCTGTATGGTCCTGAATGTCAGGAATGAGAATGCAGTGAGGATGTTCTTCACAGAAGCAAATGCAAAATGTTCATAGCATTTATTTTAATCTTTTCTTAGTATTTTATGTGTGGTTTTACAAGGGTGCATTATTTTCTGACATATTAGTTCCTAGTTTTAGTGAGAGTGATAAGCCTACTGTCAAAGTCCTCTTCTGGAGAACAGTAATTTCTTTCTCTTTGGGTGTCAATAACTTTGTTTTTCAGTTGTGGAAATTACTTCTATAACACCAGTATTTCTGACTGGAAGGCTGCTACTGCAATTCCTGGATTGATTTGGTAATTTAAACTTAATAGAAACCATCCATACTTCAGTCACAGGCAAACATCACCACTGTAGAGTAGTTGCAATATTAAAGCTAATAGTATAAGAATCTCAGGTATGCCTTCACTGTAGTTACATGACAATGCAGATTTGGTTTTTGTAATGCTATTTTAATACTATGAATTATTGTCATAAAATAGGTAGAAAAGGAAAGAGCTTTTCTGAGTGGTTCCTTTTGTGTTAGCTTGTTTGATGGAAACTGTTCTTAAGTGACAGACACCTTCTCCCCTCCATTCAAATTAATAAAAATCCTTTCTTAAAATGTTTCTGCTTTTACAGATGAAGATGATGATGTTGATGGGTCAACACAAGGATCAATGAAAGATATCCAAATTTCAACAGATTCAAGTAAGCAAAATTTTAGTAAGGCATGAATAGTCACCCATTTCAGTCTTTATTCATATAATCTTAATTTTTATTGCCTTATGACAAAGTATTAAATGTTTTTTTAATGTTAGGTTTTAATTTCAGGCCCAAAGTTTTGGTTCAACACATTTATGCAGGACTTTACAAATATCTCCTTGGTATTTTCCATTGGTAGGTTGACATAAGTGACAGTCTGTTCATTACCTTGACAAATAGGTCATTTCTCTCTACTTGGTAACTGAAGAAAGAAAACATGATGTTAATAATCCATAGATAAGCAACAAATTTAAAGGGCAGATGGCAATGTCTGTTCAAAGCCTTTTGCTTGTAAGTTCGCTGAATGCAAATTTTGCTGAGGACACCAGGTTAAATTTTTTATTTTTGACTTGGGCATGTTGCAGTAAACAGGATTGAACTGGACTGGCTGCTTCCTGTGCAGTTAAATTTTTAAGCATGTGGAGTTTTCTGGGGTTGGTAGCAACCAAGTTCTTATTTTTCAGAAGATGAGGTAAAACTGCAGTTTAAGAGCTTCCCACGCCTATATCCAGATTAGTAACTAGAACAACATGGTACTTGCTATCTAATCTAGCTACATGGAATGTTGTAAAAAAGGACATTTCAAATCAATAAATAATAATTTTTTTTTTAATCCTGAAGTTCTTACGAAATTAAGAGGCTAATTTTGCAAATGCTGTTTGGACTTTAAAAAAATTCAGCTCAATAGGTAATTAAATCAGTTATAGAAAAAATCTCAAGCATCCTCTTGTTTCACTTTCTTAGTTCCTGAATGACTTTAAGATATGATGCACTGCCATACTTCCTTATTATGGGAAAACACTCTAACTGCAGTTTATCTAAACAACTTTCACGTTTTCCAATGTTTTAAGTCACTTAAGTGATTGAGTGTGAGGACTTCTACATTTCAACAATTAAGTGTATTTCCCTTATGACTGTCAAAAAGAGCAAATTATGTATCTAGATATTTCAACTGGATTCGTTGAAAGCATTGGTACAGGCCAGTTCAGCTTTAGTTTAGCCTTCCCAAAAGAAGAAAAAAGATATGAAAGTTCAGGGCAGGATACAAACTTTAATATGTAATTTGTTCAGGCCATCTTTGGACTGGAGAAAGCAGCAGTAGATGGTATATTTTCAAAGGTCCTATAAAGTATCATTAGTTGTGTTTTAAATAGAACAGTGGCATAAAAATTGCTTTCTCATCATGCATTTTCACAAAACGCTGGACAGTGCAGAGCCCAGTAGCTTTGCTGTGATTTAGAAAGCTCAGCTAAAACCACACTCACAAAAGGAGTCAGAAATAGCATTTATTGACAGGACAGGACAGACTGTGTCCAAGGCATGGCCATGCAGTACCAACCAGCAACTTCTTTAAATCCAACCAGTTTGCTTTGTCTCCTTATCCCTCTATTTTCCCATACTAGTTCTTCCCCAACACCTCAATCTCTCCTAAAGTTCCCCTAACAACCCTGGTACCATCCCAGGATGCTTTTGCCATGCATCTCATATATCCCTGCAATCTGAGCAGCCGCCTTGGTCAGTGAAGAGTCCCACAGAATTTCCCCTGTGGGCTCATCTGGTGTGTGCCACCTGCAGACCATGGGATTGGTGACCTTGGGTCAGCTCAGGATGTGGCTTTTCTGATAACCTACCTGATAAAGTTATTGAGATTTACCTGCCAACTGTTGTGCTGTTGCCTCTCTCAGTGTGTGGGGAGGCATAACCTACTGAATTTAACATGACAAAGACGTGGTTGTAGGGGGCTGTACTACTTTCACTTCTCTCTAGGTAACACCATTTGTGTAACAGGGGTCAAGAAGGAGCTGCTCACTGCTTCTATGTGTTGCCTCAGTACATTTGCCACGTCTTTTTGGGATGTTACCATGCTGTCCCTCAGGAGTGTCTGAACTCAACTACATTCCAGAATATTTAGCTTTTCTTAATTCCAGCTATCTATGTTTTAGGGGTACATATAAAATATGTTTTAGGGGTACATATTTTTAAAAGCAGTGAAAACAAGTCAGAACAAATTGAATAATATTGATGTGGAAAGACACACTTTTTTCTATAGGAAAGAAGCCAATAGAAAAGGATACAAAGTCTGTAGTTTAGTATTGGAAGAAGACTTGAGTTAGTAATCTACATTCACTTTTATTTCTTTGCTATTGTAATGGACTTGTTGAGTGAAGTGTAAAGTTAGAAGATCTAAGTCTTAATATTAGTAGCTTAAATGTGTTAAATCAATCACTATATTTAGCCTACCAAGATACTGAAACCGAAACCATGAAATTAGCATAAAAACAACCATACAGTTTCTGAGTTGACAGATTTGACAGACATACAAGGAGGTTTGGAAAAGAACTCTCTCTGCCCTGTGAGTATCTCTCAGCGCTCACTGGCTGTGAGTGAACTGTCTGATTCAGCATGCATCCATCTTCTGCAGGACAAAAGTCAACCATCAAAGAAAACCCATTCTGGAGGAGATTTTAGAGGAACCTGTCTGTCAGAGAAATGGAGGCTACAGTGCTGTCAGCAAACAGGTTTTACAGCATGTGCTTCCACAGCCTCTGTTTTGTCCTGCTTAGGTTGCTGTTCATCTGCCAAGTAAGAGGTTTTGTATTAGATAGACTCAAGTCATTGGCTTAGAGCTTGCTTATTTCTTGTCCCAAACCTGCTGACAGTTCAGAGGAGACCTCCACTGTCATTCTGCCAGCAGGAACAAACTGTTTTTCAGAAGAAGCAAGGACAGCATGTGGGGAGGGATCTTTTCCCCTAAAAATACTTAAGAAATCTTTAAGCTTTCATAAAATGGGCAATTGTGTTCTTCTATAACTGCTTACAGATAACTAACCATGTCACATATTCCTCTTAAATGGGATTTAAATGGATTTGAAACTGGTGAAACCAGAGCAAGTAGTGATACATATGGCAGATGCTTGGAAAGGCTCTAAAAACTAAGAGAAGAAAGGTTAAGAAATGGCTACCAGAATGAGAGGACAGCTGTTGACACAGATTTGTGCTTCAAAATTTTCTTGAAAGTAGGGGAATTTAAGCTGCTTGTGAAAACAAGTTCAGAGAGACACATATGTGCAAATGGCTCTCCTGTAAGAGGAACAACTGAGGAAAGAACTGAGGAAAGGAAAGGAAAATGGAAAGGAAAGGAAAGGATCTGGGATTCTGAAATACTCTCTTCAAGGGCAATAAAAGAAAAAAATACACAATTCTTACATACATAAATGCTGTCTTGTAGGTTACAAATCCCAATACTGAAATAAACCAAAATTTGATAGTCCCCACTGTTGTAATATGAAGCAGCAGTAGAGAGAGAGAGCAAAAAGCATGTAAATAACACAAGTTTTGGGGAAAGAATAGTTCTTAGTAAGTTATGTTGCTAGAATTTAGTCTTTTAAGAGTAATTTTCACAAATAGACTCAGTATAGGCCTCTAGCTTTCTTAAGTGGCGAAACCATTCAGGACTGCATCATTTTCCTATCTCAGTCACAAGCCACATGTAAGTCTTTTCAGACATGTCGTGTCTGTGGGGATTTGGAAGTCAAAGGGAACATGAACTTTGGACTCATCCAATGCTACTTTATCCTTTTCCCAGGAAAATTTGGTATCTAAGCCTCTGAAATCAAATTCCACAATTTGGTAAATTATGCCTGGAGTTAACCTTTTGTAGTTATTTTGCCCTTGAAAAGGGCAAGCATGAATAACAGGTTATTTTCAGCTCAGTGTCCCATGGTAAGAAAAAAAGTAATGTGTTTTTCAGGATAAGGTCCTGATACTGTGTACTCTGATCCAACATGAAAAGATAAAAGACATTTCGCAGTGAGGTGCCAGTATTACAAAACAGGCAGTAACTCCTTGAAATACCACAATTTGATAAGTGCATCTGTTTCATATTAGCAAGGGGTTTATATATATATACTAAGTAGGGGTATGTGGACTTCACTTCTGTAACTGGATCATTTTCTAATATTTAAAAATTGGAAGAGTTGGAAGGAAGAGCTTTATCTAACTTCAGACGTGGTTATAGTTGAGCTTCTTGCCAAGGCTAGTTAGACAAATCAGACCTGCGTAAGACACCCCTTAACTTACATGTGTTGGATGTGCTTTTGTCTCGGTGGAGAAATGTATTTCTGGATGACTAATTGCAGTATGTAGCTGTTTGTTCTTTTGTTAATGTGCTTCCAGAAGCTTATATGCAAGCAGACCATTTTTCACTGGGTTGCAGTAAAAGTGTCCCCTGTGAGGAGGAAAGTGACAAAGTTAAACGTGATTTTTCACTGATAAAGTTGAGGAGGTTTTTTGTGTGATGGATACCAGGTTACTGGCATTATGTTTAACTAAGAAATATGCTTGATCTTAGGGCTTTACTACTGGTCTGTAGATCTAAACTTCTCCTTGAAAACCAGTTTATTTTGAGAGTCAATCCAACTGTTCTTTGACTGTTCTTAAGACATGGAGAGCTCATAAAAAATTCGCCAGTTACAATTGCTGGGGATTCTCTTAGACCAGCTAGTGTCTCATAAGAGCAGACTACAAAGGCACTTGAAATGAAAACAAGTATTAGAACTTGGATGAATGTTTTTATTCTCAGATGGTTGTCTACTCTCTGGATTGCAAGAGAAAACAGTAGAGATTTTGATAGTGTTATGAAAGTTCATACTCAGAACATCAGCTGTGCTGTCAGTAACCAGCGTTCGCTTGTTTTCTCAAGTTGTGTTAGCTCAAAAGAAGGTCACGCAGGACACAGAGTGTCTTTTGTTTAATGTTTGTCTATGCTATAGTTACCATGGAGATCTCTCTGACAGAAATCTGTTTCTAAAAGATTTTCACTCTTTCTGGCATAAATCCAGCAGAATTTAAAGGAGTAGATCACTTTCTGATATATGCTGTAGTCTCAATGCAACGGCTGTTGAGTTTCAAGGGTACTTCAGAACTAAAAGCTGATGATATTTAAATCTTCCTTTTATTGTGACTAAAAAGAAATTGATAACAGACACAACCACTATGATAACTAGAAAACTGAAAATCCATGGTAATACTACTTTTCATAGTAAAAGAAATTGAAAAGTCACAATTTATCGTACCAGGTTGGGTGTGGCTCTGAGTGAAAGATGTCCATGTCAGGGTTCTTTTTCTCCATGATCCTTGAAGGCCACTTCCAACCCAAGCTATTTTATGATTCTGTGATTTTATTTATTCTGTTTCTGTCTGTCTGATTTTCTTTGTACATGTATCTGTTATACAGTCTTCCCTCCAAAGAATCACAGCATGGCTGAGGTGGGAGGCAATATGGAGATTATCTAGGACAACCTCCTGCTCAAGCACTGTCACTCAGAGCAGTTTGTCATGTTCAGTAGGGTTTTGAATGTCATAATAGAATCATAGAATGGTTTGAGTTAGAAGGGACCTTACAGGTCATCTAGTCCCAATCCCCCTGACATGGGTGGGGACACCTTCCGCTAGACCAGTCAACACATTCAGTTTTGTCCCAGGGGAGACTAGGATGACTTTGGAGTAGGATGGGAGGCTATACCGGGGACTGCTTTGCTGTGCAATGAGGTCTTCATGTTATGTAATAACAACTTTGCACACACACTGTGCCATGTGGAACTGATAATGAAGAAAGGCCTTGAGAAGTGGACAAGGCTACACTGAAAAAGAAGTCCAAATGTAGCTGTCACATCTCAGAATAAGGAAAAATAAAGATCATGAGAATTAAGGTATCAGGATTTTTCTTTGAGGATTAGAATCTCATTTTAAAAGACTACTTTCACACATAGTATTAGATAATCCTTTAGTTCTGTGCTGTCTGCTTTTGATTGAAGTTGGAGAATGTACACTGAAACAGAAGTACGTGGACTAGACACAACAGATTTAGTTTCACGTGGTTCAGGAAAGCTAGCACTGAAGTGTCCTTGCTAAGCAGGTATGCACTGCAGTCTTTGCTCATAATCTGTCACTGCATCATTGAGATACCCAATAATGCACATTTCTGCCTGGATTCTTACTTGCTTTTTTTCAGTCATCAGTTAGAGGTGGTTTTGTGGTTTTCTTCCTCCAGTTCTCCTGTTTAATAATCCTTGTGTGTTAATTGCAATTTGCTAATGTGTTTCATTGAACCTAAATGCTGATATTATTTGAGAGCAAAAGGCTCTCAGTATTTTATTCTGTATTACAAAGTATTTCCAAGCTGTAAGGGAAGCACGGAAGTAGACTCCAGCATGTAACATACCTCCTTTACAATGTGTGTTAACAGATTTCATGATTAACCAGTTGTGTGGGCATTACAGCTGGTGTATGTGACTTTCACTTAACATTTCTGACATTTCAAGAACTGGAAGTGATAGCTTCTAGTGATTTTACTACTTGATGATGAATGCAGGTGTACAGATTTATTGTGAGATTGGACTCTGTAACACTGTGCTATACAACAGGTGACATCTGTTAATTGTTCAGTCCAACACTGCAATAAAGAGCATATTCTATCAAATGGAGAATAGTTATGTCTGCTGTAAAGCATCAACTCTCTGGGGAGTACCTGCAAGAACCTGCAAAACTGAGCAGCTCATCAGGTGTCTTCATAAAGATGTGATCAGGAGAGGACACAAGGTCTATCTTCATGAAATTTCCTTTTTGTCTGGATTAATTAACTTGGTTTCCTTTCCAGAGGCACTAAGGACACATGTAATGGACTGGTAATACCAACTTATTCCGAAAACCTCTCAACACCTGTCTGTTCTATGAGAATTTGGTTGCACTTTGCTGTTGCTCTTGAAATAGTTGCTTAAGTGAGAGACTTTGTCATGCAGCAGCCTGTACCTGAGTCATAACCCATCTTTGTGAGAGGTGAATCTGAAATCCTTCACTCTTCACCCTTTCACAGATGTCTGTGCAACAATCTGCACTCAACAGTTTGAGCATGGACTTGATAAGGTTTTAGTGAAGTGAAACACAGGAAAAGGGTGAAGATCTTTGTTTGCTGTACCTTCTTCTAGTATTTTCCTCCCATTGCCTGTACTCTTAACCAGCTATTTTGCGGACTTTCTTTGGAAGCACATTCTCAGAATTGGCAGTGCTCTGGGACCTATTATCAAGGGGATGGCACTTTGTCTTCGTCTTCAGGTTGTTGAACTTGTCAATAATAAATGCAGTCTTGAATGCTGAGGGTGAAGAAGCAATAACATACACAGTGTGGTTATAAGAGTTATATCAAAAGCCTGGATAAAACTGTGATTACTCATCCCTCTTTCCTCTCTGAATGTACCTATGTTTTAAACGAACAGTAACAAAACCAAAATTAAAATATTCAACCTCAAAGCTTGTCCTATGAGAAGGAATGTTCCCATGAATAAACATTAAAGTGGGTTAAAAGCAGGTTTTTAGTAGTTACATTATACCCTTCCTATTCAGGTAGCTTTCTGATTCAAGGTGTGTGTTAATGAAATACAATTGTTTCCATTCAGGTAAACAAACATTAAAGATATTTGATGGGAATGATGCAGTGAAACGCAATCAATTTCGACTAATTTCAGTTCCAAGGATTGCAAAAAATGAAGAAGTTGTGGTAAGATACCCAGTGAGGGTCAGTTTTCCAGTGTGATACATATAATTTCATATTGCAATAGTAAAAAGCTAAGTTTTAGAAATGTAACTCAACAACAACAAAAATCTGTAAGTGGATTATAATATTACAATGTAATCTTACTTCTTCATGCAGTGCTTTTATTTTAGAGCATCTGAAGAAAAGGTGGCTTACATATCTGTAGCATAATGGTGACCACAGTATCACATGTTAAGCAGTCATTCTGCTTCCCTGTGTTATCTGAAGCCAGATTTTACTGATACAAGCAATGCAGGATAACCAACTCCTTAGATCTTGCTTCTTTTCTGTAGTAGTGGTTTGATATTTATCCTGGACAGCCACCAGTATTGCACTTGAGTTAATCAACTCTGAGCAGTAAAGGTTGCTATAGTTATCTTCACCCCTTGGCTGTGAAAGTAATGAATTATTGATCACATTCTGGTGACTCCCTAGCTTTTCTAGTGCTCCATCTGTGGTGGAAAACTTCCTTAGTACTAAATCAAGTGTGCTGTACAGATCTTTATTTACTGGGCTAGGCAGAGACCCCATACTGTGAAAGATAAATCCTGGAGGGGGAATAGGGTGGTGCACAATAGACTTGAGCATGGTGAGATGTCAGGGTCATAACAGACTTGACAGAGAAGTCTGAACAATGTATTACATCAGAATTTTGACAATTTAAAGCTAAAGATCATTAGGATTTTTATCTTGATACTGTGTTGAAAATCAGCAGGAGTTTTGAAAATGGTTTGTAGTGTTCTGCATGTCGAAGATCTTTAAGAAAAACTATGTACGGGACTGAAAACACTTTCAAGCACATTTTACCAGGCTGGTGCTTTTAGTACCAGGGAAGATGAATACAAGTTCTCATAAGTGATCTGTATTGACTGCAGCATCTGTGTTAGCAGAGGTGCTGGAGGTATGGGCCCATAATGGATGTAAAATTCCTGTGGCTGTGTGCCTTTTGCAAGGACAGCCCTCCCCTGTTCTCTTCACAGGTGTGTGGGTTCAGGACAGCTTTGTGGCTGAGAAGCTCACTAATTTTTAGTGTCCCCTTAGTGCAAGAAGACTGAGTAGGCAGTTGAGTACAATCAAGTGCAATTTACCATTTTCCTTGTGAAGTAAATTTCACATGTGTGAGTATAGATTTATTGAACCTGAATTTTTACAATTGGTTTTAAAATTACTATCGCTTGCCAAAAATACTGTGGATTGTGTTCAAATACATTGATATCTCGAGTTTTCTTCTCTCTTGTTCACTAAAATTTGTTTTCAGAACTTCACTCTTGTTTTGGGAGTTTTTTTGTCCTGCTCTGAGGTTAGAACATGCATAAAAGGTTCATTTCATAAATCAGGTATTTATAATATCTATGGCTGTATAGATATTAATGGTGTCTTTTCAAGTAAATGTTAATTTATCTTGCTGTGTTTCAGGAGGCTGCTTTGAGGGCGTACTACATAAATGATGACCAGCAGGAGTATGAGCTTCAGACCTTTACGCAGCAGGTGCTGCTCTCTGATGATGTTATCAACAGGAATGATGCTGCAGAGGACAGCAATTTGGGCTCAGTATTCCGAGAATCTGTTCCTGAAGCTTGGATCATCAGAGCCAAACCAAAGGACGAGGAAGTGATCAGAATTTATCCTGCCTGGCTAAAGTGAGTATTTTCCTTCTTGCTCACAAGGTTATCCTTCTTGGCTACGTTTGTCCTCTGTAGTCTAGCCCTGTTTGTTTTAGTTTAGAAGCTGCAGAACTCTAACAGAGAATGTAGTTTCTTTTTCTGTATGTCAGGATTCTTCTGTTCATTTTTCTGAATGGGTAGTATGCAGAACATTCATTTCCATGCCTGGAAACTCTTGGGTGTCTTTGCATGCGTGGAACATATTGTGCAACTTGTGCAGCTCTATTATCATGTGTTTGGTGAGAAAGAGGCAACTTTACATTAGCTACATCTGTAAACAAATTATGACATACATGTCACTTGAAAAATTTATGGATTTTTTTTAAGAATTGTGAAGTAGGAAGAACTGCAGTGTAACTTCCCATGTGAGATGAGGTGGAAAAAAATAAATAATAAAAAAACTGTTATACAATTTACCACTGAGACGGTATGAATTTTAAGCATATTTATTAGTGGAAACAAAATGGTCTGGTGACCTACCAATTTCTGAAGACCTGTGGGATAAAATTTAACCGCGTATTCATTTTCCTGTTGCAACTACATTGCCAAGTTTTATCGTTGCGATTACAAATCTCATCTGTAGTGCTACAATTGTAATTAGGTGGCCTGAGATGAAAGTGTTTTCTTGCCTGTGCTGCTGCTACCAGATCTGCCATGATCTTCAGTGAACAACTTTGTTCAACTAATGCAAATATGTTTGAGGAAATTCTATATTTAGTTAAAAAGGTACACACAGGATAGGTCAAGTCATTGTCCTAAAATAAGTATTTTTCTTCTTAGGGTGGGAATGGCATATGTTTCTCTACGAGTAAATAAGGATAGCACTGTGCAGACTGTGATCAAAGAAGTGCTCCCATTACTTGGAAGGCAGGTAAGTGAAAAACCTGAGCATGTCTATATACCACCTGAGTGACCCTGAAGTATATATTCTTCTCTTCAGAAGAATTGGAATCCCTTAATTTGTAGTTAATGTAAATGTTGCTAGCATTTGGTAGATGATCTTTTCTGACTGGCATGCTGCTCAAAGCTTAATGCAATCTTCAGGGTGGGTAGGCATGGTTGCTCTGTACTGGAAGGTACCCAGAAGTGTTTCTGGGTCAAGTAGATTTACTTGCATGAACACCTTGATTTTTGGGGTGCAGCATATTTTTACTGGTTGTTTATGTCTTGAAATATTTAAAACACACTTATGTATGTAGATACTCTGCTAATTTTACCCTCTTGGGAAACAGGCAATCACTGTTACAATGATCATGCTTGTCTCACAATTGTTTATAATGCTCTGGAGGAAATTGTAAAATCACAGAGTATCTCAAGTTGGAAAGGACCCATAAAGATCACTGAGTCCAACTTCCTGCTCCTTGCAGGATTACCTAAAAGTAGAGCATATGACTAACAGCATTGTCCAGGCACTTCTTGAACTCATGAATACAGGTTCATGAACTCATCACACAGACTTGGTGCCCATGAACACTTTCCTAGGGATGCTGTTTCAGTGATCAGCCACCCTTTTAGTGAAGAACCTTTTCCTAATAACTGCTTTGAACTCACCTTCATGCACCTTCATCCTCTTTTTGCTGGGTCCTACCACTGGTCACCGGACAGAGGAGATTGTCACCCCTCCCTTCACTGCCCACCTTGAGGAAGCTGTTGATAATGATGAGGTCTCCCCTCAGCCTCCTCTTTTCCAGGGTGAACAAATCAAGTGACCTCAGAGAGGTCCTTCCAAGTCTTGACTTTGAGACTTTTTGTCATCTTGGTCACTCTGCTCTGGACACACTCGAATGGGTTGATGTCCATCTTGGCATAGATGGCCAAGGGTTGGGTTACATTGTGGCACCCAGACCTGCCCCCAGCACTCGAGGTGAGGCCACCCCAGTGCAGAGCAGAGCAGGACAATCCCCTCCCTTGCCCGGCTGGTAATGCTGTGCCTGATGCACCCCAGGGCACAGGTGGCCCTCCTGGCTGCCAGGACACTTCTGACTCATGTTCAGCTTGCCATTGACCCAGTCCGTGAGATCTTTCTTCACAGGCCTGCTCTCCAGCTCTCATCCTCCAGTTTGTATTTTTAACAGGATTACCCCATCCCAGGCTGAGAATCTGGCAGTAGCTCTTGTTAGATTTCATATGGTTGGTAATTGCCAAGCTCTCTAGCTCATACAGACTTCCCTGTAAGGGTCCCCTACCCTAGAGGGAGTCCACAGTTCCCCCTATCTTAGTATCATCAGGAAATTCACAGTACATTTGATTCCTTCATCCAGACAATTTATAATGTTTTATAAAAACATTAAAGAGCACTGCAGAAATTTTCTCTATGGAGAAATCTCTGTAGCCCTCAAGGGCTGCAAGGAAGGGCTCAAGGCTGAAATAGCACCTGTGTTCTTTACTGTCAGCATTCCTTTCCACATTATTGGAAATTACTAGATACATCTTGTAACTTTGTAGATGCACATGCTTTCCTTGGAAGATAATCTCTTTTCAGTCTGCCTGTCCTTCTTAGGGTTGTTGCCAGAACAGCATGACTTTCAGGAAACATGTTAGTAGCCTGCTAACATACCAATCCATTGGCTGGCCGAACCACACCAGTGTGGAGACAAAGCTGTAGCAAGCACATTTTAGTCAGCACCTGGGGCTTGTGAGCACATAATGAAATCAGCACAGTTCCACTGCTCCAGGGCCGCACAGCCATGCTCTCAGAGGGTGACTGCTGCCCTTTATGGCAATTTATAGGGTACATAGGAACATGTGTGTGATGAGCTGTCTGCAGTAAGCGATAACCATAGATCTGTCTAGATGTATCCACCTGGGTAAAGCATGCAGCGTGTTTTGGCTATAGGATGCTTCCAGGATTTGTTGTCAGTCCATTTTGTCAAGTGCTGCAAACCTTTAAACAAAAATTGGAACAACTATGTCCAAAGTTTTGTCTCATCTGAAAAAAAGCAACTGTCAAACAGTATAGTTGGAAATTCTGTTGGGGAAAGATCTTCACATCTCTGTGTTTGGAAAGCTAGCTATATGCTCTAAGAGGCTTAATTCTTCGGCTCAGTTGCAATTTCTCCAGTAATGATAATTTTTAAATGCTCTACTTGTTTCTTTGTATAAACAGGGACATACAAGAAATCTCTTTTTAATATCCAAAATTTGACTATGCTGAAGAAGCTCTCCAAGTTGCTTTCATCAAGTATCAGGCAACACACATGTAGGCAGTTGAAGCTCTTAACGCCCCTGTTTATGACATGTAAAGCAAGATAATTTGTCTCTTGAGTCTCAAGGCCAAAATTTAAGACCATTCCTCAGTCCTGAGTGTTTTATGTTTGCATAGTTTCAGTCTTTGGAGTAAATGGTTCAGCTCTTGGCTGTGCCAGCTTTTCTGGTCCAGCTTCAAGGCACTTGAGTGGTCCCTGGCAGTAACTTGGCGAAGAGACTGTGGCACGTGTGAAGAGGGTTTTTTTCCATCAGTGCCTGTTCCATCAGTTCCTGGAGATGGGGAGTGGTCAGCCTGCTTTTGCCAAGCTGTTTCCTAGGCCATCTTCTCAAAGAGCAGGCTCATTCCCAGTCCTGCATGCTTTCTGTGGAAGGACACTCAGGAAATACCCTAGATGAGCTGCTCAGCACTGAAGCAGGAATGGAATTAACTGTGCTGTACAGGAGCCCTTTCACAATGTGGCTGTGAGGATGCCAATCTTTTTAGAAGCATGGGAGCATGGTGCCATGCATGTGTAAAATGAAGATTATTCCTGTCTTGGAAGCTGAGTTGGTTAGAGGAAGAATATCATGGTTGGTTTTAAAATATTTAAATTTTCAATAATGTTTCATTTTCCATGCTCTGTTATGTACTGTGTACAGTATATAAGACAATAATGTAAATACCTGGCAAAATTATGTTGTTCAGAAGCTGCATTTACATGCTGTATCTTTTGGCAGACGGAGTGCCTCCAGAATTTCAAATTGGTGGAAGTGCTTATGGGCAGTAAGCAAGGTGAGTGAAGGAGCATTGGCCAAAGGCGCATCTGATCTCCATGGGTTTTTTTTCCCCGTTCCAACAGTCACAGTTAATTTTCTACAATAAAAAACACAAATGAAACTTCATGATGATGTTGAAATACTTAATCAGAAGTGGTGCTCGTTCTTTTCAGTCTTCTGTGTCCTGTGGGAATAAGGTTCCCCTTCATTATTACATAAAAATTCCTTTGTAGTTTCTGGTGGGTGTTGACACTTTTGCCCTGTTTTGGGGAACAGTGTTTAACTGACATAATTTTCTTAATTGCAGTTATTTATTAAAGATTAATTTTAAAGTTCAAATGGCTCCCTTCCTCTGTCTTCTTTCCCTCTGACACAGCCCCCAAAGAAGAGTAAGTTTGAGCCCTAAGATAGTCCAAGTAATATGCGTGTTAGGAAGAACAGAAATCTGCAGTCCTAGCATTGCTCAAATGTTTTGTGATCCTGCAGGAGCTGGGCTGGTGTTTTCCAAGTTGACATCCCTTTGTGCTTCAGTATTTGTAAGGTTGCACGGATAAATAAATAAAGCCATTGAAGTTGTCTAATGCTCTGACCACAGCTGAGTAGATATCTTTGTGGTTCAAATACTGTCTCGGTGCTTTGCTTTATTTGTGAGCATTATTGGGAAGTTGTTTTATAAGGTTAATGTAGCTTTGTGAATGTCATAACCTTAGTTGGTTTCTGGTGCTCTGTTTTAAAGCATCATGTGCAACCTTACTTTTATTGGAAGTTGTTTTAATATTTTGATAAAACATAGGAGTTGGTTATTACTGTACATGTTAGGGAATATAAAGTCTTCTGTCAAACAGATTATTACCAAAGGTACTACTTGTCTTTTCAGTGGGTTCAAGCTGTTTCTGCCTTTTTTTAAAGGAGGGTCGTATTTAACAGGTGTGGAAAAGGTCAAACTATTCCATGCACCTACATGTTTCTCTTGTTGGGTAATAAGTAGCTCAGGTCTGCATGGTCCTTTATGATAAAATCAGTCGTATGCAGAGCAGTACTTTTTTCCTAAATTTTTTTTCTTATTGTTTTTGTGTAATTGAGCCTGATAATAATTTACATGCTTTCTAATATAATTAACGGTCTTGTCCTCTCCAGTTCAGCGCATGGTCTTGGACAATCAGGAACTGATTCTTAACAGGCTCAAGGACATAAGAAAGGTAAATCTGAAAAAGAAACATGTTTTTTGTTTTTGTTTTTTTTTAATAACAAGTATGGAATCCCCTTTCTTACAGAAAAAGTGGGTAATTGGTTACCCCTTAACCAGGCTCAAGGGTAGAGAAGCTAAGTGCTTAAACTGAAGTTTGTTTCTATTTTTGATATTCTCTAGGCGTAGAGGACATGATTTCTAAGTGCAGAACTATTTTGGATTTTGCTTCACGATATCTTTTTGCCAAATATCACATCATTTATTTTCCTTTATTTTGGTAGACTTCAATACGTCAGATGAATCAAACAAGATTTTACATTGTGGAAAACAGCAAATCCATTATACAAGTAAATTTATTTGTTGGTGGCCTTCCACCTCAGCTTTCCCCTGAAGAATACACAAATATTCTCAAGGAAGAACTAGCTATCAAAAGTAAGTAAACAAGTGCATTTTCAGACACATTAACTTGTACAGAGCAAAATGTAGTAGCATCAATTGCTCCTTTTTATTATAATTTTAACTTTTTCTGACCTTAAAAACATCATTTTGCCTTTCACTCTCATGTGGGCTTTTTAAATAATTTTAATATGCTCACAGTTGCCGAAGAGATATGACAGCTCATTATTTACAGAACAGTTATTACTTTGCTTGAGTTATATGTGACTACACCTTTTTTTTTTGTATGTGTGTGCAAAAAATGATCACTTTTTAGAAGAACTATACATACCTTAAACCACGTGCATGAATGTCCCTTGCCTTTATTAACCTCTGACATTTTTTGCCTGGGCTATTTTCCATGTTATTCATGAGCTCTATGCCCTGTCATGGAGAAGTATGAGCAGTGTGCGCACACACATATGGACAAACACTCAGGGAAAAGAACTTATTTTTCTTTTCTGAAGACGTGTAATTGAATTTTCATAATACTCCTTCAACCAATACTTTGTATAAACAGTGTCAGGAATTTGTTGTGCTTTTTGTTGCAGGAAACAAAGCATTTTTCCCAGTCTTTTATGTCACTTCAAGAGGAATTAAACTTGAAATGCCAAAAAGAATTCATAGTCACCTTTTATGAAAATCAGTTTAGCTTTTCTTACTTGCAAAGTAAACTTGAGAGGGAAAGTGTTAGCTGGAGGTTCTCCCTATATTTGTATAGCTTTTAATATTTATTTATATTATATTTGTGTAACTTTTAAAAATACTTTAAATATTTACTCTAAATGTACCCAAGGTTTTATGTGTTTATATTTTTACCCTTTGCAGCAAATGTAGTATCTGTGAGTCATGTTTATCAAGCACAAGGTAAGCATTAAAATTTTTACTCTTGCAAACAATGTCTATGTTCAAAACTTCAGCCTAATACTAGAAACTGGAAGCTCAGGGCATGTTAGTCTTACTGCATAAGTAAAAAGCCCTTCAGGTAAAATGTAACACGTATTTATGAAGAGCAGTGGATTAGTGTTACCTTATTAAAAAAAGTTAAAAGGTTGGCTTCATGCCTTGTGTACCAGAAGGTGGTAATATTTCTTCATAAAAATGAGTTTTGAAGTTGCACTTCATCTGAATAATCTAACACCACAGAACTGTTAAAAATCCTGGAAGTGTTCTCTCTTTGAGAATACTAAAATTTGGTACTGCTTTTGGACTCAGTGAGATTGTTTCCTACCGGTGTTAAGAGTTAGAGTTCAACTGAAAGTTGAAGAAAATAAATGCATTCATCTCTGCATTCATCCTTTGAGCTGTTTTTTTTGCTTTTGCTGTATGAATTATATTTCAGCAAGGTCGGAGAAGCCATGAGGCTTCTGAGAGCTGGAGCAGCAGTGGCTCTGGACAGCTTTAGTGCAGTGGTCAGGTGGAGATCTGCATTTGGTAAAAATTAAAAGTGTGGAATTTTCTCTTCTGTACTTTTAGGTGTCTGTAGTTGAGATGTTTCCCATCCTTTGGCAGGCTTAACTTTCACATGTCTGCTAAATGGTACTTTCTATAGCATGGTTTTGAAGGCTGCTGTGTGCTTCCTTTGTGTATTTGCTGTCTCCATGTGACTAACTGATACTGACTTTTCATAGGAAAAGCTGTAAAGCTTTCAGATGTACCTTCTCCTTTCCGTATTTGTCAGTGGAGAATACTTGGTTTTGTAATACTCTTCTCATGTCACAGCATCATTAAACCAAATTTACATGCATGTGGTTTTTTAGATGTTTCTGCTTGTATGTGACTTTTATTGCCACTGTCTTCTTATGTTTGTATTTTTGCAGTTCTTGTGACTTCCTAACTCTCCCTTTTTGTTGCAGCCAGGTTATGTTACCAGCTTACATGTCATATACTGTCCATTATGCATTTTTGTCTTATCCTGCCCTGTTTTCCTCCTCACCAAGTATCTTACTGTACACTAACTTGTCAGTGTTTATTTTTTCTCTGTCTTCCTTTTTTCCCTAACGTCTCCATTCAGAACCTAAGCCAACATAAAGATCTAAACTTGATTATCAGCCCAAATATTTGCTTGCAGTAATTCTTACTGAGATATTGTTAATAAACAGAACTATGGATTTATTAAAAATGGATTTTTAATAATCAGATACAAAATGAAACCTGATACCTCTGTCACTTGTACATGATGAGAACAAAGTGTTAGTTATGATAAAGAGTATGCAAATAGGCCCTACCCCTGAAGCTCAAAGGAATATGCATCAGTTCTGTGCTGCAGTTCTTGTCTTCAAGTTGCTTTGCTTTAACAAAAATCTGAGGTGTGTTTTAGGGTAGGAAGGAAGGTTTAAAAACAGAACAACACAATTCAACTGATAACAACTGCAGAATAAGTTTTGCTATATAGTGTCCTCAGTAAACTGAGTAATCTTTGACTGTAATATGAGACCTATTTTCTAATAATAATAGAAAATATAAAAAGTAGTTCTGATGCCTCTTTACAGGTGCTGTTGTACTCCAAATCTCATGTTTTTCTGAAGCTGAAAGAATATATATGCTAGTGAAAGATACTGTTGTCAATGACAAGCCTCTGAATGCTGTTGTGATTCCTGCAGTTATGGTAAGACACAGATTTGAATTTAAAATATATCTTTAAAAGAAAAAAACAACTGCCTTAAAACTCTTTCTGCTAGAACTAAATGAAAACACATTTTATTCTAAGAGGCTATACTGTAGGCAGTGTGATAAAAAAATATACTTCAGAGCCTGTACTTCATGTATATGATCTATTCAGTGAGTTAAGTCACTTACCCTGTTACTGTTGAATTGTCAATCTACAGCTGCCTAACTATACAACTATAATGGGGAGAAAAACAATGTTTTTCTTTTTGTTTCATTCAATGATCAAAAAGTTAAGTGGGGTTTCAGCTGGCATGTCTTAAAATGCTTCAAAACTTTGTTAATGAGAGCTAAGTGTGTTTCCTCACTAACCACGAGGTAAAGTACTTTTGCTTATTTTCACATTGACATTATCTTCATTTCCCCCATTCTGTAGCAGAGGCAGTTTGACCTTGTTTGCCTCTTGACGATTTCAGAAGAACACAGTCTTCTGAAAGAATTAGTGCAAGACTCCTTTCACAAATTCAGGCTTAATTCTGATTTATTAATTCTTATTACAAATTCTTGTTACAAATCACTTTCATTTGAATCAGTTGGTTTAATAATAGGTGTCATGTTAATAAAGCAGTCAAGGTGAGAAGAGGAAAATTATTGAGTGAAGTGATATTTTTAACCAGAATTATGTAGGTTCTGTCCAAAAAAGAGTGTTGCCATAGTTAGTTTCTGCTGAGGTGTTGTGTATCTTGCAGTTACTATCTTTCTGGAGTTGCATTATGACAAGTGAAGTGAGAGTCTTGGTTTGACTTCTTGGAACTTCACAGAAGGTCAAAAACTTTAAAAAATTACATTATTAGTGGGAATTATGAAATAACTTTAGATAGGAGGTCTCAAGTTCAGTGGCCATAGTAGCTTACTCACATACCTGCTTTCACCATTTACAAATACACTTGTCAAGGCTTTCTGAAGGCAAAATTATGGGTTTTATATGAGCAGATACTAGTGGTAGTGCTCACATGCAACTAGCAAAATCAAAAGTTACACCCCTCCTAAAGAAGTGAGAGCCTTGTTCTTATGCATGCACAGGAATTGTGTTTTGTGAAGTCCTTAGAAGTCAAGTGCCCCCTTGTCCAAACTAGGTTTCATGGTGCCTGCTATGAGACCAGAAAGCAGCATGAACTTTTGGATACTTGTTTTTGGTGTTTTTTAGGCAAATGTATTATGAGCCTATATTTGATGTCTGTGGTGTGAACTTGAACATACTCCACTCTGTTGATGACATATGTCTGTTTTTATGACACTGGATATGTTTGAAGAGAACTTCTTGATGCCAGGAAAATGTGGATGTTGCTGTCTGTTATCTGATACAAGATATTTTTTAGAAACTCCAGTTCAGGGGACTGCTAGGGATTAATTTATAATATGTAAGCAGGAGAGAGGGGCTGTACATGGGCACAGAGATTGTGTTTCCATTTCAGCATGTGTTGTTTATATTTGGTCAGTTCACTGAAAGGAGCCAGGATTTAATCTAGATGATACTTCAAGTGTTGCTTTTTATATGATTTGTCCACCCAGCTTATGCCATTCACTAATTACCCAGGGTAGACTAATAGTTGATTATTGTCTTTACTTTGGGTAGCAGCTGGACTAGAGGACCTCCTGCGGTACTTTCAAACCAAGGCTATCTTTTTAGCCTGTGATAATATTAGTCTTTGTTTATATGTGTGATGGTATAAATACAGTACCACGAAATACACAGGAACTGACACAATATAAATTTACACCATGTTTGACATTGCTTTTGTGAGTGAAATACAAAGAAATTGGGAATGAAGGGCTAAGGATTTTTCCAAATTGCCAATTAAATTAAAGAAAAAAACAACCAATCAACCAAAAAACAACAAACCAAAATAGTCCTTCTTAAAAATTGATAAAAGCACAGCACAATATTAGTGGTTAGCAGGTTGCTAGTCTTATTTTTCTGATGTGAAATTTGCTTACTCTGTGTCTGATATGCCTTCTAAGAAGGAGGCGCAGTTCTAGTCTGGCATGCTCAGGTCTACCCGAAGCAATTGACCCTCTTATTACCATTACTGAACAGTTTGAGTGCAGAATCAGTTTGCATAAGATGCTTTTTAGAAAGTCAAGCAGTTAGTCTTATCAGATGTGTTGATCTGTTCTGCTGTTTCAGGCCTGTAAGAATTGAATCCAACACTTTCTCATTTCACAACATTCAAATAAATGAAAATACTCTCTTCACCAGAGTGTGAAAAAAAAAAAAAGAAAAAAGAGTATACCATTTTATAAAGCTGTTTAGCTGCTGTGTGTTAGGAAATGCGGGGACAGTTTGGTTTCATGGTTTCTTCTATACCTTGTCAAGGTGAAAGACGTTGCAGGACTGAGTCTTTCAATTCAGAGCTGATTTACCAGAACTTGTTTTGCAGCCCTGGCAAGTGAGGAAGTCAGCAGAGAGTTGTATGAGGCCAATACCAGCACAGGTTTTTGTGGCTTTATCCTTAATGTCTTTTACTAGTGGAATGTCCTCTGATATACCATGTTTAGATTCCTTAAGAGTAGCAGAAAAAGACAGCGAAGGTTCCCAAATAGATGAAACTTTCCATTTCATTCATTCTACTAAATTCTCACATGTAAGGATGTAATATTTAAGACGTAATATTTACATCTTAAAAGCACCATAGTTAAATGAGCCTTTTAGCCAAAACATGAGTGGTTACTTTTAACCCTTCTGAAAGGGTTGTCATACCTTTCCACCCTTCACTGGAAGAGTTGTCAACCATTGAAATGGATTGCCCAGGGATGCGGTGGAATCACCAATCCCTGGAGGTGTTTAAGAAGTAACTGGACATGGTGCTTAATGCTGTGGTCTAGTCAACAACGTGGTATTCAGTCAAAGGTTGGACTCGCTGATGTTACAGGTCTTTTCCAACTTTAATGATTCGGTGGTTCTTCCATTTCTGCAGTATGCCAAAAAATTTTAAAAAAGTCTTAGGGGTTGACCCAGCTGCTGCTCCAGTTGCATTGTGATACCTTGCACATAATTCCTCATCAGATAATGAATCCTTTCTGGCCAGGGTGGAGAAATTTTGTGCTTGGGGCATTGCGAGTCTTTGCACATGGAAGATGCTGCTTGCAGTTGCTTGCAAATGTTCAATTCTACTTGTCAGAGATATCTGCAGTTCCTGGAGACAGCCCACCACCCAGGAAGATGTGCCATGGTTGTCACACTGGTAGGCTGGTGGTACAGAATGCCTTGTTCTGCTTTGTTGTGAGATGTGATTACACTCAATGGAAAGGGGATCAACATGGATAATGAACATCTTGCCCCAGTCTAAAGCCGTGTTGTGCTACTCCTGACAAATTAAGCAATTCACAGTGACTGTCAGAGTATCTAAATCACATAGTCTCCTCTAAGAAAGGAGCAATAAATTCCTTCCTGAATGCCAGCCAACATAAAACCCTTTTGCAGATTTCACTCCTCAAGCACAGCACTGAAGCCAGGGCTAAAAGGGGAAGGCAGTCCTTGGGCTGTGAGTCACATACTCTCTTCTGCCCAGTAACAAACTCACTCGTCTGTCCCCAATGGGGCTTTATTAAGGAATTTTTTTTAAATTGTGCAGCATAAGAGTGCTACCTTTGTGGCTGTCTGTAACAGAGTGTGCTCTTGAGAAAGCACAGCAGCAGCCCTGCTCTACTGTACAAACTGTCAAACAGTTTTTAATCCCTACCAAAAAATAATTGTTTTCATAGAAGCTGGCCTTTATCTGGGGATTTAGCAGTGTTTCTTACTCCTTTAAGCTTAATGAAGAGTCGTGATGGGAAGCAAGTTCACCATAAGGATAAGTACTTTCTCAAATACTTCTTTTTGTTCTGAATAGCTGCATCTACTACTAAATGCGTATAGTTGGGAATTTACATTAGAAGATATCTCAACAGAGGTAGGTTTGAGCAGTAGGACTGCTCAGCTTACACTACATACAGATATTTTATTGGCTCCAGGCATTTGCTGCAGCTGCTTGTGAATCTTAGTAGCATTCAGAGTTTAACTGTTTAACTGTTTTGGGGGTTTTTAGGTACAGTATTGACACTTGACAAGAAATTTGGTTGGCAATTTACAGTAGAAACTGTAAATATGTATTTGCAACAATTTATGTTACTTGGGTAAGGTCTCAGACAACTTTACAAAACACAGCTGTGCTTTTGAATGCTTTAGAGTGTACCATGTCTCAGAAATAGTTGTGATTCCCTTAAGTTGCTTTTGAATTATTTCAGTTACTTGGTTTTAAACCCAGTGTATTAGAATGTGCCTGTAAAAGCAAGTAATATAAAACATGTGTTCAACATGTCACTTCTAAATGTCCCAAACCAGTATTTTTAGAAACTGATATACTGAAGAAGAGAAGACAATCAAATATTCTTGTTACATTCAAGTAAGATATCTGTTAGACTTCAGTGTAGGGCTGATTTCTTTGCTTTTTTTTCTTTTTTGAAGAAGTTTTAGTTTACTTTGAGCTGCAGAACTTAATTTTTTTTTCTTTTTATTATCCCATTAACCCCTGTTTTTTAAAACTCCACAAGTTTCCAGGCATTATACCAAGCCTGAGGTTTCAGGTTGCTGGTATTGTTCAGAAAATTGAAATGGCTGAAGATTAAATTTAGGTATTAAAAAAGCTCTGAAGAGGAAGAAATGGGAAGTGGACAGGAGAGAGGGTAGGGCAGAGTAAAAGCTGGACAAGGAGTGCTGGAAGGGAACAGTTTACTCTGTTACCTCATGAGATGTGATGTTTCCTTTCAGAAATGCTCTGCCTTCAGTTGCTCTTGGGATTTAACCCCATACAGCACTACAGGCTGGGCAGAGTGGCTTGAAAGCATCCCAGCGCAAAAAGACCTGAAGATGCTGGTCAACATCTGGCTGAACATGAACCAGCGGTATGCCCAGGTGGCCAGAAGGCCAATGGCAACTTGGCCTATATCAGCAATAGAGTGGCCAGCAGGACCAGGGCAGGGATTGTCCCCCTGTACTCAGCACTGGTGAGGCCACACCTTAAGTGCTGTGTCCAGTTCTGGGCCTGTCACTTTAAAAAGGACATCGAGGTGCTGGAGCATATTCAGAGAAGGGAACAAGGCTCATGAAAGGACTAGAGAACATGTCTTAGGAGAAATGACTGAGGGAGCTGCCATTGTTTAGTCTCCAGAAGAGGAGGCTCAGGGGTGAACCATCGTTCTCTAAAACTCCCTGAAAGGAGGGTGTAGTGAGGTGAGGGTCGGTCTCTCCTCCTGCAGCTGCATTGAGAGGGCAAGAGAAAATGGCCTTAATCTGAGACATGGGAGATTCAGATTAGCCTATTAGAAAACAAATTCATTGTTAGGGTGGTCAGACATTGGAATAGGTTACCATGGGAGGAGATGGAGCTTCCTGGAGGTGTTTAAGAGGCATCTGGATCTGGTGCTGGTGATGTGGTTGGGAGATTTAGGCATTACAGTGACAGTGCTGGGTGGATGGTTGGACTTGCTGATCTCAGTGTTGTCTTCCAATCTTGATGATTCTGTGATTATCAAAGGCCTATTCTAAGTGGGATATGGCAGATGCTGATACAGGAACTGATGGAGTAACAAGATGGCCTTTACTTCTGAAAACACCAGAGCTCTGCTCACTCTTCCATTAATGCTTGGAATGGCTCAAGGGGACGAAACCCATTTGTCTCTTTGGGATGTGTGGATCCTTGAGCTGTTGACTTAATGCTTAAGAAATCCTTAAGTGACAGTGGCATGCATTATTTTCCATAGACTTCCTTTGCTGCCTACAAATACGTTTTCCATGTGCTTAACAGAAATTAATATAGTACCCTTATGTGTTAGCCATGCTTTGAGTAATTGTTTCCCCTTTCCAATAAGGTCTGAAGGTAGAGGCAAAAGGTGTTTTAACCTCAGTTGTCAGTTTAGCATGGAGATGGTTCCTTTGGAGAGAGCTGTGTGCACAGCTTTGCAGCCTCTTTCTCATCAACTTACTTGTTTTGTCAGCAGTGGAACCTTTCCAGTAAAATAAAGTGTTGAGGTTCTTCTGGCTCTTTGTCCCCCAAAACAGCTCTTGTTTGGCTCATTTATTTTTCAAGAAAACAGATATATTTTCAAACTGAATGTCTCTGGTAGAATCTGAAGGGCGAGTAAAGAAGAGGCAGCGTGTGCCTGCTACACTAGCCTTCATACCTGCTTACCTTCTCAGTGTGTTTTCTCTTTGTCAAGAGGCTAGTCACACTGGATGGCAGAGAGCATTTCTCGTGCAGGCAGTGTTAGAGGAGAAGGATTTTTATGTGTTTGTCGGAATCTTGACACATCTGGCAGGGTGTGACTTGCAGAGGATTAGCACCCAGCTCTTCTAAGAACAAAAAATTGGAGGAAATTTCTCAAGTACTTAACTTGTGAAGACTTTAACAATCATTTGTTTGTAAGTGCTTAAGTCAGCTAACAGTTCTGGTGTATCTCCATGTCAGACTCCATTTTGCATCCCCACAAATTTATCTCATTAATTTGACCCCATTTCTCTGTTGTTCACCTCAGATCACAGTCTCTGGTGGTCGTTCACAGGCTACAGCTGAAAGGCTCTCTGGGTGCAGTCTCCTCCCATCTGTAGCTGTTGGTATCTCTCCACATGCTTAAACGCTGTGGTCATGCTGCTGCTTCACTGCCCCCTGAATCATTCTTGCCTAAATTGACTTATATTTAGCTATGTTGTTCTGTTCCCTGAATCCATCCGGTCAGCTGCGTGACAAATTGCTGTTCCCTGAATGCTGTCCAATTTGTAAATAAGAATTACCACAACTTAGGGACTATGGCAAATGTTTCTGTGTAGAAGTGCACTTGTTGAAATGTCCAATGGACTTTTCTGGCATGTACCTGCACCCCAGCCCTGTGGCAAGGTGGGTGAAAGGTGTGCTGGTGTCTTCTGATCTTTCCAGAACTACTTATAAATCATTTTACAGAACTATTTATGGATGGGCAGGCTGTCTGAAAACCAGTCCCTAGGGGGTGCATCTGTTGACTGGAAGTTTCAACCTCCAGTGAGGCTACAGGTATTGTTCCCATGCAGTCCATAGACTGCTCCAGGAAATCTCACCTCTGCCATATCCAGTGCATTCCTTTGCAGTGGTTCCTGGAGGCTTTGAGAGTCCTTTCAACAGCAGCTTCAGTAGGTCATAAGATACTGGCACCCCTGAGTAAATCCTCATGATGAAAAAGCTTTGCTTACATATTTTTAAAAGAAGCTTTCAGCCTCTAATTTCATAGGGAGAGGTACACCAGTGTCTGCCCTGAATATCTTCATTTTTAAATGTTTTGTCCTTGTAAATTGACATGCTTTCTAAGACAACCATAAAACTACAGAAAAAGTTTTCAGCTGGTTTGGAGAGAAGCTCTCACTTTTAAAGGAGACTGTTTTAATAGTACAGAACTCTTATCCCTCACACTGTTCTTTGGCCTAGACTGTTTACTTAAAAGTGTAGGAAGGGATACTTACAATGCCTTTGTTTCTAATATTAGACTCAAATGTGTACTTGGAGTGGGTTAAGGAGCTGTCAATTCTTAGGGAAGCAAGATCAGCAGCTAACCTGTCCATTGTCTGGACATTGAATCTTTTTATTTATATAATTTGGATTTTTTTACTAAGCATCAAGGAAGCATCAGGTAATATTTCTGAGATGCAGTAGCAATTTTACTGCCTTTTCATGGCATTGACTAATCCTTTTTCTTGTTTTCTTTCAGGCTTCCAAGATACCACGGAATTGTTGCCCACTTCTTGTATTTGTGAATCCAAAAAGTGGTGGTCTAAAAGGTCGGGATCTGCTGTACAGTTTTAGAAAGCTGTTAAACCCACATCAAGTCTTTGAACTTACCAATGGGGGCCCACTGCCTGGGTAGGTCATCATGTTTTAATTTTTTTTAAATTTACATTGTTTTGTTATTTTTTAGCAGGGTGGACTAGATTCACTTATTTTGAAGATCTAAATTGCTTCTGTTCTGGACCAGGGCAGTGGATCATTTCCTTCTGACTGGTTCTTACTGTGAGAACAGATTTAAACTTTGAGGTTCTCTAAAGAAAAGAGAATAGAGTAGTTCCTGATGTATATATTTCTGTCAAATCTAGCAGAGCCTGGCTCTGGGAAAGTCATGTGCACTTTACAATAGCACATATTTAATAATTATTAAAAATAAATAGATTTTATATTTGAATGGAGATGGAAAGAGAAATGTCACATTTCCTGATGAGGGTGGATTTTTGCTTTTATTTCTTTTGATGTTTCATGGGAACTAACAGAAAAATATAATAAAATTTTCTATTTTGACTCTTGAAACTTGGCCACAGTTGCAGAATTAACAGGGCCTGCCTGATCACAGCTGCAACATTTCTACAAGGAACAGGACATAATGTGCTTGTAGGAAGGCAGGAACTGATGACTTGATTTAATCAACTCCACTTTGTTACAGCTTCATAAAACTGAAAGAAATGGTTATAGCCTATTCCTCATTCTGTTAGCACTGCTTTAATAAAAAACTTGTCATGACAAGATCTTCAGAACAAAACCTTTGTGGGAAGAATGCTGCTTCTGTAAGAGGCAAGACAAACAAACCACGGAAACTAATTTTTCTGTCAGAACTGTATAATGCTGTTGTCTTTCTAATGCACTTCAAGCTGCAACTTCAGTAACCAGTTCATTTTGTTTTGGCCTTGGAATCTTTCTGTAGCTTCATGGCAAAATGCTCCCATTTGTTCACTGCTTTTTGTGCAATGGGAAATAACAATTCTTTTGCATGATATCTTGGTATGTAGGATGAAAAGCCACAAAAGGTAAGCATCACCAGGCAAACAGTACTATGAAGAAGAAAATGTACTGTGATTCCTATGACTAAGTACAAAAACACCACCACTAATCAACATCTCCGCTAGGATTTAAAGTTACAGATGTTCACATTGAAATTATGACTAGTTAGGTCTCTGTGATCTTCAAAAAGGAAGTGATTAACTATTTAACTCTGTGAAGAAACTTTGGAGGAATATGGTTTTCACTCTTTTTTAAGTCATCTTTATCTACAACTTCATATTTTTCCATTCACTTTGTTGAAGTTGATCCAGAGACTGATGGTAAACGAGCACAGCCAGAAATCCAATCATACTGTGTTATTTTAAATAGCATATTGGGTCTTTGCATTTCCTATATTCTATTTTAACTTTTGTTTTTCCCTGTGCTTCTCTTCACAATGGAGGTTTCACACGTTCTCCAAAGTCCCCTCCTTCCGAGTGCTGGTATGCGGAGGAGACGGCACTGTTGGCTGGGTCCTCGGTGCACTTGAGGAGATCAGGCACAAGCTGGTGTGCTCAGAGCCCTCAGTTGCCATCTTACCTTTAGGAACAGGTGAGAATCACAGCAAGAACCATTCTTCTGCTCAAGGCAGAAGTCCTCCAGAAAGTTTAACTTTATCTGTCTGACACAGGACTCAGTTTTGCAGCCGAGATGCCATGAGATTCAGTTCTGGCTGGTGCTGGAAAATAAACCACAATATCAGCTTCTCACGGAAATGTCAGTCATGCTTTCTGAAAAACAGCATCAGGAAAAATAAGCAGCAGGAGTGTTGATATGGGTTTGGGTGAGTGGGCAGGAGTTGGGAGGGCAAAATATTCTCCTCCTGATGACTACAGGTGCATCAGCCATTGCTGTAAAATAGCAAACTCAGTTGCTCTGTGGTGTCTCAACTCCATAACAGCTTTCTCTACCACTTTTTGTGAAAACGTTCCAGATGAGACAGTGCGTCTATATGCAATAGTAAGCACATGTGCAGACACAACACAACTTAAGATTTTTTTTCTGCTGGTTAACTCTTCCTTCCAATTGAACTAATTCCATTACTTGATTGGAGCACCTTAGTGCAGTGTGATTTGTAAAACAGGGCTGATGCACTGACTATGAAACACGGTCATGTTTTGGTGTTCTTCGCTGTTGCCCAGGTAATGACTTGGGCAGGGTCTTGCGCTGGGGAGCTGGCTACAGTGGGGAGGACCCGTACTCCATTTTGGTTTCTGTGGATGAGGCGGATGATGTTCTTATGGATCGCTGGACTATCCTTTTGGATGCAGAAGAGCCAGCTGAAGGTGCAGAAAATGGCATTGCGGAACCTGAGCCTCCCAAGGTGAGCTGATCACCGTTTGGGTGTGATTCTTAGGAACTGTTGTTCTAGGGAAAATCACAAAGATGATGGGTATTAACGTAGTTTAATTTTTCACTGCTCACTTGTCTTTGTGCTTGGGCCTTACTGAGCTGTTTCCTAGTGAATACAGCACATATCTGGACCTACTGTTTCAGGTTTGGCAGGACTGGTTGACTGCAGAGCACATTTTGTAGCTGTTTAGCAAAAAACATCTGATAGAGGATTAATGAAAAGATTCACACAGCAATGGCATTCCTATTTGCTTCAGCTGGAAAGAAAATTATTTCTTAAATAAGGAAAGGCTTTGGAAGGAATGACAAAACACTTTCCAAAACACTTACAAAACTGGAGTGTCAACCAAAAAACACTCCATTCCCCAAAAGATGCTCTCATCTTTCCTTTCACAGTTCAAGAAATTACTAGGAGTTGCTAGCATATACAGAAATAAATCCTTCTGTTATCTTACTGCCATTGTGTGTCTGTATATATGCCATCTGTTATTTGCAATTTTTCTGAGTGAAAATCACTGTCTCTTGGTTCATATGAACTTGTTTCTGTTTAGAAGAATAAAAGCATTGGTTGTAAATGGTGACTTTAGAGCTTTATGTGAATTCTGGGTCGGTCTCTCTTCAGATTAAAGGAAGAAATTGGACAAGGGGCTTGCAAAACAAAGTAGGAAATTGTAACCATGGTAGCAATTGTCCAAGATTTTAGTCTGGTCACTGGAAAATCCTGGGCATTATGAGTCAGTTGGAGGATTTAAGATGCTCAGGTTCCAGCTATTTTTCACTTAGTGGAGACAGGGGCTTATTTTCCATGGGTGTGTAATCTGTATTTTAAAGGTGAAGGATGGGATAAAAGAGCTATGGAATGAACTGGCATGCAAAGGAAGAATTAGTTGAAGAAATGGTCAAAATCTGTAGAAACTTGAGGTTGGCGTATAGGGAACTAGTTAAAACGCTGCTGAGTAGGTGAAGTCAAGTTCTTCATTCATCTGGTGTAAGCTGGTCACCTTCCAAAGTAAGTAAGAGTGTCTTCCCAATGATGTAATATAAATTCATGGCCGATGCCAAAAATAATAGTAGCATTAGTGTTCAGCTTGTGAAGTTGTTGCATAGAATCACTTTGAGAGGTTGAGTTATTATTTCTGCATTTGTATTTATTTCTGCCTTATTATGCTTGTTACTTTTAATTAAGATTAAATTTTGAAGTTTCTGATACTTTGGAAATAATAACTACACATGTCAACAGTTGTTCATGCAGCTTTATACTTAGTGCAGTGTTTTTGGAAAATGTTTTCCAGAATCTGTCAAGATGCAAGTGACTTGGAAGAATCATCTGCAAATCTTGCTTTTGTTGAAAAACTTTGGAACGCCTTCATTTTTCATTTATAAATGTAAGCAGGAAATTATACCTTTTCTTTTCCTTTTGCTCAGATTGTACAGATGAACAATTACTGTGGTCTTGGCATTGATGCAGAGTTGAGCTTGGACTTCCATCATGCTAGAGAAGAAGAACCGGGGAAATTTAATAGCAGGTAATCCTGGGGAAACCTTCCAGGTGTGAAAGTCAATTCTGTGGTATTGCATTACTTCCAATTTACACTACAGCTGATAATCTTAAATGCTACAGGTATCCACAAACTAATATTGCTTGTGACAGAGCTGGGACAAGGAGGAATTAAGCTAGCCAGGAAATCATAGACACGAAATTCCTTTTTTGTTGGTTTGGGTTTAGGTTTGGTTTGGGGGCTTTTTCCTCTACCAAGAGAGAGCATCAAAGCAGTTTTTGGAAGCCATGCCATCATTTTTCAGTATTCTTAGTTTGCCAGTAACTGCATTGTTGAGTTCAGTGAAATTTTGAGATAGTGGAAATCTCTCTTGCTCGAAGCCTTTAGCAGGAGTGAGGGCAGTGCTGCTACATGAGCAATAAGTGCTTAGAAGTGTTGAGAACTTCCGTCCCTTTTCCAGTTTTGCTTAGTGCTGTGGTAACACCTGTATGCTGGTATTAAGGATAAAAAACTCTCTGTATCTCAAGCGAGAATGTTATTAAAAAGGTGTTGAGAGAGGCCCTTCTCCTCTCTGCCATGCACATCAACCAATAATGGGACTTTTTCTTCTTCCCATAATCACTGAAATTGATGAGCAAAAGAAATCACATCTGTGTAATTAATCAGTAATTCCTTGTAGAAATTGTTTTTGTTTGCTTTCCCCTGTGTTTGTGGTTAAATGCCTTCTAAATTGTCTCTTGGTTGCCAGAGTTACAGCCAGTTACAACTATGCAGTGCTCAAACTGTAACTGTTACAAATATTCTCTGACCAGTTATGAGTGCAATGATGTGTAATCCGACCTATCTTGTAGAGTTCTGTCTATCATTACAGGCATTACTCATAGTGCTTTTCTTAAAAACTGACTAGCACAGTTGTTGACGTAAACATAGGTGGTTCTTGGAACATAAGTTACTATTAGGCACTGGTTTGCATTTTCAATACACTGGACTGAAAGCATCATAGGTAATAAAATCAAGCAATAAATTCATGTATGACAGTGCCTATTCTATTACATGAAACTTCTCTAGATTGTGCAATTAATATAATGTATGAGTTATGTTCATTCTTTCTTCAAAATATACTGCTCCATGTTTGCAAAGCTGCAGCATTTCAAAAGATGCCCTTCTTATTGCCACTGCATTTAAGTGATATACTTTGATTGCTATTGCCCTGTGTGCTTTTCATCCCTGTAATGTTCATCTCAGTCACTTCCAGTGTGCAGCATCTGTAGTGCAGTGGACAGTGTCTTGGTAATTATTCTTGCAGGGTGACTTAAAGGGGTTGTGGGAAAGAAGAGAATTTATTTTTTTTTCCCCAATCTGAAGGGCTATATACTTCTGGAAAAGAAACATGAAATAATGAATTGATACTGAGGTACACTTTTGCAGAAGACAAAGAGCTTGTGCAGGCTAACAGTGCTAACACATGATATTTACCTTTGACTGCCTGTGACGACTGTTAAAATGGTTGACATCATGCTTCCCCATGATAAGCAAGTGCATGCCCTTGTCAGTAATATTGGCTTCTTAAAAAAAATTATTTCTAGTAAATTAACTAAAAATGGTATCTGCTTAATGCAAGATGCAGCAGCTGCTGGCATGTGAACTGACTACTCTTGAGTGCAGGATAGGAAGTTTCAAGTTGTGGCAACAGAAATTGCAGGTAGTCCTTGGGAGAAATATGGGCTTGAGTGCTCTTCTGAAGCAAGACCTTAAGCTGATAAACATCACAAAAGCTGTGTGCTCTGGCCTCACTGAGTCTCTTTACATGCTCTGGACCGCTTACATTTAGCTAACAGCTCAAAGTGCAGCCATAGCATCCCTGCAGGAATTCAATGCTGATGTTGCGTTGCGGGGCAGATAAAAATAGTGTATGTTGTGTGACAGTGATGGTCTTTGCATTGGTGAGTGCCAGACTATATGAGGTTTTTTTACAGTGTAAAATTCAATGATCAGGGCATCTGCCTTCATTCACAGAATCACAGAGTGGGCCAGGTTGGAAGAGATTACAGTGGGTCATCTGGTCCAATCTCCCTGCTCAAGCAGGATCATCCCAGAGCACTTGGCACAGGATTGCATTCCAGGTAGTTCTTGAGTATCTCCAGTGAGGGAGACTCCTCACCTTCTCTGCATAATCTGTTCCAGTGCTTGGTCACCCACACAGTAAAGAAGTTCTTCCTCATGTTGAGGTTGAACTTCTGTGCATCAGTTTCTGCCCATTGCCTTTTGCCCCTGCTCATTACCTGGCTCCATCCTCTTCTCACCCTTCCTTCAGATACTTACAGACATTTATTGGTTCCCTCTCTTCTTGAGGCTGAACAGACCCAACTCCCTTAGCCTTTCCTGGTTAAAGAGATGCTCCAGTCCCTTAATCATCTTTGTTGACCTCCGCTGAACCCACTCCAGGAGGTCCATGTCTCTCTCATACTGAGGAGCCCAAAACTGGACACAGAGTGAAGATGCATCTCACCAGGGCTGAGCAGCGGGGCAGGATCACCTCCCCTGACCTGCTGGCAATGCTCTTCTTAATGCACCCATGATCCAATTGGCCTTCTTGGCCCCCAGGACACACTGCTGGCTCATGGACAGCTTGTGGTTCACCAGGATCCCCAGGTCCTTCTCTACAGAGCTGCTTCCCAGCAACTCAGCCCTCAGCCTGTGCTGGTTTGTGGGATTATCCTTTCCCAGGTGCAGGACCCTTTGTTGAATTTCAGACAGTTTCTCTCTGCCCATCTCTCCAACCTGTCAAGGTTCTCCTGAAGGGCTGCAGAGCCCTCTGAAGTATGAGCCTCTCCTCCCAGTTTTATGTTGTCAGTGAACTTGCTGAGGAGGCATCTGGCTCTTCATCCACATCATTTCTATGGAGTCCTGGAGCAGTCTCCAGGACTGCATGTATTACAGAAGAGATCATATCTTGTTTGTCCCAACCAAAATGGCAGGAGATTGCTGGGGCAAGCAGTTTCCTAGCTGCAAGGCTACAAAGAATATTCTGCACAATTTAATGCAAGTTTAGACTTATTTTACAGAGATACACAACTCTTCTGCAGTTAGGGCACTGTGAAATATTCTTTCAGTTTCTGAAGGCTTCCTTCTTCATGCAACAAAAATTAATGCTTTTTGGGGATATTGGAAGTGTTGTGTTTCCTACTGATATTCCAATATTTTTCAATTTTATCCAAATTAGACAAAATCTGTCTTGGCATAGACACATCTTGCCTGGAGCAGAAGTATATGTTAAATGGTGTCACATGGGGTACCTTTTAATTTGGTGCTACTTTGAACTGTTGGGACATAGGACTAATCATTCCCAATGTAATAATTTAAGATGACTGAAAAGTCTGAAAAGTCTCTGTCTGAAGACTTGGCTGTAACCTGCACTGGCTGTCTTCCCCACTTGACTGTCTATGGTATTTGGACATAATGCTAGAGAGATTTTGCAGAGTTGAATTCCGATGACACCCATGTGCTTGTAGAGTCAAATAATGGAAATTTATGCTTTTTATTTTAAGGTTGCCCTGAAGGCCATGTATCCAAAGGTTTCCATTATAGAAGAAAATAGTCTGTGTGTTTAACTATCTTTTATTTATGTTATTCTTAAAATATTTTGCCATTTCTAGGTATGCCATAAAAATCTTTCTCGTCTTTTTTATTCTAAAATTAGAGATGTTAAAGCTCTGTCACAAGTTGAGATTACTAAGCCTGTTTTAAGTTTCTGCAGCTAAGTATATTTCAAATTAAGAATGTGTAAAGCAAAGATTTTCAAATGTTTTTGTGCCATAAGTATTGTAGCATTGCATGAGAAAACAGTTTAAAATGGGTCATGACGACCTCTAAGTCTTAATCAAAAATTTAATCTTCCAGCCCAGGAGTTTACATTTCAAAGAGGCATTGTATTCAGGCAATGCTTTAAGAAGGGATGATTTTTCTGTAATAAAATTTCACAATCTGCACATGCCTCAACAGAAAACCCATCCCTTTAGTAAAGGTATGTAAAGTAGCGGTTTATGGCTTATGCTTTGTTTCTGCAGTAAAGCTAGAAGAATTTGAAACAGGTTTTATTTGAAAAACTCTTTAAACATACCTGCTAGAGGACAGTAGTGGTATACATATAGGGAAGAGGGCTATGCCTGGCCTTACCTTTTAATTACAAGATGCTTGTCTGATCCTAGGTTTCACAACAAGGGAGTATATGTGAAGGTTGGGCTACAGAAGATCAGTCATACTAGAAACCTTCACAAGGACATAAAGCTGCAAGTGGACCAGCACGAGGTGGAGTTACCAAGTATAGAAGGACTCATTTTTATTAATATACCCAGGTAAAAAGGAGAGAAAGGATCCCTTGTAGTTGCATGCCTGACTGTATGTGTAGAATTGCTGCTTGGTATTTCAGCGTCAAATGTCAAATGGTTAGGTAGCAGGTAACAGGATCAAAGACAATTGACCTGCACACACTTTCTGACATGCTAGGGACCGGGTACCTAAGCAGTTCCTGAGGTGAAGACCAGACAGATTTCAACTGTCAAACATTGCCCAGGTCCTACAGGCAGCTGGTCAATATACATGGAGTGTGTGATGCTACCTGGGTAGCAGTGGAAAACCCACAGTTCAGATACCTTTACAGGCCTGCAGGTGCTTCCATGACACCTGCAGGGAGCTAGTTACTGTTGTGGAAGAATAGAAGCCAAATCCACAGGAGATCTGGCTTCCCTAGATGTGATCTTGACAGAGGCAGATTTTTTGTTTGCTCAAAACCAGCAGCTAATTAGTGCTGCCATACTATAATTTTTTCAAGTACCATCTTGTCTTAACTTGTATCTCTCTGCATTTTTGTCTAAAAATGTTTCATTCAAATACGTCTTTTTACATGTACACACATGTGCACATATATTGTACATGTACACACATGTACACAAATATACATTGCACCTGAGAGCTGTGAAGAAGAAAAGATCCCAAGTAAGTGATGAGTAGTTAGTGCACCGAAACAATAAGCAAGTGATTTAAGTGGGAAGGGTCAGTACTGCACAAAAAGCAGTATGCTTTAAATTGTCAGAAGCATTTCAGAGGACTGAAGTGCGTGAATATCTGACTAACTACAAGTGCTTTTGGCCAGGTACAAGAATAAAATCTTGATAATTGTTTTAGCTTTAGTTTTTGTTCAGCAGCTTCCATGAATGTTGTCAAGACCAGTAAGAGCTATGTTAAGTGCTTAAGTCTTGAAAGTTAAGGGTTAGTGTAGCTGTAACCTGTATTTTCCAGCAAACTAATAATCTTTAGACTTACTTTCTTCCTATTTACACCTTTTCTTTCAAATGGGGATTATTTACTTCTCTCCTTTTACTACTAAAAGACTGATCAAAATTCTTCCAGATTTAGGAAAACAGTTCCTGCGTTTACAGTGCGGGAAAACTGCTCCCTCCAGCTGGTGGGGTAGCAGAGTATGTAGCTCTTGAAGCCTGACAAACCAGCCACCCTTAGCAGGGCACCAGGGAGCATGCCCGGGGGCAGGTCACAGGTGACCCACAGGTAGTCACTGGTGTGCTCTCCACACAGCTGGGGATCTGGAGCCGACCTCTGGGGGTCTGAGAGTGACAACCGCTTTGAGAAACCACGCATTGATGATGGCCTGCTGGAAGTGGTTGGCGTGACTGGTGTCGTTCACATGGTGAGTTGGCATTCTACTAGGCACAGAAGAAACATACATTTTATGGGACAGGCTTATTTCTGTAACAAACAGTGCATTGCAAGGACATAGTCGTAAAAACTATGCCTTTTGTTAAGGTTGGATGAGAAGAAGTAACAGGAATTGAGAACTTGTTAAAAATCCATGGGGATTCGTGACTTAACTAGACTTTGAACCAAGGAGAGAAACATACATGTGTGCATATATGTGTGTATATGCAATATATATATATTAAATGCAAATATATGTATGTATTATGGAATGCACTAGCTTTCTCATAACAGTTATCATGATGTCCAAATGGAACAGTTCATGGGATGAAAACAAGATTTTATTCTAATAGTACAAAAACATGTACTCTTCATGTAGTGTATTTGCGAAAAATCTTGTCATACCTCATCTGCATCAAGACAGGTTGCTTTATAATTACCTGCCACAGGTTTTCCAGCTGCTATCGTTGAGAATTTGATACTCGCTGCTCTTGATTTGAATGCTATGTCAAGCAGGTAGTATGCTGTTCGGCGAAGAATATTATGACTCAACTTATGCAACTTTAATTCTTTCATGTATTACATATTTTTACATTGATCTGCTCTAAGTAGCATGGTCGTGTGGGATGGTAGGTTATTTTTGTATTTTCTTCGTATTTTTACCACTATTTAAAGAAATTTGCTGCTGAAAAAGTATACATGGTCAGGTAACTAGAGATAACTAATCCATAAAACCACCAAAAATGGAAAGGTGGGTGCTTAAATTTTGTGCAGCTTGATCTTTGGCATTAGTCAACTTTCCGATTTTGTAATTTAGATCTTCTAAAAGATACTAAAGAAGTGTTTTGGTAGAAATCCTTAAATCTTTTGTGAAAGTAGAAGCAGCTTTGGAGTGTAAATGTAACAAACCTGTGCTTTGGGTTTGTGACATTAAAGTTTATACTCCCATGTTTGGTGTCTGCACACATTCCCCAAGAGTACGTGTAGCAGCAAAGTTCACTTTGCTTCACTTCTACAGTTAACTCCAGAAAGTTAGCTCAGCTGTTAAGTTGTAGTTGAGTATGTGTATAAGAAGTTCAATGTGTGTATGTATGTATTTCTGTAGCTATATGGAGTTGAGTTTGGAAAAACTCTCTCTAATTAATGAATTGCTTTTAGACTTTAGAATTTCACATGTGCTGAAGTCTGTCTGTATAGTTAGGTGTTTTTAGAAGTATTTACTGTGTTACGAAGGGGGAAGCCAAAGCAAACAAGACTTTTGTGAATGTATGTTCCTTGGCCAACCTTTGTGTACAAACGGCTTTGCTGTGGAAGTTGTTTTGCCTCCCACAGCCTGCAGGGGTATCCAAGTTCTCCTTCCTGGACTAGCTGGGGCAGTGAAAGCATCTGCCTAAGCAGATTTTTTAGCTGAAACTTAAAATGTCAGGTAAGAATAATATAATATCCACCCAGTTTAATTGCAGCTAGTATTTGTACTTCTTGTTAGTTGGGGTGATTGATATCCTGGCTTTTATTCCCTAACAGGGTCAAGTCCAAGGTGGTTTTCGATCAGGAATCCGTATAGCCCAAGGCTCGTATTTCCGTGTAACACTCCTAAAGCCAATTCCAGTTCAAGTTGATGGAGAGCCATGGATTCAGGCCCCTGGCCAGATTATAATTTCTGCTGCAGGACCAAAGGTACTGGCTGTAGGTTTCTCTTAGCAAGCTGACTTCGTTCCTGCACTGGATGTTACCATATTTTGCTTGTTCTGTGTGTTCTGATGCTTAAACCTGAAGGAGCTGCTCAGCACTGTGTGGTAACTGACATAGCAGTTTCTGAAGAGGATGGTTTGACAGCTCTCTCCAGTGGTTCAGATGAGGCTCATGTTTAAAAAAATAGTCCCTGAGCTTTGGCCTAGTGACTTCATCTTTTCCCCTCTATTGAGATCTGCAGGAAGTGTTGCTTGTCTTGAAGCAGAACACAGTTATAAAGGCCATGGTAGTAGTGCAGTGGGCAAGGCAGGAATCAGTCTTCTGGAGAAGGGAAGGTCTATCAGACAGTAGTAACAAAGGAGAAAAATGAATAAGGGAGGAGCAGAGTCTGTGAAAAAGGGACTTTGAAGTAATCAGTGTCTGTTTTTTCTTGATGTGTAAATAAAAGACAGTATCAGCTGCCTAAGAATTTAACTTCTCTATTGACTTTGAAATTGTGAAATAAGCATTTTGCAGTAGGTGACTGTGGTGCACACCACATTCTACGCATTTGCCTGCTACCTTAAGGATACCTTTTCAACTCACAGAAATTTGTTGCTGCAGGCAATCTCAGAGAATATGTAGCAGCACTGGGAGAGCTACCAGAACAATTGCCCTTGCTGAGGAGAAATGAGTGAAAAAGAGGTCATACCTCAAAATTTCAGAATATGTTCAAACTTTGTTCTTTCTTGAGAAGAAGTGGGGGTGGGGCAGGGGGATAATGGAAAGAGAGAGAGAGAACAAACCTAACATCTCCTTCAGTGAGAAACATTTCTTCTTCTTCTACCAAATTACTGATGTTATCTCTATATATGGGTATGTATATGTATGTGTACAGGAATACATATGCATGTATAAACATATATATGTTTATGTAAAAAAAGCAGTAAGTCCTACAGCTTTATAAGGATAGGTACACCAGATAGTTGCGTATTTAAATGTTTTTCTGTTGCAGGTCCAGCTTTTTACTTGGTTATTAGTTAGTTGCCTTAGATCAGCCTATTGGTCACTAAAGATATTTTAATACTCACTTTCTTTTAAATTTTTCAATTTTAGGTCCATATGTTGAAAAAATCCAAGCAGAAACAGAAAAAAACTGGAAGCCTGAGAGAGATGAAAGTGGATAGTGTGTCAGTCTCTGAAGGAGGACGCTAAGGGGAGACCTGTGTTCACACCTGCTGTAGAAACCCTGCTGGTTCAGTAAAACCAAGTGCAGACAACTCGTGAAGAGTGTTGTCTATGAGCGTGCCTTTCATTACATTTTGAGAGTACTGGGTTCTTCTTTGTCGTTCAAAGATAGTGCCTCATTGTCACAAATAGCTATTATGTACCACTTGTCTCATCTGAAATGTTTACTTTGGGTTGCTTTTCTGTAAGCCGTTTCCCAGCCAAACAGAGGTTCCAAGATGCTGAGATTTCTGCATTTGCCTTCGCAAAAAATCCTTCCCGCCTCCCAGCTCCTTTTTAAAGAAAATCATTCCATAGATAATTTTTTTTAATTGTTCTGTAACTGAAAATGTGTTCCTTTAAATTAATGCTCACAATAGCATCCTAACCAAAAAAAGGCAAAAACTTGAGTTGCTGAGAACTCCTTAGATCAGTCCAAATAGCACAGCTGAAACAGTACAAGTGTAAAGAGAAAAACACAAAACACAGGAGAGATTATTTCTATAAAAGGATCCCAGTGCACTGGGAAGACAGAAAGTACGAGAACAGTTGAGTCAAAATATTTCAGAGCGTTTACTTCAACAGTATTTGGACAGCATGAATGAAGGGGAAATAGTCTGTAGAGCAATTTTCCAACAGTAGCTTAGTTTCTCATTATTCAGTGAAAGCCTGTTTTAAAAGGCATTTGAATTTCATCAGCTACAACTCTTAAAATAAAAAGGAACAAGAATACCCAAGGCAGTATTATGTTACACCAATATTTTTGTATCACTGAAACCATTATCTTTGACACCAGACTTTTTGTCTTGACTTTACTTGTGTTGTTTCATTTTCATTAATTTGGACTGTTATATAACAGCAAGCTCAAGAATCATCATTAATAAGATTAAAAGAAATACCACTTAGTGCTCAGTTAAGTAAATTAGCGCAGTCAAATGTTAGAGCTGAATTAATATACAGCAGGAGCCTCAGCAGGTATTGAAGCCCCTAGTGTGCATGTAACATGCTTCAGGCTTCAAATAACTGGGAATGCGAGAAGCATCATGAAAATTCATTTACCTCATCAGGCTTCTCAAGTCTTTAGTGGATGTTGTTATTAGGGGTGGCCCAGGGACACAGTGGCTGTATTTTCTCACTTGGATGAGTATGTGCTCTTCAGAGGCTGTTTCTCCATCAGCTCTGTGAGGCCAAGATCACCTCTCAGTGTTTACCCATCTGCTGAAGGTGTGGGGTTGCAATACTCCTTTTACAGCTTTGTGCTGGAGACTGGCGCTGGAGCAGCCTTGCTGGTCCTGCCATACACTATCTATCTGCTATCCATGGTTGTAGTCATGTTGTTGTTCACTCACATCTCTGCTGTCTCATCTCACCATGCTTCCCCAGGGAAGGGGAAGGGACTGAACCTTTCACTTTGGGTCAACATCATACGCAAAGGGCTCTGTGAGCCACTTGTGGGTGGGGAGTGGGGCCTGCAAGGTTTGCCACTTGCACATATCTGCTGCTTGGAGCTCCTTAAGTTGGCTAGAGCCCACTTAGCTATATGGTGGCGTTACTGGTCGTCTGTTGCACAGTAATAGCTATTTCAGCTGTGGGTGGCATGAATTCATCACTTGAGTGTCAGCTGTAGGAGCATTCCTCTTGCCAGTGTGTCTAGAAAAACGTCTCTAGCTGCTTCGAGGGACTTAAGTGTAACTTTGAAATACACAAAAGCAGTTTTGTGATGGAGCCAGATATGTGCTGCGGCAGTTCTTGCTGGATCTTGTTGATGAGTCTGTACTCTCAGCTCAGTGTCCTCTTCAGCAACCGCTGATCATTACATGTGCTTTCTGCTTTCCAGTCATGGTGCAACGAGGGTGTGAATGTCACCTGTAGCAATAGAATGATGCAGCTAAAGCTATAAAGAGAGACAAAACAGCTATGGAAAAATTGCAGATGCCTGCAGCTTCTCCTTTCAGTTTAGTGATTTCTTCTCAGTTTTCTGGTAGAGATGCAGTTGGAGGAATGACTGCTGTTTTCAGTGAAACCTTTTCTAAATGTTTAAATTCTTAATTGAAATTTGGGGATGTTCTTCAGGTCCCACAGTGTGGACTACAACTTAACTTTTATTCAATATGAAAACTGGATTCATGCTATGAAGGAAATAGTTTGGATAGTACAGAGCTAAAAGCCATGTCTTCCTGATCTTTAAACACAGGGTTGTCTTCTTTAGAATCTGGGCACGAAGGATCAGCTGGACCTCTTCTGACATCCTGGCACCAGCATTGTAAGTAGGGAGGTTGAAGTGTTGTATTTCAGGATGTGCACTCTCTGAATGAAGCTCACAGATTAGAGACGAAATCTGGAATAGGCTGCTGCTTCGTAATTGTCCAGAAAGACAGAGAAACGGCTTTGTGTCCTTGGGGCAGCAGAAAGAATGTGTAATCTACTTTCCAGCTGCTGACTCAGTAATGGAAGCTGGACTTTTTGTTACAGAAAACATGCATAAATTTTAAGATTACTGGTACTGACTGTCTTCTGCAGCCCAAATAAATAAACCTGTCGTACTATTTTTCCAGGCATATATAATCCTGCAGCACATAGCTGACAGTGTTTCAAGTTCTTGGCTTGTTAAGGACCTGGCTATCTCTCCTTTTGCTCTGTATCTGTTATCTGACATAACATGAAACTCACAGATCACAGTATTTCAGTCAGAGGGCCCCTTGCTATGGCATATTCTTCCTGGAGATTTCCCATCCCTGGAATTCTGTACAAGCCTGTTTTGGGGTAGCATTGTGGTAGCAGGGTGACACTGAAATATGAGTGTATTCTTCTCCCAGCTTCCAGAGGGGATCCTGGTGGAGGACAAGAAGGCTTTGAGTTTTGTTTTTCTTTCCCTTTTTTTTTCCGTAAACCAACTGCCATATATTGTTTGAGCAGATGAGTGCCACACTGGAATAAAAACATAGCTTTAGAAAAACACACTTAGCATCTAAGGCCTCTGTGCATCAAAAGATTATGTGTTTTGATGACAAAACAGGTTCCTGGACAGTTGAGATAGGAAACCCCCTGTAAAGCTTTTAAAAGGAGAAACTTACTCATTAACCCCTCTATTAAGGTATTCCAGTTTGAGGTTGTGTAAGGGCCATTATGTCAAGAATATATGTGTGTATTTTTTTTTCTCACATTTTCATTGCATATGGTGTCTGAGAAGGCCTAGTATTATCTTCCATGGTATGCAAGGCCTGCATGAAGGGGGCAGGGGGAATAACTCTTTGCAGTTAATATGAAACATTTAGACTTAGCCTTTCCACTGAACATAACAATGCAGTATAATTTATGTGACAGTGGGCAGATAGATGATTCTCCATCCTGACTCTTTGAGTAGTATTGTGTGAGAACCTAGTGGTCATGTGGCCAAGAACTTTAAGTAATGCAGCAACAAAAGTGTTGGGGAAGAGGCTCAGTTCTGTCAAGACAGGTGTTAGTGAACATCAAGGACACAGGACCAGGAGCTATAACTGTGGACAGGGAAGAGATGCAGGCTCATTGCTATCCTGAGCACACTCCTTCATCCTCTCTCCACTGCCTTTTCACCTTGCCTATAAACCATGGCAGGCACAAATAGCACAACCAGCATCTCTCCTGCTGAGATACGCTCTCCTGACCTTTTACTAGTGTCCTACTTAGGCATTGCCAACGTTAGGGAGAGAAAGGTCCTGAAAACAATGGTTCCTTTCAAATACCCCAGTGTTGCAGATTAGTGCAGGTGGTCAGTTGGTTAAAATCTGTTTTGATGGATAAACACATTACCTCTGTCTCGAATTAGAAGAACTGAAATTCAAAAGCTCATCCCTGAGATACGGGTGCTACTTCAGAAAATTTGCTGCTTTTCTCCCCATGGCTCTTACCCTTGATTTGTACAGTTTAAATTGCTGATGTTTTCACTGCATTGATTTTTAAGTGAAATGGTTATTTTGCCAAACACCTTTTGTTTATATATGTGTATAATGTGTGTGTACGTACATGTGTATACAAACACGTGCATACACCCTTTAAGAATACGCCTTATTGTATTTCCTTCCACAGTGCCTAATTATACAGCTTTTGCCCTGTTACAACATTCTGATAGCACTCACTTCCGGATCTTTCTCTCACCAGTTTTGGACATGAGGCAGGACTTGCGCTTTCCAACAAGACAGGATGGCAATATAATGAAAGCACAACTGTGTTTAGAGTACAGTGTCTGCATATATGCAGTTTGAGCTCTGCTTGCTCTTTCTAGATTTTAGTCAAGTATCTGTGTGTCTAAAACCAATGGTAATGACTATTGTAGCATTTTAAAAACTAAGAAGAAGCTGTCCACTGCAAGACTTAACTAAGGAACAAAACTAAATGAACTGTTATAGACAATTGTTGTTAATGTTCACAGTTACACTCTTACAAATATTGTACGGATTTCATTTCTTTAAAGAGCAAATAATGTACTTGATCGGAATATCAGCTGTTTCAAACTGCTCAGCATTTATGCATGCATGTGATTCTGTAGCAGTCTGTTGTCATATAAATGTCATTATCAAATGAAACCTCTTTTTGTGGGAGGAGAAGGTAAGAGGAGCTGTTGTGACACTTCTTACGTTGAAGACACAACAGATTTACTTGCATAAGTATTTAATAATGTACCGACTGTAGGTATGCTCTGTCTTGCATAGTCTCCAGTCCATACTGCAGCACCAGTACTGGAGGCTCATTGAAGTTGTGGACTTGAGAGACCTGACAGTAGATACTCTTTCAGTCTGCACCCCACATCTCTTCCTTACCACCTTCAGACTGACTGTACATCTTTATCCTTCTGCCAGGTTGCCCTCCTGCCCTTTGGGCCTAGCTCTGTCCTGAAACTGTTAATGAAGGTATCAGCATGTGCTGGTGAATGTGTGTGGAGAGTGGGGGAATGGAGTTCCTGCTCTGAATGCTGCTCTGGCCGTTTGGCTTAGACTATTCTTTAATTTCTACTTCAGCTTCTTCTTTAGCCATCTAATAGCTGTGCAGCAAAGATTTGGCAACTACTGAATTGCCTTGGATTCACCAGTGACAATGTTGCCTCATTTTCAGGCTTTGATCTTGTATGCACCAGAATATGTATAACTTCATTGTACTTTTTGCACTTAATAGAAAATACAGGTTAGATAGGCTTAGAGTGTGGCAAAATTGCAATGTTTGTACTTTTTTTGTAAATATGGGGATGATTCTACAGATACAAAGGTGCACTTTCAGATTACAATGAGAACAAATTTGTAGAATACAATTGTTTAGGAGTTTGTCTGACTGCAGTGTTTCTGATCCCCATCCATGTCTAACACTGTGTTCTCCTTGAAAGCCTGCTTGGGGATAGAGATGGCTTCTCACATCACAGAATGTATTTATAGCTGACTGACTGAAAGTTCATGTACGTTTTTGAGCAAATTTGCTGCTATTCTAAGTTTTAGATTTTACTAGACTGCTTCTATAATGCATAAAATAATGTTCAAGTTTTATTTATAATGTCAACACTTACTGATTGGACACTTAGCAGGAGACATCCAGACAAAAGCCTTCATTCCTTTTGCTATTTAATGGTTTTGTTTTGTTGTTGATTTTTTTTTAGCAGTGTAGGCATTATATGTGTGGAATGCAGTGAAATGAATGCAAATTACTAATCTTAACCTGCAGTTAGAGCAGCAGTTTCAATGTTTACAGGACAGTGACTATTGATTGTAAACCCATACATGTCCACTGAAACAGTGCACTCTTCAAGTGTTTTGGAAGCATTGTTTCTGCTTACCGTGGTAATTAGTGGAACAGTTGCGTTCTGGTTTTAGAGTCCTGATTTTGTTGCTTTGGAGAGATTTAACTGTGGGTTATGGCTTTTCTGCCTTGGACTCACAGGACAGAATTTCTACTGATACAAGTGTGTTATACTGAACATGTTTTCTGAAAGAGTGACTTTATTTTTTGTGAAGATAATTTATGAGGAGGTTTTATAGCGAATCAGTGCTGAAAACATTGACGTCTTGAAATAAATGTGTGTAGATATTAAGGATCTATCCCAAAGGAAAGTATTTTTTAATAGGGCACTGTTACTGGTGTAGTTATCTCTCTGAGCTCCCCTGGCAGCATACCCATTTAGCATGTCACTCTGCACTGGTCAAGTGTGTTATTTAGGGGACAACCTGATTTCAACAGAAGGGGACAACAGAAGATATGGCTTCATTTATATTGTGCATAGCCCCTATTACACCTCTGGCAGCAACTCCTGATATAAAAATCAGCCATACAAGGCAGAGCTTCTCCCCCATACAGATAACTGCAGGTTGAAGAGCAGAGAGCCTGCCCTTGTGCTTGACTGCAGAAAGGTTATAAGTCTGGTGGCTGTCTGGCACTTACAGTCCTCTCTCTCACTGTCACAGTATGCCACACAAGCTCTTTTGCTTTCTGAAGGCAGGTAGGCACAAATCAAGAGTGCCCGAGTCAAACTGCTAACAGCTTGTCTCACCATGGCATCCATTTCTTAGTGCTGCTTATCTTGCCAAATTGGGTAGCAAGAGGTGCTTGAAGTATTACTGAGTATTTATTGTGTAATTTTGGGTGCTTATAAAGCCTTCACTGCTATTTTAAAGCAAAATTTGGGGATCTGTAGCATAGCAATAGCTGTATAACTCTAGCATTCCAAACATGCCCAAAGCAAGTTATCCTTGTGATAGTTCAGTTAGCAATGGTGTAGCTAGTAGCAATCAGTATCTTGAAGCTACAAGTTCTGAATATTGGAAGAGAACATCTGTGCTTTGAATGCAAAGCATCAGAGTTTGTAATTCACTATAGATTTCAGCATCCCTCCTACTTATGAATTAACTGATGACATCTTAATTCTTCTCCGACTATAACTTAACTATTGCTTAAATAACTGTTTTTCACCTCTGGTTATTTAAATCATCCAACTTACGCAGTTGTATGAATACTGTTTTATTATCAAGATACTCTTAAGGTGTCTCATAGCATTTCTTGTGGATGTTCTAATACAGTAATAAATAATCCTGATCCAATAAACTAATGTAAGATGACAAGTTATTGTCTAGTGCTTATTCTTTGTGCATCTGCCTAATTCTCAGAAAAAAAAAAGCGCCTAAGTATAAGCATTAAAGTGGTTGAAAATGGTTTCCACACTATGTGCCTCAAACCAGTAATGCATTATCACACGTTTACTTGTGGATTGGTCTCAAAAACTAGCTTTTAATGATGTAACTTGTTTCTCAATGTCAGCCTTGCAAATGAGACGTCACTATATTGTGGTAACTTGTCTACAAATAACATGCCTAGTGTACTAATAGATTTTTTAAAAGTAATTTATAAAAGATGGACTTTTCTCTTATATTTAAACATCTCTTCATCCTTGGGGTTCTGTTCTTAGAACAATTCTGTGTATATTTTGGAATACATGTTTTGTGTTTGACTGTACATTTTGCACCAATATGAAATATTGTATTCTAAGTATATTTACAAGTTCCAGAGATCTGTAACTAGAATTTGCTGTGAAAAATACAACATCTCTTCTACCCTGGATGCTTGTGGAGTAGTTATGCTTTAAAAATAGCAGAATACACTTCTGCAGAGACAAACATACTTTATCTCAGCTGGGCACTGTTTTTATAGGAATTCTGTAGCCTTGCTGTTTGAGATTGGGTCATGCCCTATTAGAGGGTGGCTGTGTTCTAACAGTGTGATTTCATATGTTTTCATTTGTAAGATGACATCTCAGTTTGATTCCTGCAACATTCAAGCACCTCCTGAACCCTTATTTCTGTGGATAGCACTTACTGTAATTAGTAAAGCCTTTCTGCAATAGTACCACAGTGTGTTAAGCATTTCTGGTGTTTTGAGTTACTTTAATAATGATCCAGATTTTCCAAGGTAGTTTTGTACAATTGCTTGCCCTCTTTGCACTCCTCTAAAAACACATGATCTGGTGTTTTCAGGCTGTGCGTAACAGGTCCATGCACAACCTTGTGCTTGGCTTCAGGTGAGCAGTGGTGGACCTGACCTGCACAACTCCAGAGCCAGACTTCATGGAGCTTGGCCTGGAGGGAGTCAGCTGGGACAAATGGACCGGCTGTCCAGTGAGCCAGGCCCAGGTGGAAACTCTGCCCCACAGTGGTTGGACATCCTTGGAGGTTAAAGTCTGCCTTTCGTGCATGATGGGGGGGTCCACCAGCTGGACACTTCCACTTAGGATGTCCCTGCTGCACTAACCCTGCCTCTGGCAATAAGCAATTGGTTCTCTCCACTCTGTTTAACAATTGACTGCGGAACTGAGGAGGCCTTGGTTATGCCGCAGCATCTCTGGACAAACCTTCTCTTTCTTGCTGGACTGCAGCGCTCCGAAGCAGCTACAATTACATTTAAAAACCATACATGGAAAAACTCAGTTCAGGGCTACAGTTCTGGGGAAAGGGGAAGCAAACAAACCACTGACCTTCATACAGAAAAAAAGAAAGGAAAAAAAAAACCAAACCCCAAAACATCCAAACCTGAAGTGAATTTTACCCCTGCCCTCCTCTGAGCTGAGAGAACAGTAAAAGGAGTACAGAACTTCCAGCAGTCTCTCCCTTGCAATCTGGCTATACCATTTTCCCATCAAGGGGAGCTGGTGTCTGAGAACGGGAAAGAAGGGTTTGACCATGATAAAAATCCCAGCTTAACTTCAAAGTGAATTTAGTCACCAGTTGGACAATACTCTTTGAAGCACAGCTAAACAAAAAAACCTTTTAGACAAATAATTAAATCACAGGGAAACTAAGGGTTAATGAAACAATTTTGGACATCAGATTGATCATTAGATGACAGCTTTGGGCCCCTAAAACAGATGCCTTCTCGTTGTGAACAACTGGTGGACTGTAGCACTTGTATCTGTCCTGCGGGGGCTGAATAACCAAATTTTAGAACACGGAGCAGGGGTTCAAGATGCATAAGCATCTTGAAAACAAATCCATGCAGACACAGAGCAGTGCCTATGCAGTTACCCACATACAGACAATCAGCCTTGACATAAGTAATGCAAATGGGCCAAACCTGTGCCTCCCCACCAACTAATGGAGCTCAACATTCACTCCTGAATGTTGAGCCTCTGACACTCCTCTGTCTCTGACAATTTCCCCAGACTTGTCTTGTAGCTGGCACCATACTCTCTTGGTCTATCCAGAACCTGGCTTTCAGGTTCTGGAAACCAAGAAATCCAACTTTAAAAGTCTACCAAGGAATCACAGAAAGAGGGCGGGGTGGGGGGAACCAACAGCAACAAAATGGTTATAGACAGGTTAGAGAGGTAGAACAGCCTGCATGGATTAGGCACAGAATCTGCCCGGACAAGTGCTCTGACCAGAAGTCTGCTGAGTTAATGCAGGACCCTTGTAATGGGGGGCAGGGTCGGTGTCAGGGTAGGCGTCAGAAAATGCACACAGTGAAATTACACACAGACAACACCTCGCTCCACACCAGAAAATGTGGTAGGGACAAGCTCTGTCACCTGCAGGGCTTCTCTCAGCCAATCTGTGCTGTTAATCAGTGATCGTTTATCACAATCAGCCACTGTCACAGGCAAGCGCCGGCACCCCTGCTGGAACAGTGCCCTCGAATTTGTGCCAGATAACTCGAGGCTGCTGTCAGCCCAGGATTTCTGGGGATGCTGCTCACAACTGCACTCCTTTGCACACTGTTTTGAGGTCAGGACCTCCTGGCTCAAAGAAGCTTTTCCTCCTGCAATTCCCAAAGCACAAGCAGCTCAGAAGGCACAAAACATTCCCTGCAGCAAGGACATGTGGATCTTGCCAGTCCTGCTTCAAACTGGCCAAGTTGAAACAAATTAATCCATTCACATGGTCGCTGCAGAACCTTGCACTGAAGGTCCTGCTCCCACATCTTTCCGTCACAACAGGAATGACTTGGTGTCCTCTGATGCAGCAGCCTCCCCTACAAAATATGGAGCAGAACTGATAGCAAGTCTACTATGACTCTCAAGTCTCATAAGCCACAGTCCCCACAGCCAAACCCCAACATCTCCACTTTGGAAAAAACTTATGGAGGCTGAGGAGGACATCTGACAGAGTCTCAGCATGTCTGCAACAAAGATGTGGAAACAGTACTCATCTAGGACATGCCAGAATTTCAGAGACTCCATCAGCACTGTTACAGGAAAGGAGACTGCTTTAGTTGACTGGATGACACATTTTTCTTCAGCGCTCTCCCACTTCAGCTTTCCAGTGTTTGTACCCTGCTACTACCTCCATCCTCTTTCTAACTCTTCATCATCCATCCGTCTCACAGGACTTGTCACTCGTATATTGTACAATGGCTTGTCATATTTGCTCTCCTCCAAAAATATTTAACATCTCTTTCAGACGTTTTTGGGTTACAAGTGAACATTGTGAGGATTTTTTTCAGTCTTTTAAAGTTTGTAACTGTGGTGTGTCAGCAGTTCTGGTCATAAACTTTAACCTGCATCCTGCTAAAACCTGTCCAAGGTCTCAGTTATATGTCTGTTAGGAGGAGCTCCTTGAATTTCTGTTAATTATAAATATCCTTCCAGGTGTCTGCCGAGTTTTATGAGTGTTGGCAGAAAAATGAAGCAGTGTCATCAAAATACTGTGATGCTAAAACAGGGACTTTAGTGCTAGCAATTCTTTTTTAATACAAACAAGGACATTTGCTGCTGGGCACAGGCCGCTTCATGATTTTCCTGTCTAGTTAACTCACTGTTAAACTGGAGGTTGCTGCCCTCTTGCTCTCTGACTAAGGATAGCAACACCCTCCCCTGACTTTGGAAAGGCTTTCAGGAACTACCCAGATACTGGATGTGCTATTGCTGTGGTTTAGAAACTATTTTAAGAGAAACAGTGTGCTGTAGTTATGCAAAGATATTTATCCTTTAACTGTTTGGTGCATGAATTTTAAAAGTTTGTTCCACCTTTCTTAAAGTAATCCTCCTCTGATATTACAATCAGTTTTGGGGAAGAAAAATGGCAGTATGGGGGGGTACTGAGGGCACAGGTTTCTAAGATTGCCTGCTTACACAGAGTCAAGGCCTTTTCTGCTTTTCTTACTGCCAAGCTGGAGAGGAAGTTGGGGGTACATGGGAGGTTGAGAGGAGAAACAGCCAGGGCAAGTGACCCAAACTGACCAAAGGGATGTTCCAGACCATTTGACATTTTGCTCAGTATCTCAAGCTGGGCGCAAGAAGGAGGAAGGAAGAGACGTTTGGAGCGACGGCATTTGTGTCCCCAAGTCACTTTGAGGTGTGAGGGGGCCCCTGGAGATGGCTGAAGAGCTGCCTGCCCATGGGAAGTGATGAATTAATTCTTTGCGGTTGTTTCACGTGCATGGCTTTTGCTTTCCATATTTACTGTCTTTATCGCAAAACAAGAGTCTTCTAGCTTTTACCCTTCCGATTCTCTCCCCAATCTCACTGGTGGGGCAGTGACTGAGTGGCTGTGTGTAGTGCTTGGTTGCCAGATGGGGACAGATGACATGGGGAACAATGTTTCACACAGCCAGGAGCAGAGGTCATGACATTTGACAGCCTGGGGGCCAAGCCACAGCATTCAGTGGTGGAGAACAAAGCACAGCACTGCTCCAGGGCCAGCTCCAGGGGTGCTGAGAGTTGGGCAGCCTTGGTGGCAAACGTATGCCTGCCCTCAGGAAATAGTGTCGCAACTCTCCTATCAAGTAAGAGCCTGAAATTCATGGCCCAGCATGGCTAAAGGCCAGGCCCTACAGTATAAGGGCATGGTAGTGGACAGTGTTGGCACAACCCCAGCCAGACACCAGGTGTCTTGTCTTGGATGAAGGTGGGGAGCAAAGCCCTCAAGAGCCCAAGGACCAGGCCCTGGATGCACGAGCACAGAGAAGTCACTGGGGGAGAGTCTGCATGGACTGAGGACTAGGTCCCACAATGTTTGGCTCAAAGGGGACCTGAGGCGAAACGACCTGCAGAATAAATCTCTCCTGCGCAGCTGGATGGCTTAGTCCTTCTGTCCTCTATGCAACAATATCCTTGACAAAACAGAGCACAGGGCTGGTGATACGTTTCTCCGCTGCAGCTCCACCCAGCTTGCTCAGGACCAGAACAGGAGTTAGCTCAGTGCACTCTCATGACGTTCAGAGCTGTTGTGCACACAGGGAGGCCCATCTCGAGTGTCCCTGCTCCCACTGGAGCACTGGCCTCGCTCTCTCACCCGCTGCACACAGCACGTCTTTCTTACCCTGCTCCTACCTCCAAGCTTCCATTCCTCACACAGCTGCTGCCAGCTCCTCTGGCTTCCTCCTTTTCCTGATACCTATCTCCTCATGCCTACCTCAGCTTCACAGCCTCTGGCTCTGCTGCCATCACCACCCACCTCCCAACTGCCCCAAGTTTCTGCCTGGGCAAGTCTAAACAGCTGCTGCTACAGCCACAGTCTACACACAAGGAGGGTCTCCTGCCCCTGGGAAGAGCCCTGGCCCAGAGCCAAGTCCCAGCAGATCCACCCTGCAGCCCCAAGATTGCCTCCTCCTCCTCCTCCT
>VZTJ01003174.1:1025-55186 GCA_013397795.1 Orthonyx spaldingii
CCTGCAGATCTGCGCTTCACTCATACACACACACATTCGATCCCCCACCCTTTCCCCCGCAATACTTACTGTCCCCTCTTCAGTTGCCATCCGTGTGCACCAGTAATGGCCACTTCACTTCTCAAGGGAAGCTCCAGGTACCTCTACAGGTTTTCTTTTTTGGTTGGTATTATGGGTTCTTTCTTGTTCTTTGAGATTTCAGCCTGCAATCTCTGATAGCCTTGGAGGAAGCCAGCGGGGCTGCCGAAATTCTGGCAGGGCACCCCCCGCTTAAAATCCTCCCAGGTCAGCAGGACGAGGCGTTCATCCCGGACGTGCTCCCCAAATTGTGAAGAAAGGTACTTCACACTGTACAGAATTTAACAATTTATTAAACATAACAATCAGAGAACCCACAATGCCAGGCTGGCAGCGCTGGTTACCCCTTAGCTCACCACTAAGGAGTACACCTTATGCAGATTTCGCGGCAGCTTTTTATACTTCCTCGTCATCCAATCAGTAATTCATCCCTTTGCACTTCTGCGTTTCACTGCGCCAAGACGTGGCGGAGAGACAAGGGAAAAAAAACTCCTCCCGAAATGGGAAGTGCAGGACTCAGGCAGCCCCCCCGTTGGCTGTGCCACGCAGGGGTGAAGGGAGGAGAGAGAGATCAGCGCGGTACCCCGAGCAGCCCCACTGGCCGCCGCGCAGGGGGGGAAAGGGGGGAAGCAGCCCCCCGCCGGCCACGCCGCACACGGGAGTGGAAAAAAGGGGAGGGAGGTAGCCCCCGCTGGCCGTGGCACGCAGGGGGAGAAAGGGGGGGAAGTAGCTCCCCATCCACTTCTCCCTGAGGTTTGCTCTGTCCTCCCTGGGTGTTATAATAACATCGTAACAGATTATCAACCCATTAAGATAAGGCACTTGACTGGTAAACATAACAACAACTTTAAATATGGAAGTCAACTCACTCCAATTAGCTGTTTATAACATCAGACCTATTTCCATAGCATGGTATAGAATCTGAATATCAGGGATTCTTTCCAGCCCTAGATAATAAACATCTTGCAAAATACACTGAGGGGTTCCCTGAGCACCTCAAACCTCCAAGTGTGAAACGAGTGGTCTCCTGTAACCCTTGCCCATATCTTTGATTAAAAAACCCAGCCAACTGTAAATGGATTAAAGGCAGCACAGGGATATCCTTGTTTGTTAGGTCAATAAAAGCCTCAGTTGAAAGGATTGTAAATCTATGAAATATTTACTGACATGTTAATGTTATCCTCGCTATTTCCAAGCACACTTGGAGCTTTTCCTGTTATGTTAATTAAACGTTTCTCCTTCTATTTCTGCCACTTAGGCCAGGTGGCTGCTAATTCAATCAAAAGACGAGGCTGGGAGGGGGAAGCTGCAGGGGAAGGATTTGCCCACCTCACTACAGCTCACAGGTACAGAAGGAATTGTCTGGAAAAGAGACATAGATTCACCTCTGGAATAAATAGTCAGGGATCCATTACCTGTAAGGAGCTCTCCCTTTATGGAGGCTCTTGCCCCATTGATCTTTTAATAGGAACCTTTTTTGAGAATAATTTTCTCGCTCTGGTTTAAGTTTGAACCCATTTTTATTGCCATTACCTAAAATCCTTCCTTTTTCTTTTTTTTTTTTTAGCAGTAGTTAGTTTTGTTTTGTTGTCCTTCAGAAGAAAAGTAGTTTTCTTTTCTCCTCTATTGCATTTCATTTGAAAATGTGGTTTCCAGGGCCAGCAGCCAACTCAGCAGTTGCCTCTTAGAATAGAGATTTGACTCGAATTTACGGAAAAAATATAGGTGTGAGGCCTGTGAGCAAGGGCTGGCTGGGACTGGGTTTACAACAGCCCCCTTTGTCCTGCCTGCCATGGAAGCTGGGCACACAAACACATGAGATTGCTGAGATGGGAGAGAAACTGGATGCATTTAAGCACCGAGAAAAACAGAAATTAAAAAAGGGGACTTTTGGATATAACTTTTAAATGTGCAGACAGAGCAGCTCTATTAAGGCCTCTGAATCTATTAATTCCTCTGTTTTGGAGCTGGCTGGGCAGGAGCCCTCTCTGTACCAGGGATTGTGGGGACTGCACCTTGCTGTGGAGACAGAACGGTCCAGACACCACGTTTTTTGCCTTAGAAATGAAAAATCTTCCCATACATTGGAAGAAATGCTGTGGTATTTTTCATTCACCTTTCTGTTACTCGTGCCTGCATTGGAGAGGAATAAAGGCTATTCCAGCTGTACTAAACACTTGCCCATAAAACCTCTCACAGTGCATTTGCTCTTTACTTTGGTGGCACTTACAAATGTCCTGAAGTTGTGGCAGCACAAGGATATGAGCACAATCCCCTTCCTCTGTTTTGAAAGATGGCAATGCTTGACAGCACTTTAAGAAAGATCTTGACAGATCTCTGGGACTGCCGTGGAGTTTGATGCCTGTCTGCCTCAGAGCCAAGACCACAGCAGCTGTAGGATGAGACAGTTGTCACTTCCTCCCTCTCCCTACCCACCTTTTTGGGTTGAATAGAGCTCAAAACGGGAGCATTCACACAGACCTGACAGCATCCTGGTTTAGTGACTGCACAGTGTCCTTCAAATTCACACAATGCCCTTAAAATTCACTGACAGTGGAGTTCACATGGAGGGGTCACAGACTGCCCTGCCTGGTGACAAATGAACCCCTGAATGACCAACCCTGTACAGAGCTATTTCTGCTGGTTATTCTTCCTAAGCGTATTCTTCTAAGGCTTGTCCACAGTTCTTTTTCATCTATACTATGATCTTGTTTTTACCTTTCCAAAAGAATTGTGTATTCTCATATATTGAAGAGAAAAAAAAGTGCTTTAAAATTCAACTCAACCCAGGCTATGGCTGTTCATCTCCATATATTTTATGAAGGTTAATGTGAATCCCATTAATTTGGCCTGCTGGGTGTACCCAGTGCCCTCAAGCCTTGTCAAAGCCACTTCTCTCAGTCTCCTTCACATCAACGCTGGAGCATGACTTAACTTATAAATTCATTAAGTCGGGAATACAGCTCCTGACAAGTGCTAAATGCATCTCACATCTAATAGCATTTGTCAAAAGTCTTGTCTCATTAAGTTCAATTTGGGTTTTATAAGAAGTTCCCTTGGAGATGCTGGCTGTTTTCATCTTGCACCAGCAGTAAAGAGTATAATAGTCTCTGAATTGATCCCTGAGGAACTGTAAATGTGCAGAATTGCTGCTTTGTCGTCTGGGTTCTCCCAGGGACAGGAGCTCTTGGGTAAGTTTAAGGCTGTGTGATGAACACTGTTTGTTTTTGAGCTTCTGTTGGATTTGGCTGTTAATGAAGAGAGCTGGGAGTTTTGCTCTGTGCTTGTACAAGGAATCAGAGAAGCACAGAAGTGTTCAGGTTCAAAGGGATTGAAGATTATGCAGTTTCCAACCCTTGTGCCATGGGCAGGGACACTTTTCCCTAAACCAGATTGCTTAAAGCCACACACAACCTGGCTCTAAACACTTCCAAGAATGGGGCAGCCACAGCTTCTCTGGGTACCCTGTGCCAGGGCCTCACAGGGAAGAATTTCTTTCTAATATCCAATCTAAACCTCCTCTCTGTCAGTGGGAAGCCATTCCCCTTGTCCTGTCACTCCAGGCCCTTGTCAACAGTCCCTCTCCATCTTTCTTGTAGGTTCTCTTCAGGTACTGAAGGGCTGCAGTGAGGTCACCCCAAAGCTTCTCTTCTCAACAATCCCAATTCTCTCAGCCTTTCTCTCTAATCAACTTGGTAGACTCATTTTCCTCCAGAAGATCCCACAACGACACTGAAGGATGAGGCAGAAGGAGCAGGAAGAAAGTGGGAAACAACCTGTGGCACAGGCCCTGTATTTCCACTTTTCTCCTTGAATTAAACAAGTTTTTCTTCTGGTCTGGGCTCTCCTTTTTGTTTTAGCAGATACTACTTGTTATCTTCTCTACTGCCTACAGTGCATGTTTTGTGGTGCTCAAAGCATGTTTATTTAAGAATTGTTTGGTAGTCCCTGTTTGGAAGCCCATTAGGAACTATTCACACTGTGTTAATACTCAGGAGACGTTAAATTTCACTTAATGATTCCTGAAAAGTTCTGGCACTTAGCCTGTGTTTCAGGAAGGAGTGAACCAGGGAATACGTGTGGCAAAAGAGCAAACATAAAGCTGTCCCCATCTTTCCCTCTGCAATAACAAAACACAGATTTCTCTAAGAGGGAACTCAAGAAAGTCATTCAATACCAGCTCTTTCATAACTTATCAGAACCTTACGCATTACACTGTACAGGTGTCACTTGTAATCCCCCACTCTCTCAACCATTTTTATACCAAACTGAGGATGTGAAAGGTCCATCTGGATTTCCTCTGGCTTTTCTTCCCAACATTATTCAGTCTCTGTTTCTTCAATCTTTGCTAAGCTGGTGGAACATGCCCTAAAATGTCACCTACGGCACTTTCATGTTCTACACTGAAAAAAATTAATGCAATAGAGTTTGCAATTCAAATCCTGCCACTGACAGACATTCGCTGAGGCAAAGTCAGGAGGTTCAATTTAGAAGCTGTGAACTGTTACAGGGCTATAAATTCCTATTCCATTAATGTTGTGCAACACTTAAATGGGGGAAGAAAAAAAAACAGCCCTGAGCTTTTTGGAGCATATGAAATCAGGGGTGATCATGGTGCTGCTACAGCTGCTTCTTCTACTTGTGTCACTTAAAACTCCAGGTGAAAATCCAGTTCCTTGGACTTTAATTGAACTGTAGATTCTTGAGTGAGAGGCAGTATTTTTATTTTCACAGGTTAATACCTCCTCTGAAAACTGGCAAAATTGTGATTCAATAGAGATTTATTAATAATGATTTACAGATTCTTTCACTTACTGAATTATGTTCACTCTTTGGGACATCACAATTTTTCTTTCATAAAACACCGCAAAGCCAAGCACGAGAAAAGAGAAAAGAGAGAAGAGAAGAGAAGAGAAGAGAAGAGAAGAGAAGAGAAGAGAAGAGAAGAGAAGAGAAGAGAAGAGAAGAGAAGAGAAGAGAAGAGAAGAGAAGAGAAGAGAAGAGAAGAGAAGAGAAGAGAAGAGGCAACTAAAAACCACAATTCACCAGCCCAAGATAAAATTCAGCAACATCCCCACAGCCACCAGGTACTGTAGGTTTTTTACTAGCAGCAGTCTCCAAAAATCCTGCTTTTGCTATTTGACTCTCGTCCCTCTTTATGGCTCTACACAGTTAATACTGAGTTTGAAACCCAGGTAAGATATTAAGAACCTTGGAAGGTTCTCCTTGCATTTTTCATTTCCTCTCCTCTCACCACCACCATCATCACAACCATCACCTTTTTCCACCCCCAAAAAAGGGAGAGTGATGGGAATAAAATGCTACAGATGTTTCCAAAATATAATCTTGATACATTTCTTGTATTTCATATAAATCCTTGAACTCTAGATTATTTTATATCTTGTCATGTTTAGCCCTGCTGCAGTGCCTTCCAGAGCAAATTCTGAGTGTATTAATTAGAACATGTGCTCTGGTTTTCTCTCCATCACAATTTCTTGTGATTAGAAAATAGGATCAGACAATATAATCCGATTAGTTCCCTGTTCCTGCTGATTAACTGTGGTGTTTCCCTGGACATCTCAGTGCCTGAGCAGGCTCCTGCTCCTGGAGAGGACAGACTGTCACGAGAGAGACTGTTTTACCACTCAGTGAAACTTAACCTGTATTAATAATGGACTCCCATGAGAAACCATGAAAATTATCCACGGTGGGATAATGCCAAAACCAAGTCTGAGTTTCAGAGTTACCTGTGAATCAAGAAGGGTGAGAAAATGTGTTTGAGGAACCATTTCCTTCATGCCTTGGTCTTGCACAGCAATGAGGTTTCCTGCAGTATATCTGTAAATTTTTCTCCCTTCACAAAATTAATCAAGGATATTCACAGAAGCATTTCTCATGCATTTAAAGGTCTGGGGGTTTTGGGGTTCTTTTCACTGCAACTTTTAGTGTGAAGAAAAAACAGGGAGAATAAATTTTCCTCAAAACTTTGTACATCATTACATTTATTAAAATTTTGGTGTACAATTTTAACTAAAGTCAAGCAATATTTTGCATGTGGTCATGGATTCATTTCCAAACTAACAGAGAGGAAAGTGCTTTAACACATTTTGTGAGCATCTCCAGCTTTGCACACTCTTCAGAAACTCACATTGGCTCAAATTAAGCACTGGATATCTAAACTTTAAATAATACATGTGTTTCTTTTCCAAAGATGTTTTGAGTTGGACTTATGGTTCAGGATTATTGCTAAAGTAACAGTAGTTATTTTGGGCAACAGCTGCTGCTGTTGGTAAGATGTCTTTGTATAAGGGCAATGTATGTTGAGGTTGGGTGTTTTCTCTCCTAAATTTTAACTTCTTATCCAGCTTCTTTAATGGTAAGGCTTTCTCCACTCGGAATCCCACAAAAGCACATTTTTGTCCAGGCTTCTTTTCTTTGTTTAGCAGCAAGGAACAGCTGGTAGGGAATTCTAACCCAGAGTGAAAGTGGCTTGGACTCCCTCCCCCTCTCCCTTATTCCTCCCAAGAAGAATGACTTTGCTTTGAAAGCACACTGATTATTCTGGAATAATGTAATATTCCACAGATAATGTTCCCAGGGGATGGGGGTGTGTTGAAGCTACTACTGAAGGTTACTGCTACAGCTACCCCAGTTAGTTTTCCTATTCAACTTCACTTGCTTTAAAAACAAATCCTTTCCACTTCAATTTAAAGAATCAAATGATTATGAGCAGGTGAAGAGAGGGAAAATGGAAGCACTTCATTTTAACAAGAAGTCAGGCAGTTGTTTGAGTTAGACCTCATAAAACAGGAGTTAGGAGTTTGCCTCAATCATGAGTGTATTTTTGAAGGGTATTTTTCTTTTCTCAAGAATTATCAGCTCCTTATGATAGAACAAAGCAAGAGTAAGGAAATCAGTTGAACTTTTGGGGAAGATTTTGAAGGGAGGGCTCAGGGCAGGGCCCAGGCTCTGCTCCGGGGCCCAGCAGTGGCACCGGAGGGACGGGCAGGGACTGATCCCAGCAATTCCCTGTACAGGAGGCACAACTTGTGCCCTGGGCAGCGACTGAGCCCTGAACAGAGATCAGAGAGGCTGTGGGGTCTCATCCCTGGGGATATTCCAGAGCCATCTGGACACACTCCTGTGCCCTGTGCTCTGGGATGGCCCTGCTGGAGCAGGGAGGTGGCACCAGTGACCTGCTGTGGTCCCTTCCAGCCTGACTCATCCTGGGATTCTGTGTATGAGCAAGAATTTCTTACTCAACCAATTAAAGGTGTGACAGCAGAAATAAATGGGCTTAGATGATTATGAGTGGAAAATGCCAATTATTGGTATGATTAACCTCTGTTTATTTTGAAATCTATGTGTTTTTGCATCCAGGAGCCATGGGACAGGGCATTAACAGCTCTGTAGGTCAAAGTCACTTTCAAATTCAGAGTATGACTTTTAGGTGTTGCCTGCTGGATTATTCAAGAGTTGCTCTTCCCATTTTTCGTGCCATGACAGCACTGAGGGGTTTCGAGACGCCAGCACCACAAGATGGTGCTGATGGCTGGCTGGCCACATCTGGCTGAGACACAGGTCAGGCAGGAGGACTTCTCCTGCAGGCAGGCATGCAAACTATGCATACACAAGGAGAGATCAGCCAGAGGCCTTTAATGCTCATGAGACCTTGGCTACATGAGCACTGAGGAGAAATTGCCAGGCAGACCTTGGAAGCAGAACAATAACCCATAATCTGATGAGTCTAGAAGGTCCTGAGCATTGGCTTCAACTCAGGTAAGAAGCAGCAAGATATTAAAAAGCCTCTCAGTTACCAGAGTCAGAAGACTGCTGAATTTCACCCATTTAGGGGTGGGTTTTGAGCACACTGCTGTGATTCCAGTGATCTCCATGCATTTACTTCTTCCTGTTCTCCCCAGCCCCCCATAAATTGGATTAAAGGCTTGTATGATTGATACATGCAAAAGGTTGCATTCATCAGGCAGAAGATTGGGGGCAGAAGGAATTTCCATTAAAAGCAAACTGGAAATGACCTGGGGAGGCCTGGAGGAGGAGCTGAGGGGGAAGTAAGAGGGGGCTGAACAAGGAAATATTTCTCTGGAGCATTTGGAATGGATCTCTCTCGTATTCAAATTAAAAGCAAAGCAAAGCAATCTGACATTTCAATTTCGGTGACTTTATTCCAATGCAGTTTCTGAGGAAGTCCAGAATTTTTTTTAAGACTTGCAATACAGCTTGGAGATGCCATAATTTCAGGTCTGATTTTGCTGAGGGAAAGAAAATATCAGGATCTGGAAATGTGCCTGGGGAAAATAAGACAGAAAGCATCTCTGTTTTATCTATTTCCACAGGAAGTAGAAAGCTCTAACCACTCCTTTTAATGGAAGGTAAAGGGAGAAATAATTTGGTTTTAATTTTAGATCATTGCTTGCATAGGTTTGGGGTTTTTTTGTTTCACATGAAATAACCCTCTAGGCAGGTAAGCCTTAAATAAAGACACAGCCCTTAATTGCTTTAATTATGTCACATTTGTTTGAAAGAGTAACGCACTAACATAACACTATGAAGTACTTGCTTGACATGATTCATTCCAAATCATAATCGCAAAAGATTGATAATAATTTGGTTTTTTTCTATTGCCTTTTCCACAGTCATTGGGGAATTTCCACCAGGATGCTTCCTGGACACTCCAGGGACCAGTTGGGCTGGAATGTATTTTGCACAGCACATGGTGAGTGCTTCATATAAATGACCTTTTGCATCTGTAGCATGTGGAGCAGGGGTTAGAAACAAGCCAATACTTGTTTGATATTATTACTGGTGTTATCACCATCTGGTGCATAGCTAAAAAAGTACCTAAAATTATTCTCTGTTACCACCTGGCATTTTCTGGCAGAGCAAAATGCTGGATTTGGCCAATAGAACTGCAAAGTGAGCGTTTAAACACATCTTGAGGTTCAACTAATGCTGCACCATCTGAAAAGTCTTTGGTACTGTATACGCATCTCAAGTGGAAAACCTGAGGGGAAAAAAAGAAAAAATTAAAAGCAAAAAGTAGATTTGGAACTCTGAAGGTCTTAGTGGTTTTAATTTATCTGCAGAAGGAATTTAAGTAAACAGAAACGTAGGAAAAGTAAGAATTGAAAAAGATGCAGCACACTAAAACCAAACAGTATCAAACACTGGCTGTTTTATCTCAAAAATGCAATAAATCGGGGGCTGATGAAACCAAAGAGCTCCATTTACAGATAAGATTAAGCAGCCAGGACAAATTTATTGCTTTTGGATTAAAAGCAATCACGCAACATTTGTAATCAACAGAAGACAAAGCAAATGTGATGCTGGTGACCAGTAAGAAGCTGAATTAATTGCTACATGTGTTTATGCACCCTCAGCATCACCAATCATTGCTGACACACAGGTACCAGGTCACAGATGTTGGGGGGTTTTTTTCCAGTATTTCTACCCACAAACACACACACGCTTTTGTTTTTAAAATGTTTTTAAATGAAAAACTCCTTTCCGGTCAAGTTAGCATCGAAGAGAAAAAGTGCGGTGCTTTATTTTAAAGTCTGATAGGAAGCCAGTTTGGGGACATGACTGCAGCACATTCTGCTGTGAACTCGGAGACCTCGGCTGTGGAATGAGCCCATCTGCATTCCTCAGCCCCCTCCTCAGCTCAGGGGAAGGGTGGGGCTTCATTTGCAGCATCCCTGGCAAAAAAAAACCTCGTGGAGCAGCTTCCTTTTGGCTCTGGGGAGAAGGCCCCAGCAGTGTCAGCCTACAGAGAGGAGCAGCACTGCTCACCAAAATGCAGAAGTTCAATTCTCAAGGATGCAAAATGCGTTGATGATCACTGGCACAAATCACACATCTTACAGACACTGTGGTGTCTTGGTGGAGAGAAGTTTTCAAGGAGATTCACAGTCCCACTCTTCTGTTGTAAATTAATATATCTGATATTTTTTATGGTCCTTGCCCGGCCTCTGTTAATACCAAGATATGCTGTGTAATAAATCGACATCAACGTTAAATTTGAAGAAGGAAATTGTTTGTTTTGCTTATTTAGCTCAAAAGTGAATGAGCTGAAGTTTATGTTAATATTGTACTAAGGTTAATATTTTTTCCAGTGAGGGGCCAGCAGACATAAACAAATGGGTTCTGCCCAAAATTAAGTTCAGCAGGTAACTATTAGAGAGTTCAGATTTTCCTATTGAGTTGCAACTTCTGTTATGGAAATTGAGACCATAAATGCACAACTTCTCTGGAATTCGTGAATCTGATTTAAATCTGTGTGATTTATTAAGGGTTGGAAATTGAAACTTTTCTGCTGAGTGGCTTATTTTGATTGGTGGTGTGAAATTCCTTCCCTTGGTTTAGAAACTATTTGAAAAATGTAAGGTAGGAAAAGAATAGCTCAAGCCTGACGAGCAGCAGCCCAATGAACTGTGATTCTGTAGTGATAAAATTGGGTACACATCAGAAGCACTAAGTGAATTACCTTTTAAAATTGGTTTCATGTCATGTCATGTTACTGTCTAGAGCTCTGTGACCAGATCGCTGCGGGAAAATCCTTGTTTGAAATGGTTTCAATGAGGTGAATTTCAGATAACTTGGAGAAAACTCTCTGGTTTTCTCCAGAAACCTCTCATGTGGAATACACAGTGACTTTTTAGTTTGACTTCATTAATAAACTTGGTAAAAACAATACTGCTAGGAGAGAATTTGGACCACTGTAAAGGGGGATTTGAAGAAAAATTGAACTTCAATACTTAGGTATGAACCAGATCCTCTAACCCAAGTGACAAGGTCTGCTTATGGACTGAATTAATTGCTGTGAGTCATCAGTGTGCCTAGGTGGCCAGGAAGGCCAATGGAATCCTGGCTGGGATCACGAATGGTGTGGCAGCAGGAGCAGGGCACTGATTGACCCCTGTGCTGGGCACAAATCCTGTGTCCAGTTTTGGGCCCCTCAGAAGAAGGACATTGAGGTGCTGGAGCGTGTCCAGGGAAAGGAGCAGAGCTGGGGAAGGGGCTGGAGCCCCAGGAGGGGCTGAGGGAGCTGGGAAAGGGGCTCAGCCTGGAGAAAGGGAGGCTCAGGGGGGCCCTTGTGGCTCTGCACAACTCCCTGACAGGAGGGGGCAGTCGGGAGGGTCGGGCTCTGCTCCCAGGGAACCATAGACAGGACAAGGAGAAAAGGCCTTGAGCTGCACCAGGGGAGGTTTAGATTGGAGATGAGGAACAAATTCCTCATGGAAAGGATTGTCAAGCACTGGAAGGGGCTGTCCAGGGGAGTGGTGGAATCACTGTCCCTGAAAGTGTTCTAAAAACTAGTAGACGTGGTGCTGAGGGACACGGGTTAGTGGTGGCCTTGGCAGTGTTGGATTAATTGTTGGATCGATGACCTCAGGGGTGTTTTCCGAACTTTATGATTCTTCTGGAGATTCTGGAGCCCGGTTTATTTCTATGAGCTGTAAGAACCAAGCACAGTGTGGGAGATGTGCTGCTCCAAGAGCACTGGCAAGGCTCAGACACCTCAGTTTGCTTGGATAGAGAAGCCCAGTCCTGGATCCGTGGATTTAAAAAGCTCCAGGGGCAAGATGGGAATGGGTGGGAAGAACTGAAATCCACAGTTTTCAGAGGAAAGCAGAGGAGAAATGGCCTCAGTCTTTAACATTTAACCAGGTTATACTCTGAGCTGGTGAAATCCATAACTGTTCACAGCAGTGAAGTTCAGGATCTGCACAAGAGATTTCAGGAATGGGGCCTGAGCTCTCCACCAAGCACCGTGGGGGAAACCGGGAGCAGCGTTGGGAATTGAACCCAGATTTCCTGAACTTCCACTCAGCCCCTCAGCCAGACGACTGCACCTCCTCCTTCAGAGGGAAAATATTACCTGAAAAGAAATATTACCCAAAAATAAATCCAGAATTTATGTAATTTGGTATGATATCAAGAACACATTGATAATGTATTGAATCACAATTTATTTTTATTTTAATGGACACTTTCACAGTATTTTCTACCAACACAACACTTCTTTAACCCTACAGTGATGTAGCTCCTGACCATAATGGGGTCAGAAATAATGAGAGGGAACATGGCCTGAAATTCTCCCATTAGCAGCAACTTTCAGTCTTCTTGAAGAGTTACATTCAAGCAAGCTAAAAAATACACTGAGCAAACAAGGGAAACATTTTGAAAGATAAAATATTTCAAATACTAGCAGATGAAGCACTTATTGTGAAAAAAGAAAAAGCCTTAGGAATAAAATAAAAAAAAAATGCAGTTTGTTATACCATAATTATATTATTGCCTCAGAACAATCGATCTATTTTCTTTCTGAGAATATTTCCAAGCAGTTGTTTTTGAGCAATTTTCCTCGTATGAATAATCAGTCTTTTGAAGCATGACTCCAGTGTAAGGTCAAAGTTGTTTTTTATATTCTCCAAGCAGCTGAATTGCTTTCTGCTTATGTAATACAGATGTCAAGCTGTTTGAAATACTTGTGCACTTTGGTGACTTGTAAGAAAAAGAAAAAAGAACTTTCTACAGCACTTGATTTTGTCAATTTGAAATTTCATTCCTCATTTAAAATGGATTTTTAAACCTCATGCTTGTGCAAAATCTTCCCACCTTACAAACAAAATGCTGTTTTTAGCAATGATTTCTTATAAGGATTTAACTGTGCTTGCAGTGGGGTGACAACATTCCTCAATTTTTAGTGAGCAAATTTCAGGCAAATTGGAGTCTTATCTGAAATACCTTTGAATCTGACAGGCAATTGAAGGTTTGTTTTTCACCTTGTGAAACACCTATGGGTAACTCTGCTCTGCCAAGTATGAACTTTTGGTCCTACTGAGGCTGTGCAGGTTTTGTACCATTGAAGTTATGTTTTATCTTTTAAAACACATAATAATAATAATTATGACAAGATTAGGGGTAACAGGAACAGTGTTTGGCATGTTTGAGCTGGGGCAGGTGGGCGAGGAGGGCCAGATGTAAAGGCCACATCCATGGATTTTGTGTGGAAGCTTTGGAGTTTGCCTGTAATAAATCAAATTTACAGCACAGCTCCTGAGGATGGGCTTGAACAGCCCTGGTGTGCTGGGACAATGCGATTTCTCCATGATCAAAAGGCTTAATCAAACATAATTATTGCTTTGGTGAGGGCTCCAGAGCCAGCCCCTGGCAATTTGCCATTTAATAGTGGTCAGGCTGCTCCCAGTCACACAGGGCTGGATCACATGGAATTACTGGCTCAGCTTCCCACCAGCTCCAGGATCTTTGTACAGTTGTCTGCTGGGCTGTGTAAATAACTCTAAATGTTGCAGTAAGACAGTAAATATTCCCCAAGTAATGAAATTCCAGAAAAACAGAACAAAAGACTCATCCAGAATCCCAGATACCACTGGACAGAGCCAGGAAAAGCAGTTTGCTGGTAGAGCCACAGAGCTTTCAGCTAGACAAAAAAAAAAAATCCAAAGCATCTCATTTTTCATGACTAAAATACACAGCGTGCTTTGTGAACTTCACATCCACATTAACTGGTTTGGTGGTAATAATTTGATTTAAATGGCATAGTTGTAAATTACACCTTCTCAAGAGGAATTAAGGATCAGCTTTTGCAAAAAGTTTGTAAATTTAATTTCAACAATGACAGAAAATGAGGTTGCTTTGGTGGTCTGTGTTATTCATCTCCACCTTATCTTCCTCTAGGACTTTGACAGTAAACAAGGGAATTTGAATTTCTCAGTGTTATAGCTCAAAATGCATCTTCAACGGTACACAATTTATCCCTTTTAATTTGGGAAGCAATGCCTCCAAAGAGCGTAATTTCATCACAAAGAAAGTTATTTGGCAAGGTGCATACTCACAAAAGACACCTACAGTTGGTAGCTGAATTGAAATTAGGTCAGAGCATCTGAACCATCTTCATCTACTTTGGACAAATGCAAACCATTTTCATTTTCTTTAAAGGACATTTCTTTGTTAAGCAGATTTATTGATAAACTGCTCAATAGGATTTTGTTACTTTAATATTTTCATTTATGGAGGGACACAGCAGAAGAAAAGCCTAAATTAAACTGGGCAATCAGAAAAGAATTGATTAAAACTAAAGTGATACAAATTTAAAAGGATATATGCTCAAGAGGTGACAGAAACAACAGTTTAGGTGTTGATTTGAGAATTTTTGGGTTAAGAAAGCCTTTTAGCTCTACAAAGGGAGAAGGCAGACTGATGTTGGCAGGAACAAGAACAGAAAGAACATAAAAATTTAGGAGGGTAACATGAAGGATGATATTTGCTTCAAACATCTCATTAAAAGAAAAAAACTGGGAGGGGAATGGAAACACAGAGAGGAGCATGTTTTCCCCTTCAAAGCAAACAAAAAGTTAATACAATATAAAAGGATAAAAAAAATTACACTGAGGAAAGGCCAAAACTTTAAAGGCAACTTACGTTCCCATATTTATGAGATTGTATCATGAATACAATTTGAGCAGGAATATTTCCCACTAAAACCCAAAACTCTAAATGATAGCTCTTCAAAATGTTTTCCAGTGCTTTACATTTCCTGTAATGGAAAATGTTATCCTTCATTAAAAGCCAGCTAAGCTGTCAGTATTTTCCGTCATCCTCTATTTTCTCTTAGGCCTATATTATAATCTAACAGCATTCTTGATCTTCATTTTCCCATCAGAAGAACTATACCAGTTTTTCTTTCTATGTTTTCATCAGTATGGAAAAGGTTCTTTTTGTCTCTGTGGAGTCCAAATCCGGAATAGTTGCCAAAAACTCACAGAAGTACAAAAAGGAGATGTAAGCAAGAGACAGGACTACTCTGTGCTCTTCTCCCTCCTCAAATCTGACAACAGAAATGTGCACCTTTTTGAAGTCTTTCCCTAAATATTTCTGGTTGTGGATTCTGTTACTGCTCACTGACCCCATTAAAGCATCATCCCAAAGCCCCAGTTCCTACAAATTCCCCGTTGCCTTAAGTGCAAAGAGGATCTCCCTTTTAGAAAGACCCAGAGCTGCCTTTTGAGGGCCTTCTGTGGAAAATTCTACTTGCTCAGGTTTAGGCACCTGTTATAGGAGCACTGACCTAAACCAACTGGTGGAAGATTCAAACAGAAACAGGGGAAAAAAACAAAAAACAAAAAACAAACAAACAAACAAAAATTACATTTCTTCATATATTTCCTGGCTGACCTGGAGAATTCTTTGCGGATCCTGAGATTTTATACGGATTCAGAAAGCAGCTGATTAAAATTCTGAAATAAAAAGCTCCCTGAAGATCTTTAAGACCAGGAACATTCATAGAGTGTTCGAATATTTCTCAGCTACAAATTGCCAGAGGCTGAAAGCTAGTCCTGGAGGGAAAGAACTCTCCACACCCATTATCAGGGTCCTTCCTACATTACTCAGAATAAAAGAAAGAGCTTCGGAGGAAGATTTGCTGTGATCTAGGAGAACAATTGTTATGTAAGAGAACTTCACCGAATGGTGACAATTTGCATGAGGGGGAAATGTCTGCATCAAGTGATCTGACATTTTCCCACCTCTACTGAACTTCAGAGTTGGCTGATTTCACAGTGTTCGATTTTCTAACGCAGTTCCTTTAAAGCAGCAAACATTTTTTATAATGTCTGGAGAGAACGAGCAGAAAATTATATGGGATTCCTTGTTCCTAGGCTGGTGTCTAAATGAGCCTTTTAGGGACGCCAGCCCCGAGCAGCAGTGCGCCATCTGCTCCGCTCTGACCAGCTTTCCTTTTCACCCTCTGCTCTGCTCACTTGTTCTCCCTGCTGTCACACGTGCATGAACAAGCTGTCTGAGGGGCTGCAGGGGTGCACAAAAGGGCACAAAACCATAAGGGACGCAATCAGAGAGAAATGTAACACCAGAACAGAAGGGAAAAGGAGATCCTCACACGCCAATTTTCTTTCCTTTCATTCATTCAGTGCTTGGAACAGGAATAGAATTCATCTCTGCTGGTTGGATATCTCCTTCTCTTCGTTCCTAGATTAGCTCAACTGGTTTATATTTTATTCACACAGTTATTTCCAAGGCTTAGCTAGATTAGTCACCTGTGTTTGTGTGTTTGAGTCACTGACATTTGTCCAGCTTTTGCTTCAGTTATACATAGCAAGGTGAAAAAAGAACATTAATATTAGAAAGTATATCCCAGGAACGAAAAAGAGGCTGCAGGGTGTATTAAGTTACAAGAACCCTTCTGTGGAGTTTTAGGATTTCTATAAGTTGACATACACAAAGTGTGCCAGTCCTTTTGTCTTCCAGAGAGTTAACGTGATTAAGCTTTTTATCTGGCATGCCTTTTCACTAGAGAATCTGCATGAAATCCCCTTAAATTCTCTTCATGTCTTTCCAAAAAATAATATGAGCCTTTTTAACACAGCCTTTTTTACTGTCTGGAATGTGTTTTCATTTTCTAAGTGCTTTTCAAGGTTGAAATGAAGAAAGTTTTGGTTACAAATGCAAATCTCCAGGAATGAACTCAAGTGAGTAGACTGAAGGCCCACGTCTGGCATGTCCTTTTGAAACCTGAGGCCTTTCTACCCCATTTTATCCTAGATGCTGCTTTTGAATCCTACAATGTGAACTTCTTCCCTTTGGCAAAGTCAAACTGATAAATGATGTCACTGAAATGAAACCCGAGTACGTGTGAGCATGGAATTTCTATTACTGCCCCCTTTAACTCAAAGGGGTTTTTTCCCCCAACAGAGCCAGGAATGGATCCACACACTGTACAAGGGAAAGCTGAAACTGTGTTCTGGATTTTCTCCTGAGAGTAGATTTGTGGATGAAACTTTGTGATTAAAGGCCAAGTGGAACATTTGGGTAAAACCTGGATAAACTGGCTTTAAGCAAATGCAGATCTCTCCTTGCTTGAAGCATTGCCCCTGAAGCTCACAGACAGATATTCATTGATGGCTGGGGGTTTTCAGATGGAGATGAGGGGCAGATGGACAATCACAGAATCCCAGACTGATCTGGGTGGGAAGGGCCCTTAGAGATCATCCAGTGCCATCCCTACCATGGCAGGGACACCTTCCACTGTCCCAGGCTGCTCCAAGCCCCAATGTCCAACCTGGCCTTGGACACTGCCAGGGATCCAGGGGCAGCCACAGCTTCTCTGGGCACCCTGTGCCAGGGCCTCCCCACCCTCCCAGGGAAAAATTCCTTCCCAATATCCCATTTCTCCCTGCCCTCTGGCAGCTTGAAGCCATCCCCCCTATCCTGTCCCTCTCTGCTCCTGTAAATAACATCTGGGGAAGCAGAAGGTCTCAACCTCCTACGACTCTGTGAATTGCTGGATTCAGGCTGAGGGCTTGAGCTTTGCCTTCCTTCACCATCAGTTCCAATCCAGCCCTCCAAGGCAGGAACTGAAACAGCATTTTGGTTGAAGCGCCTGGACATCAAACTTCCTTATGGTACTTGAAAACTTTGTTACCGAGGACTGAACTGAAATTCCAAAATCTGTTGGAGGAACAAGGAAAGAAAACTCCCAGCTTGCTATTAAATATGTTCCCACTGAAGCAAAGTTGAGCACCACAACCACTGGGGGAAGAGAAAAGCTTCAACCAAGAAGAGAGCCCTGAGGTCAAACTGAAGAGAATATTCCCTCCTAGCAGAGCATTGTCTGAACATGTCCAGTGCTTTGTAACACTGAACACGCTCTAGATTCCAAAAGAATACCCTAAAGCTGAAGTCTGTGCATTCAAACGTTTGCTGCCCGTTTCATCTTTCAGAGTTTTGAAGAACACCAACATTAACTGTATTTCAATAATGAATTTAGGCAGAGTTAATCAGGTCATTCTGCAGCAAGCTTGGCCTTTAAAATCCTGAAGTGTGCCAGTCTAATTTTGGCAGTCAATTTTCCTCTTTAGTGCATTTTTACAATTTCTATTCAAACCAGCTCTCCAGATACATAAGTTCCCTAAATGCTGGTTCCAGGGTAAATTATCAACCTTTCCACATTTAGGCACTGGAGATCAAGCTTTGCAAAACAAGCCTCCATAAAAGAAGGAGAAATAAAACTCTGGGATTTGTAGAAAATAAACATTTAAAATTTTATGTCTTAGTAGCATGTTGGGGTTAAGCAAGAAAATATTTTTGGAAACACTCTTTGCTTGGAAACGGAAAGAAATTGTCATTTCAGTAATACCTCAGGGGAGAAAGAGGAAAGTTTATTTCAAATATTCCTTTGGAAATTAGAAAATGCTATTTTCAAGCTGTTCCCTACCATTCCCTAATGTCCACAGGAGACAGTTTATATGCTGCACTCTAAAATTGTTCTCCCTTTTTTTGGTGACCAGAAATAATTCCTGCAGCATAAAATCCTAGAATTCTCCGTGGATGCATTTTAGGAGATATGGCCTTTTTCTTATAGGCCTTGGTGACATCCAAGATAGAGATGGGTGCAAAAGGAAGTCAGAATGGCCATGGAGATGCTTTGGACACAAAAGAATGTTTATTCATGTCCTAGTTTGTTATTTGGAGCAAATAAAGTTTATTATTTAGAGGAAATACGATCATTATTCTGTTAGTTCAAATACAGATTTTTTTTTCTTTATCTTCTACCCCTTCTAGAAGTCAGGAATAACATACAGGTGACACAGCGATCATATAAAATCCAGGTAGTTAAACAAATCATCCTTGCAGGTTTCTGCAATAGGTTTCAGTGGCTCTTATACATAAGTTCTGTGATTGCTGAGTCAGAGAACTTTTTAAAAACTAGTGTTTTTTTCTTTGCTGTCTTCCAAGAAAACGTGATCCAAAACAAATATCTCCGGATTCCTTCAAAGTACTGGCCTCTGCCTACTGAGCAGCTCAAAGCAGAGAAGCAATCAGGTTTCAGTGATAAAATGCCTGTAAATTATCAGCACTGGATGAGATATCTCTGTGTCCAAGAACAATTGTGACAAAACCCACAAGCAGTTCTTGCGTGGTTGGGTAGTAAGAGTAGGTTCCTGTATGGGACAGGGTTTGCTCAGGACTGCAAGTCCTCAAGGTTGGCTGATATTTGTGTTCTGAGGGGAAAGCTCTTACATTAATCAAATGGGCTGGGAGAGAAAATCAGCTCCTTTTCCCCCTGTAACCACCACAACCAATCACCAAAACTCATCACCCACCTTTTTATTGCTTCTTTATCACTTTGAGGACACAGTGACATCTCTGCCATAAAGGCTCCCTGCGCTGTATGAAGCCTCTGAATTTACCATGGCATTTCTCTGGTTTGCGTTGGGAGCATTTTAATGGAAAGAAACAGTTCTGCATAAGATCCTCATCTTAGTCTAGATTCAGCATTACAGAAGCTCGAACTATAAATGCTGGAACAAAAAGATAATGTTTGAAAATGGTATTTCAGCACTGCAAAATAAGACATAGCCAGGGAGCCACCGCACTTACTCCCAAGTGCTGCTGGCAAATGTGAAATCCAAGTCCAGCTGGAGCACTGGACAGTGCACAGAGCCAGGCATGTTTAAACATCCCTGCTGGAATTAGAGCAAGAAGAAAGGAAAGCAGCAGTCAAATACACTGATCCAGTAATTTCCATGCTTGCTTTGGCCACTGCTCTGCTGTGGTAGGTTTCTTCTTTGCCTCAGAGCTGAGACAATCTCCTACCATCTGTACAAGCACAGAGCCTGTTCAAAATAGACAAACAGAACTGGGTCAAGAAATCTGAGGGCTAATGCAAGGTTTAGGCCCCAGTCAAAATGAAGTTTGGCTGCAGTGTACCCCCACAAGGCCATTTTCAAATTGTAGCACAACTGCCACCAATTTATTATTGCCTTGAGTAGAGTTTTAATGTCTAGAAACAGCTGTGTACATACAGATACACCCAATGACATACAATATTCAAAAAGAGCCAATACAGTTGCACTAGAATATCTTCAGAGTCTTAGTACTGCTCAAATGTATATTTCATTAAAGCAGAGAAGATTGAAGGGGAGAATCCACTCAATTTACAGGGGAGCAAGGCTGTGAGGGTCTGAGGAAGAGGACATGAATTAGACTGGTCAAAGAGAGATCAGGCAGGTTTTGTATTTTGTGGGCCTGAAAGCTGTTGCAGTTCTTGTGCCTATGCAGTTTTCACAAGAACAGAGTTAACCCCTATCCTTACCATGCAAGAATCATTTTGTCAACTTCACATCTCGAGGTTTTAGCCCCCCATGCATTTTATTCCTGTGCAGAGCATGGGTCATCTATTCCATGATTTGGATCTCTTCTGTAGGGAAAGCAGGAGCAGTGTCTGAGGTTGTTTGCAATACTCTGGTTGATCAACTGGTCCTAATTTCCCCAAATTGTTCCTTTTTCTAGCCCTTTTTCCCTTTGTTCTGTAATTAAGCCCACATGTCCCTATTTTTAACTCCTCTAGTCCTCAGGCCCAAAACATGTTTCTGATTGTAGATGCTGCCCTTCTTTGAACTTTTGCCTCTCTGACTCAGCTGCTGAGTATCTGAGCATTGAACTGCCCTGGTGCCACCATGTTCTGTGAGCCAAAACCAGATTTTTTTGTGCTTTAACCACCTCAGCACCCAACCACAGCAAGCAGGAGAGGACAATGGACATGGGAAGGCAATGGGAGTGCAGAGATGCAGGTCACTGTGCCCAACTGTCCCTCATTTTCATGTCACTGTGTCATCACAGGACTGATGTGACCCAGAGCTTTCTCAGGAAAAGCAAATTCAACTGGTTCATGTCCTCTGGATCTTTATGTAGTATGTAAGGGGTTTGCTGTGTGTGTGGAGCCATGAAAAGTGAATTTGAAAACAAATGGAGCAACCTAGCAAATAAAGGAAGCACCACCTGTCGGGAATGAGGTGAGGATAACTGAGAACAGGCAACGGGAAAGGTGAATGAATAAAGCAAAAGGGACATAAAAAGATGTGGGAAGAAGTACAACAAGGGAAGAGGGAAAAGTACATGGCAGCAGCACTACAGTGGGCACGGATCAAGAGAGGGGACACTGGTAAGGGAAAAGGAAAAAAGAGACAAAGGGAGGAAAAATCAAGGGGAAATGGATTCAGAGGGAGGAAAGGAAATCACCCCAAAACTTTCCACACTGAGATATTTCCAGGCTGCTTCCCAGGCTGCTCCAACAGCACCTCCAGCAGGTGTGGAACCAGCCGGGGTCACAGGAAACGCCTGGCTCTGCTGGGATATCGGGATCCATCGCATGATTTAGGAACCTGCAGGTTCAGGACGGTATGGGAAGGACCTAACTGTATGACCAGGAGTAGGAAACCTGAAAGGAAAAGGGAAAGCAGAGAAGGAAGCCCCAGCACAGTTAATTCAGCCTCAGGAGCTGCCCGGCCCCGAGCTCAGCTTTGCTCCCCTGCCCGGGGGAGGAGTGAAGTTGTATTTTTGTCTAAGAGGCCACTGGCTGGGGATGCTGTCACTCCTGTGAGGGGGCTGTGCCTGTGGGGAGTGTGGCCTTGGGCCAGACCATCCCGTCCCATTCCATTCCTGCTGCTCATCCAGCTGCTGGGATCTTCCTCATAAACAAGCTGATTATTTGCTTTGGGTTTTTTGCTTCCCCTCTCGCTTCCAGTTCCCCACTTCTTTCAACATAACAGGAAGGGTATCAGACGCCTTTAAGATTTGCATTTTTTCCCAGTTAGCAGGGTGTTTTTCCTACTTATTTTTCATAGAAGGAATAAGGAAGAAAATTTTCCAATTGCTTTTTCCTATTTCTTTTCATTACTCACTATGTCATTGCCTGTCTATAGCTGTCCATTACAGCCCAAGACTTGTCTCCAGCAGGGTATAAATAGTCTCTGTTTACCTGGTTCCTGCTTCTGCTCCTACTTCAAACATTCCCAGTAGCCTGAGGGATGTCACCTTTCATCGTGGGCATCACCCCTGTGTTACAAAGATTAATAATGAAAGGCCACATGAAAAAAGTCACTTTTGTGACTCTGGGAAGAAAAACAAGTGTTCACTCAAATCGCAAGGCATTTTTTGCGGTTGTTTAAAAGGATAAAACTTTGTTTGATATAATTTCCATCTTTTCTGATGTCAAGTTAAGATCACATTGAACAGAAGGAACAAGAGGATGAGACCTTTGTGTCGTGGCTCTTTGAATCATGATGCAGCATTGCCATCTCATGAAACCTAAAACACAGCTGAGGGGGCTGATTTGAATTAGAGGTAGCAAATAATTGGGAGAAAGGAAAAAAAGTATTTTCAAAAAGACCAATAATGGTATAAATTCCAATGTATTTCAGCGGTTGTTTTGTCCTTTCCAAAATCTTCCTGACTAGATTCGGGAAAGGTAGAATATTACTAAAACAAAAAATGCACAAATTATTTTGTTAAGGCATTCTTTTGTTGTTTTTCTCCGAGGTATCCACAGAAAATGATTTACATTTAAACTCATGTTAATTTCCTGTGAAATAGGAAAAATCCAGCTTAAAGGAATGCCCTATTTCTCTGTCTATACATCCAAGCTAAAAAGTGAGATTAATGATACATCTGTTACATTCCATGCAAACAGAGACACGGGGAGATGGTAGAGCAAAGTTTTGCTCAGACTATACAGATAGTATTGCCCTGAATAATTTCAGTAACTCCTGAAGAGTTTCAGAACTCCTGAAAAGTTTGACACTTGTCTTTTTTTGTAATACTTAGGCACAGTTCTTACTTCATATTTCCTGATAAAAATCTTACTCTGATGCAGTGAAGCAATGGGCCTATATATGAAATGCTAAATGCAACCTGCCTTCACTGAAAGAATGAACAAATAGCGTACAAGATTTTAAGTGGAGAAAAACTGGCAGGATATAAAAGAGATTTAAAGTTCTTGCCTTTCTATTTAAAGGAGTACTAGAATTCTTCATTCTGAGAGTGGCCAAGCACTGGCACAGTTGCCCAGGGAGGCTGTGAAGTCTCTCTACTCTAAGAGAATTTTAAAATGCAACTGGAAAAAACCCTCTGTAAGTTCATAGTTAGTCTGGAGTTTGGACCATGGAGCCTCTAGAAGTGCCTTCCAACCCTTTTTTTTTTTTTTATTCTGGAATATCTCACTAAACTCAGTTCTGGAGCATCCAAAGTAGGTACAGGTTAAATCCTAGCCAGACCACTGGCTGTGCTTTCCTTACACTCCAGCAGTGCCCTGTCATTGTTGGGAGGGCAAGAAATGTGAATATTCTCCTGCCAGCAGCTGCCATTGTATAAATGACGGTGAAAGTGAATGGCTACTTTAGTTTCTCTAAATGAGCTGCTGGCACGTGCAATTGCCCACTTTTCAGAACAGACGTGTTTTGTGGGCACAATTTAACCTCCACCTCCTTCCACAGCTGAGCACAACATTCTCATGGCCATGCTGTCCCTGGAACAACCCTTAAAACGCTGGCAGCCTGAAGCACAGAGGGGCAGCGCCCTCGCTCACCCAGCTCGGGAGGGAGCTGCTTCCCTGTGCCCCTTGTGCTCTGTTTCCGTCGCAGCTCTCTGGGGCTGCCGAGCTTTCTCCTCACAGATGGGCTGCACATGCATGACCGATCTGATGCGTCCTGGGCACCCCGTGCACACGCAGCAGCCGCTTGTCCTGCACCCCTGGCTGTCAGGCAGCCTGGTTTGTCCGTGCCCCAGCTGCCATCTGGAACCCGCTGACACACAGCCAGACCCTCCTCCCTCTGTTCCCCACCCTCTGCTCCCTCCCTGCTCGCCCTCTTCGTGGAGGAGGGGTGAGCTCTGCAATTCCAGAGCATGAAGAGCCCGGGATCTTGGCACACTCAAGCTCCCTCCACCACTTCCTGCAAGACACCTGAGCAAAGCTTCTGCACCGCTGCTTAAAACACTTGCTGGAGACAGTGTTTGTGCTTTTTATTCGGGGTGATGTGGCTCCACCACAAGCAGGTGGCTGTTTCCTGAAGGGCAGTGTTTTCCCAAAGATGGGAGCTTATCTCTAGTAGACTGGTACAGGTAAAAAAATCCATCTTAAATTAATTTCTCCTCACACCAAATGGTCCTCATCACGGAGTCTCACGAGCGTTTTCTGATCTCTTCCCTCTACGTCCCTCTGCAGTTCTTGATCTCACTCTATGATTATTTAATGTAAAATATTGATGACTGAATAGAGGTTCATTATCAACCCAAGGTCTGTGCTGTCTTCTGTCAGCATGTACCCTGGCAGAGATCCCAGAGTCAATGTGAATTTCGTGCAATTACATCCAAAAGCAGCTAAATCCGAACACGTGGTGCCTTCTCAGCTTTTCTGTGGAGAGGAAGAGACAGAGAGAGGAGTTAAATTTCAAGTCCCAAAATTAGAGGATAAACAAAGCAGGAGTCTTCATCACTGTTCCATTTCTGGGGTCTTGCAGCAGCAGCCAGGATTCAGTGTCCTCTGAACTCATCAGTGGAAAATGGCCTGTCCTGCCATCCACGCTCCTGCATCTGTAATTCCATTTCTTTTGACATCGCTAACCACCATTAGGAATTTGGAATAAAACTATACCTAGCAGGAGAAGAAAGAAAAACTACTTACCAAGTCCTGACTGTTCCTTGGAAACTTTTGCACATGTAACCAGAGAGAATATGAAATGATCGTGGGGAGTTTTACAGATTTCAAAAGTGAAGAAAGCACTTGAGTCACCACCAAGAAAAGGAAAACAACTCAAGAGGAAAAGACCACCTAGAACTGATGAGGGGCCAGACACCTGCCTTTAATTGAGTGCCTAAAGAAAACAGTATCTGGCCACCCTTTAAAGTGTAATGAGTTCTGACTTGCTCTGACACACGCTGTGTGAAGTGCCATGTGTGCTCTTAGCTGATGGTTAGAAGGAAATTCTTATGCTGGAACGAGGGTGTGTATCTTGCAGACCTGAAGCGTGAAAATGTGAAAATTAATAAAATCCTGCCCAGCTGAACAGAAAATGTGAAAATGTGCAGTGCAGGATACACTGGACAAGTATAATAATCCTGTTGATTCAAGGGCAACAGCAAAAGTACCTTTGTCACAAAGCTGCTCATTCTTTCTCCCCCTTTCTGAGGCTAATGAGGGAGAACACTGTGATTTTGTGATCTAATGTGGAGAAATAGATTCCTTGTTTACCCACTTGGAATTGAAGCAACGTGGACGGGAGAAAAGACAAACCCTGAATTTATTTTTTTTAATTACCTCCCTTCATTGTTTCCTGTCACTGTATTCCTGACAGTTACTCCTGAGGACTTTATCCTGGATATATCATGGCCAAGGTTCTATCCCACATCGTGTTCCTACCTCTTTATCACTGTTAGAAATATTACTGCCCTTCCATCCTACTGAATTAGAAAAAAAATATCATCTGTGACTGCTTTCCCCATCACCCCATACATCCAACTCTGCTCTCAAACTATTTCCAAGACCTTGTTCCACTGCCTAAACAGCTTTTCTCTCTCTTCCCTCATCTCTCCCCATCGCAGCGCTCCCTCCTCTCGAATGCATAAGTGCACAAGCACTTTCTGCCAAAATCATCTCCTGAGCTGCTCACTCAAACCTCAGGCCCTTCACTGCCTTCCCCTTCCCTCCCTGATCTGTTTAAGCTCTCACTGAATGCCAGGAAGTTCTCTCAGCAGTTCCTTCCTGTCCTGCTCCCACGGATTCTCCCCTTGCCAGCCATGGAACTGCCCTTCCAGCTGCCTCTTGCCCTGGCTCTCCTGCTGCCATTAAATTCCTGTGCTCCTCCATAAGGAATAATGTTTATATACTGCCATACAAAAGCCATGTTCTTGTCCTCCTCTAAAGGGACTAAATAGCAGCTTGATGGTACTACCAGTACCTGGACTTCAAATCAAATAATTTGCTACTGTTTGAAGAACATTTTTAAGTCAGTGCCATCACACAGTTCAGAGAGTGACACTACCAGGTCACATCGACACCAATCCTTCGCTCATGGACCTTTTCCTGTCCTCTTTGCTACACTACGCAGTTGGCATCTTGATCTTCAAAATGTTTTCTTTTTCTCTGCTGCTGTATTTTTGTGCAGTTTCTGCTACAGGGAGTTCAAGATACAAGAGAAAGATGTAACACCTGAGGGAGAAAAACATGTCTCTGGAGGGAAAATCACTCAGAGAGGAAGTTTTCCATAAAATCACAGAATCACGGAAAGATTGGGGTTAGAAAGGACCTTAAAGATCCACTTTTCAACCCCCTTGCCAAGGGACACCTTTCACTAGACCAGGATACTCAGAGCCCCATCCAACCTGCCCTGGAACACTTTAGGATTTATTTCCTTTCCGGTGTATTTTGTAAATCCAACATTCCAGAAAGACTACAAGCTTTGATTTGATACAAGGATTTTTAAATCAACAATGTTACTTTATCATAATTTATGCTCACAACCTTGTACTAAATTGCTTTGGACTTACTCCAAGGAGCACCAAACATCAGCTCTTCATTGTGCATTTTGCCTTGCATCAGAAGGGCCTTGGTTCGATGCCACCATGACATTTCTGGTCTAAAACTGCTCTTCCTTTGGATCAGAATCCATCAGATCACAGCCATCTGGGATCAGGATGAGAAGGAAAAAGAGCCTTAGTTGTGTGTAATTTTAGGGCTCTAACAGTGATGATTCACGAGCACGCTGATGTTGAGGTAACAAATAAAGCCCTCAACCTTCCAATTACATCTGTTTGGGAAGATCCCTAGGATTGAACAAAGCAGCACTGGAGCTGGAGGAGTTATTCTTGGTGTATATTTAGGTGTGAATTAAAGCAGAGTTCATTTAAGGCTAAGGTTTGAGTGCATTTTAATACAAATTGAGAAATATGAGCCCAGGTTTTTGGAGTGCTTTGTGTTTGCAAGCTGCTCTCATCAAGGTAATTAGTTTGCAAGAGATCTCCAGAGTGCTTGATACAGAGACACAAACGGGCCTTTCATCCTGCTCATTATACAGGAGCAATCTTTATATCAAGAACCCACAGATAAATGTTAAATAGCTGTGATAAAACACAGGATAATGAGAAGAGCCTTCCAACAAACTACAGCAGGGCATGCAAAGCAATTCACTTAAAACATACTCCCCGTCCTTTCCTTGTATTTTTGCAAAGCACATCACTGCAAGTTGGATTTTGTAGTCAATGTACAGAGCAGGAGGCCTTGACGAGGAGGAAAATTGGACTTTCAGAACTTCCCAGCCATGAGCAGAGGGATCATTTTACAGTGACTCTTGTAGGAGAACAAATGCAGAGGCTCTGAGGCAGACCCCTGTGTAGCAGACACTATTTTCTTCTCATCTTACAGCATTAAAAGATGATGTAAAACAAGATGTAAATGATCTTGAATTTTCTGAGCATGCTAGAAGGTAATTTTATTTAAAAAGGAAGCATTATTTTAAGAACAAAGGATATATTCTTAAGAGATATGTGCAAGTTTGCTCTAACTAACAGATAGGGAAAATATTTTTAGGTTCTTTAGTTTGATTCTTTGTTTGACTCTTTTAATAAAACATCAGTTTCTTCTGTTGCTGCTTTAGCATCTGGAGCAGGGTCTCCAATAATTTCTTCTAAGAGTAAAGTTAAATAGAAAAGAGTTTGTAGGTTCTGGAGTAAGAATAGAATTAGAAATGAGAGACCTTGTAGGAAAAGTCTAAAATTGCAAAGTTTTCCCATTTTTGGTTCCATGAGACAGTCTTGAAAAAGGAAAATATTTTTTAAAAATAGCAAAATTTCCATACCCTAAAAAAAATAGCAAAAGGGTCTTGGACCAGATGGGTTTCAATGATTCAAAGTCCAGTGAGCTCATCTGAGACACTGCTGCTGCAATATTATGCTCTCATTTGCTATAGATTAATTTAACTTTTAAGTATTTAATTTTTTTAACTGTAAGATATATTCTAAATCTAAATAAATGCACTAAATCCTCTTGCCTCATTTCCAGCTCCCTGGAAATTCCCAGCAGGGCAGGAGCAGGGCATTCCAGGGGCTGTGTGAGGGGACGTGTCCACCTTTGTCAGTGCCAGAGCAGGTCAGGATTCCCACCCAAATCCAATCCCACAGACCTGGAGAGGCAGGAGGATAACAATTCACAAAGAATCAGAGTCTTTGAGGGTGGAAAAAACCTCTAACATCAAGTTCAATCAATAAAGTCACACTGCCAGGTCCACCACTAAGGTTGTCCTTTAATGACTAATAACGTGTGCTTCCCTCAAATGCACCTGCCAAGAAGTCACCAAATGTTTTTCAAAAAAACCACCAAAAATATATTCTCCTAATGAACAATAATAATTTGCAGGTGCTCGGGGATGAATTACACTGTCCCACGGGATTTTGCTTCCTCAGAGGATGCCTGTGCTGTTCCTGACCAAGAAGCTGAGTATTGAGTCAAGAAAAGCTGGGAAGGAAGCGAGACCTTTCCCAGGAAAGTGCTACAGTCACCCTGGAGCTGTGACCCAGGTGTTCTCCTGCACAGGAGGGAGCTGTGAGGGGTGCCCAGAGCTGCCTCACTGGTCACCCTGGGCTCTGTTGGACACCTGAACCTGAATTTGGGATGAAAGCAGCTCTAATAAGACGATTCTTGCAGAGAAAAGAAGGAAATTGAGACAACTAAATCACGCCTCCAGGCTTTTCCAGGTTTTCCACTTTAACCAAGCTGCCATCCTCCCAGATCTGTGCTTTGAACATTTGCCTGAGCTAGAGACTGGTTTTGTCACATGTGGAAAGCCTAAAGCTTCAGCTTTTGAGAAACAGATGAATTTGGTACCTGATTGAAACAAAATATCTGAGCTGAGCATAACTGAAGGGAAATCAGGGCAAAGCCATACATCAGTGCTGAGGCTGCTCCCAGCCAACAGAAAATCCCTGTTTTCACAATTATGTGGGAGCAGGGTTGAGCTTGTCTGCTAGAGCCAATCTGTGTAATATTTTTCTTCTCTTTATAACTGTTTCACATCAAGTGTGTGTCAAATAACCGAGGGAGGCAGTAGCAAGGTGGCAAAAATGTAAGAGAGCTTTAACACAACTTGCTTTAATAATTTTTTTTAGAGCCATACTCCTAAGGCTCTGTCGATGCTGTGCTAACCAGCACAATGCAAATTTAAAATAATTTTTGCAATAGAAAAGCTGACAATGCTTCACTCAAAAACACGGCAACCTTGATAACGTTATTTCTTCTTGGAGTTAGGCAGGCTGGCAATTTGAGGAATTCCTTTTAATGGAAGTTATTTTTTAAACAGTTAGCACTGTTTCCAGTGCAGTTTCGCACAGCACTTTATGCTCATTATTTAGTTTGGTTTATGATTAGTTTTAAATAGATTTTTTTGGTCCGTATTTTTCTCACTGAGAGGGTTTTTTTTTTAAAATAATCCTAATCTTGCCTGCAACTGAAAACACTCTCAGAGATTAGATTACCATCAAGTGCCCCTTTTTTGTGAGGGCCAACTGTCTGATAAAAAGATTTCTTGATACAGCAAGGCAGAAGTTATAAAGTGAGGGGGTTTTCAGGGCCTCCTTGGCAGTTTCCATAAAGCCTGTTTTTAATTTTTATTCACTGAAAAAAAATTCTTTCAGCTTTTTTTAAATGCTCTTAAAAGTTTATGTTTTTCTGACTTTCCACTTTCATAGGTATTCTCCATACTTCTCTTACAGAGGTAGTGAACACAAAGCAAAAGTGGATGCTACCAACCCAGGACTGCTGCAAATTGTTCTGCACCTTCTTGAAATAATCAGAATTAGAAGTGATGCTTCACTAGACCCACTTTCACTCCAGAAGTCATTAATTTTCATTTTACTTATAGGCAATAAAACCTGGAATAAAGTTTTAACAAAACCTCCATAACAAATGCAAGCTTTCCTGAAAATGATATTTTAAGACATCCAGTTCTTTTAAGTCTTGAGCTGTACAAGGTGAGGTTTAACCAGGACAGTTCCAGGGTTGCAAAGATTTGTGGGGTTTTTTGAATGTTTCATATTGGAAGTTTTGCAATTTTTTCTTTTTTAAACTTGTATCTCCTAAAATCATGAATGTCCTGGAACACCAACAGTAAACAAAGAAGAGTTTCCAAGCCTTTACAATTGTAGAAAAGCTGGAGAATGCAGTAAGAATGTCTTAGAAACAGCCCAAAAAATTAGATCAAGATTGTGCATTGCTTTTTATAAAGTATAATGATTTCGAAAAAGAAGTGAGGTTGATTTATATATTAAAAAAATCTGGTGAGATTTTTTTTTTTTCACTTTTCAGAGTACTTCTTTACAGCCTGAGGTTGAAAAACTGTTCCTTATCTCCTGAGCTCCATCAGGAGTGGCATCAGTGTCAGTTTAACCAGGAACACACCTCTGGAATGGGAGTGCTGCCCTTCAGGTGCCAAAACACGGGTGTTGAGGGACATCTGAGCTGATCCCACCTGGCCTCTCTCTGCTGATCCAAAAGGACACGAATTTCCCAAAGGACATTTATTGGTGCTGCCAACCCTGCAGAGATATCCCAGCTACCCCAAAGCATTTCCAGTGGTACAGAAGTGCAGCTACTCCTAAAGGTTTGGGGTTTTTTTCATTTTGAATGCCATTAAGTGGTGTTTGAATTAAACCAGTGATGTGCATGTAGTTCCAGGTGATTTATTGTCCAGGTTTACGTGGTTTTTGGGGATCCACTGCTCTGGAAGAAGGACTATGACCTTGTTTCACTGGGACAGTGGCTGAAGTTGGCCACTCTCTATCACAAGGAGGTCTACAGTGACATCAGATTTTTAATTCATTGGTAACTGCAAAGAAATCCAAGGAGAAAAAGAAGGAACAACAAGACAAGAACATTTGGGGCTAGAAGGGATGGTGAGAGGAAAAACTTCTAAAAGTAGAGAGGTAAAGGCTCCTCTGGAAGGCACAGAGCAGAGCAAAGGCTCCTTCTCAGCCATGGGATGCCTGGTGCAACATAACTGCACCGAGAAACTGTGGAGGTGAAATGAAAGCAGTGCAAGGAGGCACAGAGAATACACAGGAAAATGCACCCCTTGACAAGGATTTTAGTTATGACTATGAAAGGGCTTTATAGGGTAATAACTGCTCAGTAGCAAGCTTAAAATAAAAGTAGCAGGGTTTTAATAACAGTGATCATGACATTGTGATTAAAGGTTTTAGCATGTTTTAAATTGAAAGCTTAAACTCCCCAGCAGAGAAGAAATTCTTTGGCCAATTCTGCAAATACGTTTTAATGCTTTTTTAAAAACATTTTTAATGCTTTCTGGCTACTTTACATTAGTTTGGCTCCATAAGAGAAGATGGTGCTCGGTCCCTACATGTGCATTGTGGGTGACAGAGGGGTTTTATTTGGACTAAAACTAGGCTGGGGTTTTATTTGGACTAAAACTAGGCTGGGTTTCTGGGCAAAAAAAAAAAAAGGAAATAAAAGGGAGATGCTGGCAGCCATAAAGAAAACATGGAGTGTTTAAATCTGTGGAAACCATGAAAAAATGAGTTCTCAGCATTTTGGGTTTTTAAGAATTTTGTTGTTGTTGTTATTTTTTTAGAAGGCAGGCACATGTTCACAGGGTTAGGGTGTTTTCTGTGAAAACTCACAACTTTCTGAAGGGATGGAGGTGTGGGAAACCAAAAACAAAAAGATGCACTGGTAAATCTTGAGACATTTCTCAGTGACCTATGTAAATGTTATCTTACACAGCTTGGTGTCTACATTAGATGATTTTGTGACATTTTTTCTCCCAAAAAAAGCTTAGGAAAGTCATTTCCAGGTCAGATTAAATATCAGGACTTATTCTTTGGTCTTGAACAATCTCTTGCAAGGGCAACAGATTTGTTTGCAAGCCACTGCAGCGACTGGAAATTTGGAGGGTAAAGCTGAGCAAGAGAAACACAATGTCTGCTTCTATTTAAATTTCAAGATTTATTATTTCTGTGCTTGTGTTACCTCTATTTAGTATTTCTGTGCTTGTTCCTGCCCAGTGCTGCAACACTGAGAGGTTCTCTCCTGTCTGCAGATGTCAGGAGTTACTTGAAATATTGGGATATTTGTGATGTTCATTTGTAAAGGACTGGATTCCAGCACTCTCCTAGTACCTCAAGCAGTGTCATGGCTTTCAGGTACTGCTGCTTCAGCAGATGTCAGGAAGTCATGTGCTTGGCAGGGACCAGATGGAGAATCCCAAAAGGAGCTGAGCACACCACTTCATTGCCTTCCAGGAGTTTCAGGTCACCAAGGACCAGGCAAAACTGAACCCTTTAGCAGATTTAATAATTGGTTTTTTTCCCTTTTTAAATTATTGAGCCAAAAGAAGTAGCAACACATGTGCTGGCTCCAACATTTCCATTCCAATCCAGCTGAGCTTCTGAGGATGTTGAGAGCGTGGCCTCTTTTGGACCTTGGAATTAAAGAGAGTATCCGAATAAAGCTTCCTTTTATTAGAGAAGAAAAGCATTCTTTTGAAAGAGTCTCAAATATCCTCCTTGGCTGCCAGCACATTTTGGGAAAGACAGGTGAGAAGTGAAACACATTCCTTCCATTATGCCTTTTGCCACAGCGTCCAGCTTTATCATCTGGGCAATTACAAGTCTTTGAAAAAAGAGCTCAAATGCCATTACACTTCTGACTTAAACCAAGAGAGGGGAAAAAAATGAAGTATTTTAAGCTGCACTTTGGTAGGACCAGAATAGTATTAAAGGAAAGAAGCAGATATTTTATCACTGTTTGTGGCCTGAGTTTTTCTTAGACGATTCTTAACATGTCACAGTTTCAGCACAAGAAGGTCAGAGAGGGGAGCAGTTCCTGGGGTTGGTTGAAGGCAAAGATGTGCAATTATTTCCTCTAATTATTAAAAGTACGAGATGGGTACATGTGAAAAAACATGGCACTGGAACATGCTTTGGGAGGAGTCTTAGGGACACACGAAATTCCATCACAGTGCTGAAGACAGAAAAAACCTTTAAAAGCATTAGGATCACTCCTCCTATTCTAGTCCACATTTGGGGTGGGGTTTTTTTTACAGTTTGACGGTTTCACTGTCCCACATGGGTATTTGCACAGCCCAGTGCCTGTTTCAGTGATGTTTTTCATGGTTCTTGTGCTGTTCCTGGTGCTCGGTGGCCCAGCAGGGATTAACAGGCTCTTCAGGAGGGAGTTCCTGTAAGGGGAGAAGACCCAGGACTGTTCCATGCTGGATGAACAATGTTCACATTGCATGCCAGCTGTTCCTCAGGCTTTGCAAGGAGCTTAGACCCATCTTAAACTCCACTTAAGCCCTACTTTGATTTTTTTTGCCTGTGTTTCCAGCTAATGAAAACTGACAGTGACATCTCTGTGCAAGATCTGTGAGGAGCTGGTCACTTGATCTGAGAAATGCTAATATCTGTGTAAGGAGCTGCCTTTTGAAGGGTTTGTGGTGGAAATGTAATAACCTCAGGACACTGAAGTTAAGAACTGGTGTTATTTCAGGGGTTTTTTCAGCAGCCCTGTTGGACAAAATGCTCTCCTTCCCTCTTACTTTTTCTTGTCCTCCCTCCACTTAATTTTGCTGTTCTCCTGCTTATGTTACACAGATAATAAGTTCCTGACTGCATTCTCCTTAATTACCACCTCATAGCACCACAAGTCTGGTCTCTTCTGGGAAAGTTTCTTCTCAAATGAAAACTGAGTCTGTGGTGTGGAGTATCTGCTCCTTTCATAGCCCTGCCCTTGAGAGCTGTCCCTTCATTGCTTGCAAAACCAAAGCCTTGAACAGGAGAAACTCCTGACAATGAAGCCAACAGAAAAAAAAAAAAAAAAAAAAAAAAAAAAAAAAAAAAAAAAAAAAAAAAAAAAAAGTAGGATTGGTGATTACAGTTTTCTTAGCAAAATCCACCTGCTGAGTGGCCTATACTTTTCATTTTCAGGACAAATACTAAGAGTTTTTAAAGCTCTGGCTGTGCCAAGCCCATGCTGTCTTTTCACAATCTCTCCTCTCCCATCCCCAGGAGTTGTGGATGAAACCAAAGGGGATGAGAGGCTTAGGGGAGATTGGGGCTATTAAACTTTTTCATTTGACTAGATTGGAGTTTTATCTACATTTACACTTACTCGGAAGAGCAATTACACACATTTAGGGCTGTTTCTCAAATCAGAACTTAAAATCTATAATATTCTTTCAGCCTGTAAATAGCTGTGTCTTCTTTAAGCAACCTTCACCAAAGTTTCTGTGAAGTTCCTGTGAATCATTTTTGAGGAGCAGCAGATCTGTAGGATTTCTCCTGATTGTTGACAGATATTCCTGATACAGTGTAACAATATCTGCAAGAATTTTCAAATCTCCACCTCCTTATGTCTGTCAACAAACAGCCTGTGCACCAAAGCCCTTTGGCACATGCAGACTCTAACGAGGCACGGAGCTTGGATGCCTGACTTTCAGTCATGCCTCCATATGCAGCTGTGTTCATTCTGTCCACAAACAACACAGGGAAAACCTGGAAAAAATTGCCATAAAAGAGGAAAAAGTTTCCGTGCCAGATTCAATCTAGGTTGAGAAGGAATAAGAACAAACAGCACGTCTGCCTTAGTTGTCCAGGAGTTATTCTTGCCGTTGGAATAAAGAGTGACAAAAAGATAGGGGAGAGATAAGAGTGACTGCTGAGTGCTTGGACAAGCTTGATGTCCATATTTTTCATTAATTCTTTGAATTTGTGTCACGGAATCACAGAACGGTTTGGGTGGGAAGGGACCTTAAAGCTCATCCCGTGACACCCCTGCCATGGGCAGGGACACCTTCCACTGTCCCAGGCTGCTCCAAGCCCCAGTGTCCAACCTGGCCTTGGACACTTCCAGGGATCCAGGGGCAGCCACAGCTTCTCTGGGCACCCTGTGCCAGGGCTTCCCCACCCTCACAGGGAAAAATTCCTTCCCAATATCCAATCTAAACCCACTCTCTTTCAGTTTGAAGCCATTCTCCCTCATCCTGTCACTCCTTTCCTTGTCAATTGCCTCTCTCCATCTTTCTGTGGCTCCTTCAGGCACTGGAAGGCCACAATTAAATCACCTCAAAGCTTCTCTTCTCCAGGCTGAACAATCCCCAAGTGAAGCACACAGGGGTGTGTACCTTGGATATAGAATACCTTGTGAGATGTGGCTATAAAAAGAAAAGCAACGTGACATTTTCTGAAGGACATTCCCAGTTAACATTCCTTCATTTTTTTTCTTTTTTTGATAGTCATATGGTTTAGTTTTAGGCAGTCCTGTGAGGAGAGGGGAGTTGGACTCTGTGATGGGTCTCTTCCAACTTGAGATATTCTATGAATTTATGATTCCATGCCAGGCTGGATACAAAAGAGAGAGGTTTTTTTTCACCACAGCACAGCCACAGAGCTGCCTGGTGGGCAGATAACAGCGCAAGAGGGGAAGTGCAGGTTCCACTGAATTCCCAATTACTTCTTGTACAATTAACTGGAAGGAGAAAATTCTCCTGTGCATACCTAAAGTCTCAGCTGGACACAGGCAGCCCTGAATGAGAATGCTCTTGAAGAGGCTTTGCTGAGAGGAGTTTATGTGAGCTCCCAGTGAGCTGAAAGCTGTTCCACCTGCTCCCTGGCAGAAAGGCAATGTGCCTAATTAAAAGCAGACATCTCAAAGACTATGAATACCCAGCAGGGTTTTGAATGCTTCAAGTTGTGAGGGGTTCTACCTCATCTGCACACTGTGTCCACCCTTTAAGGACTCTGGAGAAATTAACTAGTGATGTTTGGTTATTATTAATCCTTTTTACTATGGAAAGAGCATCTCAAGAAACGTCTGGTGCCAGGAATCTGTTGTTTCAAGCAGTCTCAGACACTGTGAGCCCTCCCCAGTTAAAATCTGAGGGTTTAATTTATTCCAGAGACTGCATCAGCACTGGTGGGAAGGTGAAAATCCTGTTTCAGTATTCACTTCAGTGGAAGGGAGACTCTGGTTTTCTTTCCAGGCTCAGAAGAGAAGCTGATTGCCACAGAATTAGCTCTTCCTAGGGAAAAGGGTTTTGTAGGTATCAGAGACACATTTGTGCTTAAGGTTACTAATTCCAAATTACTTTTTCTTCAACAAAGCCATGTTATTAAATACTACCGATTTATGGCTATTTCATCCCAAATGTAATCTGTGCTGGCTCATAAATTATCTGCTTAGAAGAGCTGATAACATTGCTGTGTGAGGGAGTCTTTTTTAATAGAATAAGGAGAAGCAATCAAACATAAATGAAAATAAAGTGCCCACCCACTCTAAGTTTTCCCTACTGGGACAACCAGTCAACAGAAATTATCCTTGGTTCAGAAATGGAAAAACGTTAAAAAAGAAAAGATATTCAAAGAAATCACCTGCTGATGACATCCCTTATCAACCATCTAGTGACAGAGCTGTCTTTTTCTCCTAAAAATGTGAGAACGAACTAGCAAAAGTGTATTTTATGTTAATGTAATTAATGAACACTAGACAAAGTTTTTCTGTTTCTCCTTACCAGCCAGTCCTCAATAGAGACATGGACCAGATGATGACTTCACCTCTCCAAGGCTCAGTTTTATGCCTCTAAATTAAAGCTTTATGCCTGAAAATTAAAGTGAATTTTTTTTAAGGTTTCTCCTCTCGGTTTAGAAAAATTATATAAAATATGTTTTCCCCATATGAGAGCAATTAATATAGAATCTCCCATTAGGTCATTTCAGCATAAGGAATACTTTGCTCTTTTGTCTGCAAACAACACTATCTTTATCTCAGAAGGTCTGACTCTGAAACATGCAAACCATGTAATAAAATATATTGATTTGAAAGAGTTATTAATGTGAATGTATGTATTTCCACGTGAATAGGGTTGTAGGATCAGGCAAGTCACCATGTAGGGATGGATTACAGGATTGGAGAGGGAAAACTGCATGAACCTGCAAACCCCATTGTATTCTTGATTGCATTTTGAATCTCCTTTTGTATGAAAGGTTTACAAGTTATAGACACCCTATGAGAATTGCCAGACAGTGCTTTAATAAACAGATCTCCTGCTTGAGCAACCCTTGTACACTTGAATAAACCCAGCTCGTTTCCTCTAGGGTCTGATTTCAGCTGGAATCTGTCCGGACAAGGAACAAGACAACCAGGACAGCAGCAGTGAAACAGAGCTGAGCTACTCATGAATAAATACAACTCTACAGGTAATAATAGTGGGTTAAGTGGGTGACATAGCAGAATGGGGCTTCTCTTCTTCATCCTTTTTCTCTCCACCATTCTATGTTATTCCCTACTAAAGCCATGTTTTTCCCCACAGCGCCAGTTTGGAAATCACACCCATCTGAATACTGCCCAAAGAGCAGCACAGCTTTAAAACTTGCAGTGATTCACAGAACCACAGAATGCTGGAGATCACCCAGTCCAACTCCCCTGCTAGAGCAGGTTCACCCAGAGCAGGTTACACAGGATCCAGGCAGCTTTGGAATATCTCCAGAGGAGCAGGCTCCAGTCTCTCTGGGCAGCCTGTTCCAAGTGCTCTGTCACCCTCATAGTAAGGAAGATTTTCCTCATACTCAGATGAAACTTTCTGTGTTTCAGTTTGTGCCTGCTGCCCCCTGTCCTGTCTCTGGGCACCACTGGAAAGAGTCTGATCTCTTGATTGTCTCCTCTTGAGGCTGAACAGCCCCAGCTCCCTCAACCCTTCCTCATAAGGGAGATGCTCCAGGTCCTTCCGTATCTCCACAGACCTCAGCTGGATCTGCTCCAACAATTCCTTGTCATTCTTGAACTGGAGAGCCAGAACTGGACACAGCCCTGCCCAGAGAAGAGAGGAGGATCATCCCTCGGCCTGCTGGCCACACTCTTCCTCCTGCAGCCCAGGATCCCACTGGCACCTGTGTCCTTTGCTCCGTTCCCACTCAGCTCTTAGGGAGCTGGGTAAGAGTGATCCGTGGTGATGGAGAGAGGGGAATTTATCTTGATGATCAGGGAGCTCTGTAACCATTCACAGAGGCTTTCCAACCTTGTCACCAACAGCACCAGGCACTCAGCAGCCAGAGTAACCTCTGGCAGCCTAAGACCTGCCCAAAGGAGAGAGTTTTCTGTAGCTGCACAAGTGGGGAGAGCACTGATGTTTCTTTCATGGAATCCTTTAAATGCTGGGACTTACTGCAAGAATGCTCCATGGCTTTAGATATGTGAATAGCAGGGTTCCTTTTCAGTAAATAGCAGACAAAAATAGGTGGCTGGCTAAGAGGAGTGTTCCTGAGTTTTATGTGATCCATAAAAGTTGTTGTTGTACAGAGCACTTGGCTTTCTCCAGGGTCTCTTACAACAGCCTTAATCGGGTTCCTCCCTGCACCATCGAGGGGGAGGATGCACCATGAGTTTGTTTGGCAGCTGTTCCACAAAATCCAGTCAAAATCCAGGCTTCCCACTGGAGTGAACTGGGCTTATGGATACACTTGAGTGTATTGCTGAAGCAGGGCCAGCCTGGGTGAAAACATCTTGCCCAATCTCACCTTCTTTGGAGACATTTTCAATGTATGAGATTTTTGTTTTCCTTTCAAATGTTGTTTTTTGTAGGCTTGGTTGGTTTGGGTTGGGTTTTGGTTGTTTGTTTTTTTCTTTCCCCACTCAGGAATAATCTCTCCAGAACGAGAATGTATGATATCCTCTTGTATATGAAAACCTGCATAAATAAGAACAGATGCTCCCAGTGCAGAGGCCTGAGAAAGGCATTTCTCTTGAACACAGCAATCAGAGGCTCTTCATAACTCTCCCCTTTTTGGCTGATGATATGGTTGAGCATTGAGACCTGGGCTGGGAAGCCCCACTAACCAGTTCCTTCCTCTATAAAACAGACACTGGAGAGGAATTTGATCCAGATCTCTCCTGCACATTCCACCACACACCTTGGGTCTGAGCTCCAAACCACCAAGGGCTGCTGGATGGCTCCACTGCAGTTCAGGGAATATCCTGTCTGGGCTAGGCTTGGAAAATGTCACAGAGGCATTCCTGGCTTTGCTAAGGATGTGGGCTGCTCCCATTAATCAAGGCCTTAGAAACAGACAATCAGGGCTACATTTAAACTACAAATGTAGAGGAAAATAACAAGGAAGATCAGAATAAATAATGGGCTCGTGTGCATTCAGATCCCATTCTTCACCAAAATAGAAAGCAGAGCCTAGAAGGAAGCAAGATTTAGTGCTGGCTTCCTTCTAACAAGCTGGGACTAATGGCATTATACCTTTTTATCCTATTTCTTTAAAGAAAAACTGAAATGAGGGAAGAGGAGGAAAGAATCCTTCCAAAAAGAGGTGCCTTGTGCTCAAGGCCTCTCAGGCAGCCTGCACAGTGAGTGCCTCCCTCACTCATTTCTCCTGTACCTCCACTTCTCTGGTTGCTCGTTGTTCAAACAAACACTGTGCATCTTTTGGCTGAAGAGATTGCATTTTTCCATTATTTGGGAACCTGGATACAAAGTCCACACCTCCAGCAAAACGAACAAAACCCTTACAATGCTCATTTTGCAGTGTCAGCCTATATAAAACACCTTTTGGAGAGGTTTGACTCCTCCCTGTCCTCGGAGCAAAGCACAGAGTGAGGTTGTGGACAGGCTGATCATACACCAATGCCATTTTAATTGGTTGGAGTTGATGGGTAGCAACATTTACTGCATTGTAAAATAAAGCCTAGCTCGAGGCTGATTGTAGCAAATTACCTTCCCTTCCACCAAAAGTCAAACCTATGTTTTGATGTATGTGAGAATTCTTTTTAATTGTAAATGACCATTTAAATTACCTCATTCAGCTGGGTAAAAACTGTTTGAGTGGAAACCCTGGCTTAGGTGAGTCGGTAAATATTTGTACAACTAACAGCAGTAAAGGAAAAATTAGGCAAGTTTGCTTTTGTTTAGGCAAACAGAATGATAAAAATAAAATTGTGTCATGCAGAATTACTGGTGAGTGAAATCTTACTTCTTCAAGCACTGTTATTAGGTGAGGCTGCAGATCTGTCAGCACTGTCCTAATATCAAATGCACGGAAAAAAAACCTTTCAGCATCATAGCAGTAGTATTAATAGGTTCAAGATGCTTTCAGACATGTCATTTCATCTGTAAGAAAACTGCTCTTGAATGGCTTGGGCACCAAAATGTTCTTTTGTTCCAAAACTTGAGAACAAATTGAGGCAGAGATGCAGGAGAAGATAAAATGTGATAGCTGAGATCTTCCAGGACAGCAAAAAATACTTTCCTTTTCACAGGTTTTCCACAGTTGTCTCTCCTTTGTAATGATAAATCCACATTGCTGAGATTTTTTTAAAGCGTGCAATTTCAGGGGATTACTAAACCTATTCCTGAATTATTTGGGAGTTTTGCAAAACTCCACAGCCATTTGTCAGTGACTTCCAACGGCATTTAGGATTTCCAGGACGGCCTCAGGCACTTCTCTCAAATACAAGTGTGGGAACCTGTGGGGACGGTTTTGCTGCCTTTTCCCAAGACCTGTGGGTCATTTGTAGGTGCTCCAGCTCCCTGCAAGTTGGGATGCTTACGGCATTTGGATAAGGATCTGCCTTATTCAACTCATCCCGAATAAGCCCAAAAACCAAACCAAAAGAACAGAAAACCTGATTTTTATGTACATACAAGAGGGCGCTGGACATTTCAAGACCACATTGCTGTATAACTTCAGCTTGGACACTTGTCTGGTTTCCAGAAAACCTCTCACCAAGAGTTTCAGTCTTTTAAATTTATCTAAGAAGCAATTAAGCTTTTCAGGTACCAAGTTTATAACTGAGGAACTTTTATTGCTGTCTTGCTAAAAAGTAAGAAAAAGTTCCAGCCCTTAAAAAACCCAAACAAAACAAAACAAAACAAAAAACAACCAAAAACCCACCAAACAAACAACAACAAAGAAAAAAAAAACCACACAAAAAAAAACCCCAAACAAACAAAAAAAAACAACAACAAAAAACCACGGAGAAACCACGAAGATAGACATTAAGCTGAAGGCAACTTATTTATTTCGTTAAGTTTTTGTTCAGCAATTGGTCTCCTGCTTTCCAACAATCAGCAGGTTCCATCTCATTCTTGCTCCTGGAGGCAGAAAAGCTGGAAAGGGCAGAGTGTAACAAAGATCTCCCAGCTTTTTAGCAAATATTTTGCAAAACTATTTCCCAGCTTTTCAGGAGCTTTTCAGCCTTTAGTGAAGGGACTCACAGACAAAACAGAAAGCAAAGCAAATACAGGTTGAACATTCACAGTCACTAAATGCTGTTAACATTCATTAAGCATTGCTGCCTGAGTCAGTAAAATACCAGTTGTCTCAGATTAAAACACTGCCTAGCAGCCTTTGGGAGAACATTCTTTAACAGAAGAGAGGTTTCATTCTTTCTGATTTCATTTTTGAGTGTTTTTTTCAAAGGTACAGACACTATCAACATGACGTGAAAGACACAATCAACCATGGGTCTGATTTTTAAGGAAAAAAAAAACACGCGGAGAGGTTCTCCTGCACTGGGCTTTAGATCCAACATTTTCATAACCATTCAGCAAACCTCCCATGGAAAGACTTCCCACTACCACCTTCCTCCTACTCTCATCAACGTGTTGTGAAAAAAGGTGGTAAATGATGACTTTAAATCATATTTATGCAAAGAAAGTAGGCTGCCAACAACAAGGAGCTTTACCTAAATATCTTTCTGAGTCTCAAACAAAACAAAGCCTATCTTATCTCCACATCAATTTACATGCTGTAATCTGGAATGGTTTCACGTTTCATTTCGTTTGAAGAAGTAGAAAAAAAAACCGTTTTGCAGGAATTTCCCTTACTTTAAAATGACCTAATTAGTCCCCAAGTTTGCACAGATTTCAACCCAAAACTCAGGTGCAGCGAGGCAGGGCTTTGCTTTGTTTGCCCATCTGTTTCTCTGCACTTGGAGCAGAGAGGAAACGTGGCAGAACTGTTTAATGCAAATGGTGCCGAGAATATGGAACAAGTTACCAGAGTCGGGAGCCGGTGCAGAGTGTACATGTGTTCAAATTACCGGAGATTTGTTTCTCTCGTAGGGAGGATTGAGGGATGAAAATGCAAAACCATGGGATTCAGCTAAACTAAACAAAGGAATCCATACTATATTTTGGGCCAGATGCCTTTTTCCTGAAAAGATTTTGCTTCCAAATGATTCAGGTGCAAACTTGTTGTCTGCTGGGACCAAGAGCCAAGAACCCTTGATATTGCTTTGGGTGTGACACGTGACTGGAGGCAGGGGGTTTCTGCCTGGTTTTCTTCTCATTCAAGTTATTTTTTTTGATCTGTGAAGTATGTGCACCAGGAAAGGAGTCCTACAGGCTTGGGCTGAGGGCTGGATTTTGGCCAGGCCTGAGTGGGTGCAAAGCAAGGCAGAGAAGGCTGGTGGAGGTTGTTAAAAACCTGTTTTGTGTTCAACAGCGTCCAAAGAGGCTCCCTGGAACCAGCTGTAGGCTCTGTAGAAAAATCTGCTGGGCCAGAGCAATGGTTATGGCATAGCAGAAAGCAGAAAAACACCTCCTCCCCTGAGTGCTTTTATTCTGAGGCGAAATTCCTCTGACATCCACATCCACAGAGGCAACAAAGCCCTGGATCACCTGAGGACTGAGCTTTACCTGCAAGGCATCGTCTCAAGGGCTTTGATATTAGCTCAAACACAGAACTGAGCTAACATGTCTGCAGGACTTCTCAATTAGAGCTGGCTCATGTCCAGGCAGCTCCAAGCAGGAACAGAGGAGCCTCAGGTCTGTCTGAAATGTCCTCTAGATGGATTCTCAGATAGGATGTTCTGAAGTGTTGCCTCTTGTGGTTGCAGTTGCCGTGTGGGTGGCTGAGCTCTCTGAATCACACCTTGTAAAAACAGCACCTTGACAGTCCCATTAACAATACAGCAAGTTCTGGGTTCAGTATGAAAACCCTTCTTTTTGGAATTCCTCAGATCTGAGGGATGGTTTGAAGGGAAAAAAAAGACTGATTCAGAACTTGAAAGGAATTCATGTCTTTCCCACAACATTTACTACTGGGAAAGATTACTAACTTTTACTCTAAGAAGTATTGATCAATAATTCTCCCAGTGTTTTCCTGGTAGTACAGCAAAGTGCAAGTAAAGAGGCTGGAGAAAAAGAGTGTTTTGCTTTCCAACAGTAAAAAATAAAATAAAATCCCCCCTTACATGCACACAGAGTGCCCTCAAATCTGCAGAAAGAGCCTGAAACTCAAACAAAGGGCAGAGCTTGCTGAAATTCATCAGGCCATGTGAACGCAGGGCACTCACACCACAACGTAATCAAAACCATCAGAGCTCCAACTTCATGTGGTTTTCATGGACCCACAGCATCTGCTGGCTTTGTTTTGGAATTCTGCCTCTGCCCCATGCAAGTCACTGTGTCAGGAGAAGTATGTGAGGGAGTCCTCTGGGCCTGCAGAGCAGGAACAGCAGGAACATCACAGCCAAACCATTCCAGGTGCTTGTTAGAACAGGGTTAGGCAAATGAGGCAGGACAGAGGGCCACAGGGGTTACACTGCAGACACAGACAGTCTGATGGGCCTTGCATTTCGTGCATTCATTTCCATATGTGCATGAATGCTGCATTCTTGCAGCATTCCTTGACTACTTAGAATGGGGACTACTCCATATCACTGTAAAAGAACATAAAGATTTTAAAAACACCAAAACCAAAACCAAACCAATAAAATATTGCACCTCGCTCAGCGTTTGCTTCCAAGGACAAGTACAGTTTGTGCACAGTGATGTGCAGTGAGGCTTTTTGTCAAGGACTTGCAGATTTTCCTCAGCAAAATGGTTTCTTCTTGTGCTGGTTTCAGCTGGGGTAGAATTAATTTTCTTCCCAGGGGCTGGTTGGGGCTGTGCTTTGGGGTTGTGCTGAGCACAGGGCTGATAACTCAGAGATGTCTTTGTTGTTGGTGAGCAGGGCTCACACAGAGCCAAGGCCTGTCCTGCTTTTCGTGCTCCTGGGAGGAGGTTGGGGGTGCAGGGGGACACAGCCAGGACAGGTGACCCCAACTGACCAAAGGGACGTCCCAGACCATGTGACATCCTGCTCAGGATGTGAAGTGTGGGGAAGGAGGAGGAAAGGGAGTGATGGGGTTTGTCTTCTCAAGTCACTGTTACATGTGATGGTGATCTCTGCTCGCCTGGGGATGCTGAGCACCTGCCCTTGCGAAAAAGTGAATTAATTCCTTGTTTTGCTTTGTGTGCAGTTTTTGCTTTCCCCATTGAACTGTGTTAATTTCAACCCATGAGTTTTCCAGCTTTTACCCTTCCAGTTCTCCCCCTGACCCTGCTGATGGGGGAGTGAGAAAGTGAGACTGCTATAACGCTCTTCACTACAAAACTGGTCTGACCTCATCTACACAAAACTGCAGACAGACTGTTCTAAGTAAGAAAAAAAAAAAACAACCCTGCAATTAGAATTTACCAAAATGAGCTCTTCAGAAGATGCAAACAGGAAAGGACAGGGGGGTTTTATGTCTCTGTGAAGTATGGGAGGGAGGTGCTACCTAAGTAGTCAAAGCAGCCAAAACAGGGCTGGAGTGAGGTCATGTCTTTGTCAGTGGCACTCAGGAAACCTGACTCCACTCTGAGGGACCCCTACAGCCACGTCCTACACAGCAGTCCTGGGCCTGGAAGACAAGGCTGCAGCACACAGGGGATAGGGAGGAAGTGACTACACAACCAAGAACTATTATTCATCCTCATTGCAGTGTGGTTGCTCAGTGTTGTTCATGTGGATTTGCTGAGGTGTAGAAAATACGCAGCAAACGTTGACTGGACTGGAAACTGAGAGACCTCAACATGTGATGGTAAAGAGACAGTATCCAGCAAGGCTTTCCTGCTCTATACCAAAATACACAATTCTTAGCACAATACAGTTTAATAATTTTATCAGTGGCCTGGAAATAGACAGAGAACCATGGAGTCATAAAATGACCTTGATTGGAAGGGACCTTAGAGATCATCTCATTCCGACCCCACTGTTGTGAACATCTTTCACTATCCCAGGTTGCTCAGCACGTCATCCAACCTGACCTTGGATACTTCCAGGGATCCAGGGGCAGCCACAGCTTCTCTGGGCACCCTGTGCCAGGGCCTCAGCACCCTCACAGGGAAGAATTCCTTCCTGTTATCTGATCTATCCCAATACAAACCCCTGAGGGACACCATTGGTCACTGAAGTATAAAATCGCAGTCACATAAATCATAGAATCAGTTTTGGAGGCAGTCTGAGCTTTAAAATGGGCTGGACTCTGACATGAAGAATTTCAGATCCTAATGACGAAGTATGGAGCAGAGCAGTGCATCTGGAAACAGAGGCTGTAAGCCATGACCTTAGAAGAGGAACGGTCTTTCCAGAGAAGCTGAGACTGGGCAAAAACAAAGGGAGGAGCTGCTGCTTTCCTCAGGTAACGAATTCCTGGTGTGATCTCTGTCCAACAGAGTTACGGAAGTCAAGTTGCAGCATAGCTTAGTCCAGCAGCAATATCCACAGCTTAGAGATATTTTTGATCAGCTGAAGGAGGCCAAGATATGGACTGAAATATTGAAAAATTGTTCTTTGCTTATGCACAAGGTCCTTACTGTGCTTAAGCCTTGCAAGGAAAGTGCCAGAGTGATGAGCTATTATCTATAATTTGACTAACTAGGAAAAAGAAGTAGCAGACTCTTCAGACTGGCAGGAAAATGTTTAATAAGGTGTGATGTCTGGGCACTGCAGCTAAAGGGATTCAGATTAGGAGTTGGATGCCACTTTTTACCAATTAAGGTTAATAAGCATTGGAATACCTTTCCAAAGGCTCTCATTTCTTCCCTGAAAATACCAATTTTAATGAGTCGAGTGGGTCAAGCTGAGCGTTTTGGGTGTGAACACGTGGCACAAACACAGTGCCAGCACTCATCTTCCTCACACAAAGCAGCTGGCACCTTGTGGGACACCAGGTGCCTGTCCTGGATGGAGTTCCAGGGTGGAGAGGGGAGGTTTTTGTTGGGAAAAGGTCATGGGTGGGACATTGCTTGGTTATGTTTTCTCTTAAAACATGTCACCATATGGTTTCCATGTTTGGAAGTGGTGAACTCCTGCTCTGAGCAGAGGAGAATGGTTCTGCTACACTGGGGATGGGTGAGTTTTTATGAACCGTGGAAAGTCGTGCTGTTCGCTGGCAAGGGCTCGAGTACACACATTTGTCAGTTCATATAAACCCCAGCAAACATCAGGAAGGAAATAAGGTGGTCTGGTGTGGTTATGATGTAGACCATGACATGAACATTGCAAAATGTTCCCTTGGGAGAAAAAAAAAATCTGAAAATATTGCAGGCAAGAGAGCAAAGAAGCAGAAGGGTTCTGAGAGAGAGTAGGTGATTTGGGAAACAGCCTTGAGGTTATGACGAAATCTCTGCAGCTCAGGCAACATGGGAGAGCAAAAGTTTGGGTTGGTTGGGAAGTTTCTTGCCCTGTTCTAACGCCCTGAAAGGTGGGCTGGGTGTTTTGATACTGCTTTGCAAGTTCATTCCAGGCCACAAGAGATTTTGTAGCATGATGTAGAATGGAAGAGTGGTTTTGTTTAGTGGATTTGCTCTCATTTTTGTCCTGCTGAAGGTCAGGATAGATGGATTTTGAAAGGACCAGTTGTTCACATCAACTCAAGATCAAGCTGTTCTGTGCTCTGCCCATATATTCTATCTGTTAAACACTGCATTTATTTATTTATTTACAAATTTCTTTGTATCATGGTTGCTGAAGATTTCCAAGACTCATATTTGATAATATTCTGGCTGTCCAGTAAAGAGGGAAATAATTTCCTGTGGCCCATTGCAGGATCATGTAATAGAGCTCCCCCATCCCTTTCAAACACACACCCTCCCGGAACAATGGTGAAAAAGGAGTCGTGATATTTATCAATTTCCACCATTTAACTTCCTGAAATGGAAACCCTAATGACAGCCCATGCAGGCTGTATGGTCAGGAAAACCAGACAAAGTCTCCCATTGTACCGGTCTGGTTGTTACGGGAGAGGATCTGCCTGCTTTGGTGTAACAGGATGTACTGCGTATTTTGTGTTTTTGCCCAGTGCTCCAATCCCTGTGGGCTAAACCTTTTCAACAGCAGCAATAAAAGAAGAAAAAGACTGAGGCCCTTCTCTTATACCACTTTTATTTTCGGGGGATATTAAATACAAAGAGTTTCACTCTCGGTGGAAGTTGTCCAACTGACTCCAGGATACTGTGTAATCATTAGGAACTGGAAAAACTCAAACTGCCTGTCTGTAGTGGCTTGGATAAGACCTGCTGGGTGCCTTCCAGAAATGAATATTGCAGCTGTGATGAGACTTGTGTTTGGTCCCTTCTTTCGGGGTGAATCGCACCCTTATGGCCAAGGCCAGCCTGAGCCTAATGCATCATTTGAGACCCGTTTAAGCCCTTAAAATAAGACTAAAATAGCATTTAAATGTCACACAGACCTCCCAGCCCTTCTGAGGGAAAGTGAGTGCACTGCAAGATATGTGCTAAACATTAAAATGTGTGTGTTGATCATTAACATGTCTGTGCTAATCATTAAATGGATGCTTTCCACCTCTAAAGACAGGAAAATATATCCCAAAAGCTGCATCCCTGTCTTACATTCAGCCTGAACAGTGTCTAAAACCTTTGAAAAGGAACGTAGTGTAGGGCTCAGCTGACACTGCGGCCTGTCTCCTGATGTTCCTCAAAAGTAGCAGGACTGGCTGCTCCAGGAAGGAGTGCAGCTGGATGGGAGATCTGGGCGTGGAACAGTTGGCTCAGGATGTGGCACCCATCTCTAGGTGGGTTTATTTGGTCTAGCTCTATCTATTCCTGTGCCCTGTGTGCCCATGGGAACATATTTCTGGTTGGAATCCTCCGTGATCCCTCCCTGGTGCAAACCACAGCACAGTCAGGAGATAACAGGAGAATCCTTCCCAAAGCAGGATCATGGTTCCACCCTGGGAGCACCTACATGCCCTCCTAGACAGCAAGAGCTCTCAAAATGGTCCTACTTGGGGATTAATGTTGGGACAGCAAGCTGCAGGGTCCCCACCTTTCCCTTTCATGGCAAAGATTTCTCTTTGGAGTGAGGACAAGGCAAAAGGAGCTCTGTACCAGGCAGTGGTGCCACCTGAGAGCATTCCCTACTTCCTCCCAGGACCTGCAAAGTCCTCTCTCCCCCGGTTTCAGGGCAACCAGGACTGAGATGGAAAAATCTGTGCACACGGCAACCAGAACTTGATCTCTGAAGTGGTGGAGCGTGTGTATTAATGCCAGGTGAGATCTGGCACGCGAATGTTTGTTTTAAATTTCTCTTTAATCACTCTTACAGTTTCGACTTTGAAGTCTAGGGAAGTACATTTTCTGGTTTATGCCTCAGATGACATGGAAAAAGATATTCCACCTCCAGCACTGTAATATCATTTATAGATGTGTAAATTCATAAAGCTATGCCTCTAACAATTTGCCCACATGGAACCATCCCAATTTGCAGCAACCAAGAACTTGACTGAAAAAGAAAAGAAAAAGAATATTTGAGGCATTTCTTTTATTAGAATTGCCCCAGAATTTCAGATCTAGCTTTTTCAGAATATAGCATCGATATCCAGGCTATGTGCTAAAAAAGGGCTGTGAGGACAGGGAGAAGCTGAACATTCAAATATTTGGAAAAATATTTAAAGAAATAGTGACAAAAAGTGGTAAGGTACTTTTGGAGGGGTACAAGAGAATGCAGATTTATTTGAGCTCTGTTTTTCTACTACAGATGTTCTGCTAACTAGAGCAGAGATGTTCAGAGACCACATATTGGCTGTAAAATTCTAGGACTGAGATTAATTAAATGTCTGCTGCTCCTCATATAAACTGCACTCTAGAGTTTCAGGCCTTCTACTCCTCTGAAGGAACAGCTGTGGAATACATCACATGCATATCTTGCACCCTTAAAATGTATTTTTATAACAAGTGTCATTTTTTTACAAGGCAAGTTTAACATTTTACCCTTCCTCTGATTATCTTGCTGCTGTTCAGAAAATAAAAAAGGAGAAGGGTCTGATGCTTACTCTAGTAACATGTGATACTTCCTGCAGAGCACTGCCTCCACCCAACATGTGTTTTTAAACAAAACTCATGGTAGGTTCAATGGTTACAATTATTCACTTGTGTTATGGTTTATGCAAGTCCATGTCTTGCAGCAGTTGTTGGAAGGTGAGGACCCCATTCTGTTCTATTCTTCAGGTCAATGCCTGAAAATGTAAGAAATACAATTTGCCATTTGCACCTCCTCCTCCTCCTGACTGGACAATCTCACTGCTTCTTTCATCAGTCAGCTCACCCCTCCCCTGGACACCTGTACGAGGTGTACTTTTATTACATGATATATTTTTATATATGATTAATCTTGCGGGAATCTCTTTTCCCCCTCCACAAGCTGATACCTCAACAATTTGATTTCTAGCCAGGCCTCAGACATTTTCCTATTTTAATTTGATACGGCACCCAGAAATCCACAATATTCCTGTGTTGTTACAGTAAAACAATACAGTATTTAAACAGTGCCCAACCCACTTTAACTCCACACACCCCTCGTGGCTGCCTCCTCAGCTCTGAGAGAAACATGAAGCTGATGTTAAATGTAAAATTTTCAGCCTACTGGAACTGTTGTACCCTTGATCCACTGGCTGCACATGCCACTTACAAAAACACAAACCCCAAGCCAAAGGCATCTCCTTTGCTCCCTTGAAGATGTCATTGACCATAAAGCAGCAAGTAAAACATTTGGCCTTAAAGCCACAGTATTCACACCAAAAACACTTGCATTCCTGACCAAATATGACTGCTTTAAGTTCATGATTTTGTTTAAGAGCCTGGCCAGTTACAACAGCTGTGGGTGGTGGCATGTGAGGGGCACAGAGGTACAACTTGGCTAATGCCATCCAAGGAACTGAGGAACACCAGCCTGTGTTTCCTTGTGAAAATACTTCCTGAATATTTTTCAGGAATTTTAGGTGTTACTTGACCTTTAAATAAATAATTTAAGGCCTGTAAAAACTTCGTCCTGGGCTCCTTGGAAATGCCAGCTGTGGAAATGGGAGAAGGTGCAGCCCACAGTGAGCTGCTTTTGCCACAGGCAACAGCAGAAGGATGCAGAAGTTACCTCAGTCTCCAGCAGCCCCCAGCTCGCAACACATCTGGTGAGACTGGCAGGAAGAGTGCACCAATAATGGTGGTGCTCTCTTATTTATCAACCACAAACCCATTTCAATACCAACAAGCAAGTTAGAGTCACTCAAAACAGCTGCCAAGAGGTCTCCATCTGAGTGGGTTTTCACAGCATCCAAGGCACAGAAAGACATGTGGTCAGAAAAAAGAGATAATATTGACTGTGTTGCTATCCTAGAGTGGGGGTTAAAGGCTGTATACCTTATTCCAAATGCTGGAATATCTATTCCTTCCTAGAACACTAGCCTAAAATATTAATATGTAAGAGTTCTTAGCAAAATTACTTACAATGAGTATTTTATTTAATAATGAGCTCTTTAGAAATAAATTTCTTCAGTGGTTTTAATGCATCATTGTAGGGAAGCTTTAAAATTAACAGATTTGAGCACTGTAACCATAATGTTGGCATTGTTAAAACTGCTGAGGAGACCAAGAAACCATGGCCTTGGACACTTCCAGGGATGAGGCACCCACAGTTTCTCTGGGCAACCTGTTCAAGTGCCTCAGCACTCTCAGAGTATAATTTTTTTCCTAATATCTAATCTAAACATCCTCTCTTTTGATTTGAAGCCATTCCCCCTTGTCCTGTCATTGCAGGCTCTTATAAATAATCTTGCTCCCTCTTTCCTTTAAGTTTCCTTCAGGGACTGGAGGGCTGCATGAGGTCACCCCAAAGTCTTCTCTCTCCAGGCTGAACAATCCCAGTTTTCTCAGCCTTTCCTCATTAGCAGAGTTGCTCCATCCCTCTGATCATCAACATATTAAAATTTCCTGTAAAGTTAACAGAACAGAGGCTTTCTACCCTCAGGGGGGACAAAGCTGTCCTATGTTAAAAATTGTGTTCCTACAGGTAGATTTTTGAATAGGATCTTACCCCAACCTGGGTCCATTCCCAGCTATAGCCCTGTGTTGATCAGGAGTCTATCAAATGCTGATTTCTTGGTATTTAGAACATGTTGGGCAGGCAAATTTCTTGGGTCTGATTCGGCCTTCTTATAATTTTATAGAACAAATGTTACCTCCCATAGTAATTGCCACCTTCCCTGTGCAATTACATAGAAATGCGAGACAGCCCTAACACCAGAACAATAAAAGCTGGACAGAATTATTTTAATTTCCAAGGAGGAAGAGTTAAATTAATGGTGAAAGACGGGTGGTGTTGGGTGGGACATCCCTTCTAGGCCTTGCTTACTCTCAGGGGGCTGTGGGCAGACACAGGACCTTGGATTCATAGTTTTCCACCCCTTCTAATGTGCCTGAGAATTGAAAAAGAGGTGATGTAAAACAGGACCTTTTTATGAAAAATTTGAAGGACACGTGGATAAAATCGTTAACAACTTTGTGAGTATGTCCATATCTCCTAAAATACTCCATGTGAATGTTTCTAATGCTCAGAGCAGTTTCTTCTGTGGCTAAACCACTATAGGATCAGGAATCCCCTGCTACCCAGGCTGTTATTTAAAGGATCCTAAAGGGTTTCATGGACAAACCCAGGGGGTGAAACACAACTTTAATGACAGCAGCTTGTAGCTCCCAGAGACTCCAGAGGATTGCGTCTTCTTTCATCAGGGCTGAATTTGATCCAAAGTGTACAAAACTTGTGTTGTGCCTCAAAGCTAATTGAGGATTTGTGGCTCTCTATCTCTCAGCTGGGAAAGGTCAGCCTTGAAATTTCCAGGTCAGAACTGTTTGACAAGGATTTAGTGTCATCCACAACTTGGGACATGCTAACAGGATTTCTTGTTTAAAGGCAGTGCTGTAACAGTAAAAAGAGGTTAAGAGGGCAAAACTCTGAGGAAAAAGATGATTCATTCCAGTGATTTATCCTTGCACTTCCAGGCTCTCAGACTAAAAGAGGTTCCCTCTCATTGCACGAGGCATGACTGACCCATCTTTCCATTATTGCACTGCTGTGCTGAGTTATTGCAGTTTTGAAAGGTAAACAGCAAAGATTTCCTAATCTGTGGGGTAATTTGCACAAGCTAATTTGTACCTTCCTGGAAAGCCTGGATCCTTGCTCCGCGAAACAGGACAGCCCAGCCAACTTCTTCTGTCAGCTGGGAAATCAAAGACAACTCCAGAGATGAGCAGTGGGACACACCATTTAATTATCACCAGCCTTTCTAAGCATTCCTGTTTTTCCAAGGTTGTATGGCCAGACGGTTGGAATTAGGCTGTAGCATGGAGGAACATTACACTGGCCTCTCGTGCACCATATGCCTTTTCATTGACAAACTAACACTTTTTTAATGAGACTTGCTGAGGTTGTTATCCAAAATACATTCCTTATCCCAGATCTCATCTCTAGCACCTCTCCCTGGGGTATCTGGGAGTTTGGACCCAGACATGTTTGCGAATCCAGGGCTTGATCAGGTCCCAGTGAAGTCAATAAAAAGATTGTTGGTGCTGAGCAGACACGCATTAGGCTCAAAGGAAAAGTAAAACCCATCCAAGAAAATTACAGGTTCTTTTTTCAATCAATATATGTCTTCTCTCTCTCTCCCTTTAAAATCCTTTCTGCTGTTTTAACTTTATAACGAGTTTAAAGTAACTGAGAAAATGTTTAAATTTTAAAATGTTGAATAGTCCTGGCCCAATGCCCAAAAGAGTTAATGTGACCTTCCTATAATATAGCTCTTATTAATTTTGAAACTTACTGACTCCAGTCAAGAATTTTTGGTGATGATAGAACACCAAAATGCAGAATAAGAACTACCAGGAGGTTGAGAAATGAACTTTCGTTCTCAGGCATCACCATTTCCGGAAAAAATGGGAAAAGAATGAACACCTGCAAAACTTTGGTGCCTTAAACTTTCATAAGCACAACCTCAGGGTTATGTTAATGCAATCATTTACATGGGAATATTAATTTGTGAAACTTGTGTGGCTCTAGTTAAGCTGTTCCTTAGAGAAGTGGTGGACTCACAGAGCAGCTCCTGGAAGCTACAGGGAAAGGTCCGTGCACCCCACCCACCATCCTGACCCTGCCAGGCATTGCAGGTGTGCACATCGTTCTCTTCCAGACAGAGTGGTCAGGCTGAGATGCTGTTGGCAGGTGAGGATGAGGCTGGAGACCTGCATCCCTGCGGAGTGCTGCAGCCAGGGAGCACCTGTTCCTAGCACTGGCTTGGGATGTGGAGGGCAAATATGGGATAAACGAGAGCACTTTTGTTTCTCAGTGCGGGGTCTGGACCTCAGCAAGGGGAATTTAGTCGGAATCCTCAGGGATCCCATTGTTCCCACCTTCCCAGAGCCCTTCCAACCCATGACCTCGGCAGCGAACGAGCTGTTTGCCATCTCCACTCAGTCCATTGGCACTGTTAAGGTGCAAAGGTGACTGCAGTCACCTGTCTCCACTGGAGCGCCAAGCTGGGGCTGGCAGACGAGGGGACGGGGTCAGTGTGTCTGTGTGTCAGCGGGGGGGGCAATCCAACGGTCCCAAGTCATCCCGAAGGTCAGAGCAAGCATCCCCTCCTCCCGCCCATTCTGCTGCCGGGGCTCGGGGGAATCGCGGTCCGCCCCGGTGGATGACAGCTTGCCGGTCCTTAATGACAGGCTGGGAATAGACAAAGACGGGAAGTTCGGCGCTGCCCGGGATAGGGGCAGGGGCCGGGCGGGGACACGGCGGGACCCCCGCCCCGCTCCCCCGGCCGCTCCATCAGCCCGGCAAAGCGCGGCTGCTCCCTCGCTCGCTGCGGAGCCAGGCACGGACCTCTCCTCCTCTTCCTCCTCCTCCTCCTCCTCCTCCTCCTCCCCGAGCACTGCGAGCCGCAGCCCAGGCAGGAGGCGAGGTAAGCGCGGCTCCCCGGCCCCGGACATCCCGGACATCCCAGCCGGGGACATCCGAGCCCCGCGTGGCTCTGCAGCTCCCAGCGATCCGGGGTAAACCTCGCGTTTTTCACACACACACACACACACACA